>JAAGVU020000008.1:1537512-1555652 GCA_011763525.2 Mormyrus iriodes | reverse complement strand
GTCTGCGGGTGCGGGCGGGGTTGGACACAAATATTGCGGGAGCGGGCGGTAATGGTCAGAAATTCAGCGGGAGCGGGATTTAAAAAAGAGTCCCACGCAGGCCTCTAATACCGTGCCCCGACCCATATCTTCCAGCAGACCCAGGCACAGTTTAGTGTACTGCGTCTGGGCACGGTTCAGGTGCAGAGCGATCACACTAGTCAAACGAACTGGACTTTGGTGGTCAATCACGCTGGGGCAAGGAACAGATCAACTAGTGTGGGTACAGACTGCCTGTTACTGTAAGAGAGAAACAGCGACATCCCCCCCCCTCCATCTGCAGCTTGCAGTAACTGCGTCGTAAGCAGGCGGTTTCCACGGCCACGTGTGAAATCCCCTGACCAACGCGGCTGGAGGGAAGCGTGCCGTCTGCATGGTGACGTGATGAGCCCGAGCCGCCCGCCGAAAATAATCGCCGCAGCCTCGCGGTAATGGCGCACGCTGCCAGTATTATTGCATACGGCGCTCATCAGTCTGTCATTTCAGCCTGTGATAAAAAAGAAATCTCCCTCGCCACTGGAATAGAATGGAAATGGAAAGCATGGCTTAATTATACTTGGTGTAAATGTTTTCGCACGTTTAGCTCATGGTGCCAGTAATGATGCAATCGCGCCAGTTCGTAGGCGTACCACACTGGTACAGAGGTCTTTCGTCAGCTTATCCCAATATTTCAGTTAGGGGTGTTTTATCCTGTTTTTCCATTCCATCTGGGAAAGATGTTGCAGATCGATAAGAGCTTTTTCTGTTAAACTTGCTTGTAAACATGCACTATGCCACATACAATTTAATCAATAAAATTATTTCTGTTGGCTATCATTTTTGTAATCGCAACTGCTGTAGTCAGGTTAACATCACTGTGACCAGTGTGACGTTTTTAGCCAGTAATATATAGTAAAATCCTAATAATTTAAATATCACGCGTCCATATGGGGAACACATGACATAAATCATCATCAGTGTCCCGCCGCTGCTCCTAGTGCTGGTCATGTACCCCCCTCAGATGGTGGCCCTTTTGTCGCCTGGGAGACTGTCCAGGCCCCCGGTGACCAGGAAAAGCAGATAAAAGGTGGATGAATGGATTTAGGCAGATATTTTTGTGGGTTATACACCAAAGTTTAGTGTTTCTTACATTTGTTTGGTGTAAGGTCAGCAAACACACTAAAATTATTTCCGACAGCTAACCTAACAAAAATAAGTTAATTAGAGACAGTTGTTTGAATACTTAGTTAAACCATGAGACTGATTTGTGCTGGGCCTGGCCAATATACGTACAGCTGTCTTTGCTTCTCACTGTCAAAGTGAACTTACCAGCATACACTTATGATCAAAGGAAATTCCTGAAGACCTTCTGGAAGCTGTAGGTGCGGAACTGTCTGGGAAGCGTTACAAAGTCATTTTTGAGGTTTTATTGTCCGCTAAGCCGAATTTAGAAGCATATTGTCTAAATGGAGAAGGTCTGGGAACAAAGTAACTCTGCTGAGGAATGACCATCCAGCCAAAAACAAAGGTCAGTTGTATAACAAAGAATGCTGTCTTGTTTAATTTTTTTTTTACATGTTTTAGCAGTTGTAGGCAATAGTAGTAAACAGTATCAGACCACATGAAATGGTTTAATTTCCATACCAGGAAGCCGCGGCACTTACAGCGGAGTTGATAAGCAGATCGCCAGGCAATGGCAGGTGTAGGACTGTGTTATAGTGAGCAGGACATCCTGAGAGCTGCTGGCCAGCTCCTTCCCAGCCTAGGCGAATGTCAGATGTCAGCCGCCTTGTTTCCATGGCTGCCAGCCATCCTCCTGGGACAGTGTTGATGACTCAGACATCAGAAATCTAGGCGGGAGCAAACCACCCTCACTAAAGGGTGGTTTATAGAATGCATGCCGTTGGTATCATGACTCCTGCAGTGTATTTTGGACGACGGCGTATGGCATGCAGTTTCTTTGTACCCGACTGCATAGATAAATCAGCTTTAGGAGGGACATGGAGACTGAAATCAGCTGCATCGTTTTATTTTTAACTCGGCTTCCTTTTGTCTTTCAGTTTTTGTTGACGATCTGATAACATTCAGTGTCAAAATATTCAAAAGATGGGGGGGGGGGGAATAGTTGTGGATGGTCTTGTAAATTCCACTTATTTCAAGACTGCGTGCTGTTTTTGTCAGCCCCGCGATGGTATCTCAGTGCTGTGTGAAGTTCTGATGTGGTAATCTAAGCAGCGGCCTGTGCTCAGGCTTCCAGGCATGCTGAAACGTGCATTTTTTAATCAGGTAAGAGTTACATCCATCCATCTGAATGCAGCACTGGGCTTCCTCAAGCTCAAAAAAGGATTTCCGTTCTGCTTAAGAAATCCAAATGGCATTTCCAAACACAACTGGGTCACTTGATTTAAATCTTGTCTTTTCATAGTACGACCATAGTACCGTCTGCTGTAAAGAATTCTGAATATAGGCTTCGGCTCGTTTTCTATATTTTGATGTCATGTAAATGTTTGGGCAGTACTGGCCGACATGCTCAGTGTGTTGGTTCTTTGTTATTTCAAATGCATGCATGGATATTTTGGGTCCTGTGTTGCCTTCACCTGCGTGACTTCATTGGCGCACGCTTGTCCGAATCAGAAATGTCACCTCGACATTGTCTCTCTGTGCCATGCATCACCATCGCCATGACGATGCTGAGAACATAGAAAATTGAATTCCTGGGAGTCCTCTCCTTCAAAAAATAATATCGCTGGAGAAGTCGATACCGCTCTGCCCGTTCATTTAAATTCAGCCCGTTTCCCTCATTAATGAAGTCCTGTTCTTTTTAGCATATGTCCGTTTATCTGGTTCAGAAGCCATGTCTTGCCACACACACACCCTTGCAAGAGCATCAACTTAGGAATTAGTATGTATTAATCAGTTGTTTACAACATCATTGAAGTGTCATTTATGAGGCCCCTTCTGCTGTGAGGCTGTGCTGACTCTCGATGTTAACCACGTGATTCTGGTGGGGCTGTCAATCCACTGGAATAAGCCATTAACATTACAACACTCCTATCATGCTGAATGGATCTGAATGCTGCTCAGAGAGGTGACAGGAGCCTCAGAGCAGCATGTGGGGCCACTTCATCCTCTAAGGTCTGCTCCTTCATCTTCACTCTTTGTCTCGATGTCTCGTGATCTTCGGCTCTTGGCAGGATGAGTGTCCGTTGGGATCGATGAGTTCCTCCGCTCCATTTCAGAACTAGACCTTCCCCGTTCCAGACGATTATGCTAAAACAGTTTTGCAATTTAAAAAAAAAAAGGTTTCTACAGCACAGACTACAGTCTTGGCTTTTGACGTGTCAGATAAGGAGCTTCTGCTGGTGTCAGACATGCTTGGCCTGGATCCTATTTCTCCGGACAGGGGCCTTCGCCCCCACTGGGGGCTGGAAGGGTCGATGCTGCTGCATTTTGATGACCGTTGGCATGATTTCTGCCCATGGTATCCGAGGGTTACTTGCACCCCCCCCCCCACCCCATCTGTGTGAATCATTAAGTGGAAGGTATGATGTCATATCCCTCCGGGCCCTCTGACTGGGCCACAGGCTGGATGCCTTTTAATCGAACCCCTGGATATAATCCTGAACTCAGCGAGTGTTTCTCTGCGAACAAAGAGGCTGCGAATGCTAATTCCCCGCGACCGTCACCCTCCGCTTCTCCCCACAGTCCATCCATCAGCAGGACCGCAGGAGTCGCCTGCTGTTGCTTTAATCGATTGCTAATGGATTCAATTTGATAATTGAGCAGCTGCCTGGAAGCCAGTGCTGCAAGCGAATGAGGTGGAAACGCCAGAGGCGGCCAGGCAGGCCGATCGCCCCACTGGCAGCCTCCAGCCCCTCTCGGCTCTTTGTCTGCTGCCAGGGTGACTGATCCGTGGATGTTGTCTTAACCTAAACTCTTACACCTCTAAATCCTGTCCCACCCTCCCCCAGAAATGCTCTAAGACCTCTTCTCTGGAAGCAGTAGAGCCTTTCAGTTAGTGAGTAGCTTGGGGGTGGGTTGGGGGGGCTCCCGCGTCTCCCCCTGGATCAGTAAGGCTATGGCCCAGGATTCTGTGCACAGGCATGTATTTGTAGCCTGGCTCTGTGCTAATCCCAGGTTTTTGTGCTTGGAAATCTGAATCATCTCCGTAGACCTTACTGGGTTGCCAAAGTGCTGTGGGCGAGACCCACCTTCCTCGCCGTCCCCTGGCCCTGAAGATGGTGCTGTGGGTCCAGTGAGACGCTGGCCCATGCCAGGGTTCACTGGGGGGAGCTGCATGTTGGATCTGCTCCCTTGGGCTCCGTCTAGGAGGTGAGCTCATCCACCCTAATCCAGACATGTGCCATGAAGCTGGAGCTCCCCTTCTGTTTGATATGTACTTTGAAATACGCTTTTTCTCCTGGCCTTCTCCCACACTGGCTCGATGGTCTCTGTGATGCTCCAAGTGTAGACCGATGCCTCAAGAATACATTTCGAAACATTCAACAGCAAGGAGGATGCCATTATGCATATTATGTAGTGCACCAGATTTAAACGTATATTAAAATTTGCATATGTGGGGGTGGTGCAGTGGATTGTGGGTTTGATACATCATGCGTCCTGTCTGTTCCCCCCCCCCCCCCCCATTCACAGATGGTTCCTTCCAGGTGCTCCATATTCCTTCTTTGGTCCAAAGACGTGATTTACGCAAGCTGGAGTCTGCAAGCTGCACATCGGGTCTGATGTTGTTTCCTGCAGGGGGACTGGCATTCTGCCTGGGGAGTCTCCCCGTCCTGCTGTGTGCTTCCTGGGATAGACTGGCAAGGATGTGGAAAAATGGATGGATGTTTATAGTAATTTATAATATTTTATCATTTTGTTCACATCCTGATCTCTGACCAAGTAATTTGGTCTCTGCTGTTTGAATCCATTTGAAAACAAACAATTAGTTTCACAGTAGCGGATTCAAAACGATCTTTGCTTTTCCAGATTACGTCAAATCCCTGGTGTATACTAGTAGGTCAGTGTCTCCCAATCTTTTTCCTGCCACGGCACACTTTTCATAAGGTAATTATCCAAGGGCACACTGTTGATTAACACGTACTGCTAACTGGCTCTTACCAGTAACATGGATGGTATTGCTGTTAACCTACTGGTTCAGGATCAACTGCATTTTCTGAAAAGAAAAATTTGTCCAAGATCATGTCTTTTTTAGTACAGGGCAGTTTGCAAATCGTCACACATAGGCTATATAATCGAACGGGTGTCAATCGCCGCCCAGTCTTATCCTTGCCTGCCTTTGATCATGTGCACTTACAGCCTATTGGACAGTTAAATGAATAAAAAGTCGCTTTGTCTATACCATTTAAAGTTCATTCATAATTTTTATAATTCATAATTATGTATTAACTATTAATACATAAGCTTACTTTATTTAGTTTCTATTATATATATATATATATATATATACACACACACACACACACATACACACACACACGACATACCTGGGCAGTCCTAATGTTGCACTGACACAAACACATTGCGGTATGTTATGTTTTTTGTGCTGAGGCAGTCAGCGATACCTAGATTTCCAAAGACATCCGATGTCATGATGTGGAGCTGTTTATTACCCAGCCTGACCATCTACTCTCTGACTGGAGCCTCAGGCCAATGGGAAGCCCTTTGCCTGGGCCTTCAGCAGAGGCCTGTGACCCCACTGGGCCGGGGGTGGGTCCTGGCTCCATCAGTTTTTGGGGGGGCTTGTGGTGACCATGCCTGGTTTCTGCCCTCTCATTAGCACTCTGTGCTCCCCGGCAGGCTCAGTCTCTCACATCCGGGCAGCATACCGGGCCCCCGTCTGGGGAGCCTGGCTCGGGGTGGCCGCTCACGGCCTGTCTACCATCCTGCCCTCCAGCATGCTCAGAGCACTTCCTCACATAAGGGGTGTGTATGCACATAGTCATGTGACCGCGCCGTCCATCAGCCATTCCCCAGTCTCTGTCCCCGTGGCCGTGTGGCTCACACGGTCCGCATTTGAAGGTCAGTGCAGAGGGCAGCTCATTTGACTTTGATTGATCTTTCCAGCAGGACATTGGGAAGCCTGGAAAGAGGGCGGCTGACACCTGATGTTCGCCTAGGCTGGGAGGGAGTTAGCTAGGAGCTCTGAGAATTTCGCACTCCCTGTAAGATGATCCTGTACCTCCCACCGAGTGGTGATGTGCTTATTGACTCCACCGGAAACACTGTGTCCTCTTCTCTGGATTTTAGCTTGGTATGGAAACCATTTGATTTGGTTTACTACTATGAACTACGACTGTTAAAATATGAAATATAATACCGCTTTGTATCTTGATGTCCCCTTCACCCACACACTGCCCCCCCATAATCACGATGGCAACATTCTTTTTACAGCAACGCCTTTAGGCTTTTTAACATAAGAAACATTTCAACGCCTGTCACACTTTGTGCTCTCCATGCACTGACCAGAAGGCGGACAGGGCCTGAGACAGCTCTCAGTGTGCGGAGAAGTGTGGGAGGAGGAAAGGAGGAGTTTGGGGGGTGGGGGCGAGAAGTACAGGAGGAGGAGTGGGAGGCGAAGAGTGCGGAAGGAGGAGAGCAGGGGGGAGGAGTGTAGGAGGAGGATAGCAGGGGAGGAGTGCAGGAGGAGTTCGGGGTGTGGGAGGAGGAGTGCAGGGGGAGGATCGCGGGGGCAGCTAGCGGGGAGAGGAGTGTGGGAGGAGGAAAGGAGGAATTTGGGGTGTGGGGGGAGTATGGGAGGAGCAGTGTAGAGCACGGAGTACAGGGGGAGAAGTGTGGGAGGAGGAGTGCATGGGCAAGGAGTGCGGGAGGAGTAGTGTGAAAGGAGGAGTGCGGAGGGAGAAATAGGATTATTGGCGGAGGACACGGCAACAGGCAGGCAGGAGCTGGATGCGAGCCCTAGACGGACGCCTCTAGTGCCTGAGGTTAATTAACGGCTCTGCTCTTCTGCTGCTTTGATTCCTGTCTTTCCTTACATTAATTATATGTCCATGTGGAGAAATACATATTTATGTTGCAGATTTCTCTTCTCTTTTCCTCTTGGGAAGATATCCCATCTGGACATGACAGAACTGAGGATTTATGCACCTTCCACCTCAGGAACTATCAGTTACTGCTGCCCCCCCCCCCCCCCACCTGGGCTACACCTCCTTCACGCAGGGACCTGAACAGTCTACAAGAAAATGACATGTCACCTGGATGCAGCAAAAACATCGCAGCAGGTCTGGAAACCTTTGCAGGGGAGGCAGGCATGTGAGTGGGCTGCAGTGGATTGTGGGTGATGCTGGCAGCTTCTTCATATGTCCGTATCGCTTTGTTTCCTAAGCTGTTTAGCTCTGCAGGAAACAGTCAAACTAAGCTTGTGTTCCTGTTCTAGTGTCACAGTGCAATCCTGAGGGCAGTCATGCAGCCCCCGTTCACTTCAAAACTCCCATCGACCCGGAGGTGTCTCTCCGACACCTGGGCCGTGGTTTGGACTGCCCCATGGCTGGCCACCCCGCACTGGGAGTTCCCTGGTTGCCAGGGCCCTTGATCCCCTTTGCACATGGCTGAGAACACCTGTCTGCCACCATAAGGGGGGGGCTTTGCGGGGCACCATCTGGGGGGCAATCACAGACACGGGGCTGCCAAAGTGTGAGATGGAGTGGGCCCTTTCATCAGGCCTGCGGGGAGAGGCTTCCAAACAGCTTGAAACACGGAGTCCTGAAAAAATGGAAAAAATGTACAGAAGGCTGTCATTTCACCCCCTGAGTAGTCCGAAATGGCACGCACAGGTGTCAATGTGCTCTCTGCTAGTGAGAGTTAAACGTGGCTAGGATACTGTGATGTCATTAGACGAGAGAGTTGATGGACCCCCTTCTGCCCTGGCAGCTTTGGTTGAAAGCAGATCCTTGCATTTGTAGTCAGGGTGTATATTTGTTTGTGGGGGCTGTAGTGCGTCATGCCGCTGAGCGTAAGGAGTTTTGATCCTTTGCGAAGCAGAGAAACTTAGCAGAGGACAAGGCCCCTCAAGTCTGCATTCACCAGCTGGAGGTGATGCAGCCGCTTTCTGCTGTTAATAAGCTCCTTCGACATCAAACGCTGCTTCAGACAATCTTCTGCCTTCCCCCTTACTGGCTCCAGCTCCCAGGATTCGCTTTCTTCTGTCTCGAGTGGCTGAATGAAGCATCCTGCTGGATTAGCCTGGTCCTGCCCTCTCGGGGCTGAAAGCTGCCATTCTGAAAGCCTCCTACACCTTCGTGGTGTCACGTCAGGCCAGAGGATGGATCGGTACACAGACAATATATGCATTGACCACAGGAAGCTGAAGTGATTAGTCATCGATATTTTTATTAGTTCTAATTAAATATAACACAGAAGGCCGCAGCTACGGAGCCCAGACCTGTCTTTATGTCTTTTATCTCAACCACTTCTCTGTAACTCAACATTCAGTTTATACAGCAATTGGTCACATGTAATAAGGCTAAACACAGATAATTAAAGCTGAGATATAGAGCAGTGGGACTTAGTTCTAATACTAAGGTACAGCTGTGAAATGGCAAATGAGGATTTATTAACGAGGGGGGGCGGCTTATCGCATGATCATCGAGTGCTCGCCTGCGATGGGATGGCTAATGAGAGGGTTCGTCAGTGAGTGTTGCGCTAGGCGCTAATTAGCGCTGTTATTTTCTGGTCTCCTCTTGCTTGTGAGCCGCGCTCGTGTTTACACTCCGCGAACTGCAGCGCCAAACAGTCAGCTCCGCGATGCATCTCGAAAGAATCCCCTGCAGATGCACATTCTTTGAAGAATATCTGGGCCATGGATGTTTCCATGTTTGTTTAGGACATCAGAAAAATATCTAGTGTCTTTTTTTCCCCTTTTGTCTTAGATTGAGTACAAGAGAGTAACTTGTTTCAACTTCTTAGAAGAAATCTTCGCTGTTACAGTCCTTATGGTCTTCTTGACGGCAGTGCTTTTATCAAGCAGGAGATTGGAGCCGTATTGGCTCTGAATGTGTTTACATTTATGGGTTCATGCTTGTCTGCAGCCATAGCCATTCTGGACCCTGGGGGTATATGACTGGCGTTCAGTAGTCTGTGGTCGTAATGGTTTTGTTGGGTTATACATGATTAAATGGAAAGAAATCTTCCAGATGTTTCCATGAGAACACATCTTAATGAAATTGATTAGGTATGTATTCATTTACAGAGAATAAATGCAAAACAAAAAATACAAGACGACCACAAGTAGATACATTTTAGCCATGAGGTTAGCTATACACATAAGTATACATGTGCTGGGCTAGGCTTGACAAGGAAATCGATCCATCACGCGACGTTAAAGCTGAAAAGCATCCTATTTTAAAATGTCTTCCTCTCTGCACTTCTGATTCTTGTTGCTAATGTTAACGACTAAATTCAGACTGCGAGTGTAGCAGCTTCAGTCAGCGTGTGTTCATTTTCTTGTTGGCTATATCTCTCTCATCAAAACATCCCCTTGTGTTTGCTGCAAAGCTGCATTCCCAATCACCAGTGCGTACGTTAGTGTATTAGCCTCCCAGCCAGCTTCACAAGCCTTAGCCATCTCACACATACAGAAAATTGCAAGCAGTTTTTAATTAGATATTTAATTTCATAATTTCACAAAGTCAAAATTGTTAATATACATTTTTTTTGGACCATGAAATAATGTTCCTTGTCATGTGTGATAGATATATCGCATTTTATTCTGTTCGCTCGCTGGACAGTGCTGTAGAAAGATTAGTGTTGGGCCCAGAAGCTGCTTGTGATTAGCCCCCGTTTCAGGCCTCCTCGTTCGGCTAGGCTCAGGACTTGCGTGTCTCATCTTAAAGTCGGCCAGAACGACAGGATTTGCGTCCTGCCTGCTAATCTGTGTGACAGAATCTGTTTCGGGGTCTAATTCTCACGCTTTGTCTCTCCTGGATTAGTGGTCGCGCCTCCCTCATACTGCCGTGCAGTTTGATTTTGGCACCAAGGTGACTCGATCCCCTCTGGAGCAGCTCAGATTCATATGGGTGCCCCCCCCCACACCATTAACAAAACTTCATTGTAATCTGCACAGATTGTGATGTTTTGTCTTCCAAATATCTCTTGAGGCACAATGCAAATGATCATCTGATCGTCCCTTTTTTCATTATTGTAATGCAGGGATAATTATATTTGTTTGTGTGCAGTGAGAAATAATGTGACTATTTAATTTTGTGGATGGTCTGAGACTCACCCATTTCCATTCCACTCTGATTATGGTGGTTGCTAAGCAGCCTGGCCGCGTGATGGCTACGCACTACTGTTAGCCGTTAGCTCTGTAAGATTTATCTCAGATTCTAACAGTCAGTGGAGCTGGTGGTCATTAGTCAGTGTCATCTGTCTGGAAGACGGTCCTTGTTCTGTGCTGACTCTCCTGCATTTAACATCCCCACTGGCAGAGGCTCTGCAAATTGAGACCATTAAGCCAGAGAATTTAATGATGAAAGACCATAAACGCGTGCTGAGATCGCATTAAAAAGACATGCCCTGATCTGCATCTGCTCTGCCGCCTTCTCCACATGGAACTCCCCACCCTTGTTAATATACACATCCAAGTCTTCTTTAAGCTGATTTTTTTCTGACTGCATGCAGGTACGGCTGCATAAGGGAAAACCTTGAACTGGAAACATTGCCCATAAGAGGTTTCGCTCACTGTAATACTTTGTCATGATCCAGTGCTATCAAATACGCTGCGAAACACATGAAGCATCTGAGTCCTTGAGTCAGTATCCATCATCCTGTAAGGTTCTCTATAATTCAATAAACCGGATTAAAACGCGCTCCCACGCAGTGCGTGCCCGTTCTGCCCGTCAGCTTTAGCCGCGTTCAGGCGCTCTTCAAGCCTCGCCAGATTACAGCCCCTTAATCTTCACAAACACATGTCGTGCAGAATAAAAGCAGTTTTATTTAGGAAACCGGAGTCCAGGTTTAACAGGAAATGAGCTTTCCTTATAATCCTGTCTTTGGCTTTTTTCCTTTTAGTAAATGAAAAGTCGCGTTATAAGTCAGGGCAGCGTTGGTGTGTGTGGACATGCCCCCCCAACTCCCCACAAGGCACCACAATTTCTTTTCTGGAAATGCACCTAGTCCTGGTGCCCCCTACCTGCAGATGGCAGTGCTTGCTCTCTACCCCTCCCTTGGCCCCAATTTTTGCGTTTTGCGAAACAGCAGCCGGCGCAGAGGCATGCTGGAGCAGTGATTCTGGGACTTAGGCGCCTTATCGAGAGCTGCAGGAGTGCGGGCGCAGTGGGATGCGCGTGCTGTGAGCCTCGGATGCGAAACGCATTAACACGCTCCTTTGCTTAGCCCCTGCTTTCTTCCCGTGTGACTGAGAGTGCTCACATTAAGATTTAAACATTCTGAAGAATGATACCCTTCCAACCCTAAATCGGAACAAAACCATCATGTGCAGGAGTACATCGCTTAATGCACATTTTGTTTTGATGCCCCTTTCAGTCACAGCGCTTTACGCTCTCTCTGATCCCGGCCACAGATGGACTGGGGGAAGGTACTGAACCGTAGTTCTCACTCCGTACTGCAGGGCAGCGCTGTGTCATCCAGATGACTGTAAATTCTCCTAAGAAGAACAAGTGCTTAACTCTCTAGTTCATATTATCAATAATCTGCCTGGTCTTCTTAACTGAAATGTTTCCAATATGCCTCTCGAGCTTGCCTTTAGTTTGACCATAATTCCTTTGGATGCCATCTCCTGGAATTCAAATAGCCTTTGACCTGTAGAAATAGGACTAAATGAAACATGTTAATCAGAGCCCCAGCCTCACTTTCTTGTCCATTTGACAGTTTATTTCTTCTCTCCATCTATGAAGCCAGAACTTCCAGCTGTGATGATTTTAGTAGCTGGACTTTAATTTAGATGTTTCTTCCAAATTAGCGTTGTTCTGCATTCCTTTGTTCTGACCCAACCAAGCAGTTCTGAGCAGGCAGATGTATGCAGTTCCTTTTTAGGAATACATGCTGTCTGTGTTACTGTATGAACAGTCTGTATGTTCGCTGTGTCTCTGTATGTTTAAATGAGGTAAAAAGGGAGGGCAGGGTGGTGGCTGATCTCTCTTAATGAGTCTCTGAGCCCAAGGTATTCAGGCGATCAGCGCACCGGGCTGGCAGCGTCCCAGGGGCTGCACTCATGTCGTTATCCGTGCTCACATGCCACCCCCCCACTCCCCCCTCCGCCCCCTGTGACCCCGGGCTCATCCTGTTTACTCAGGTGCGAGTGAATTGGCGTCATAATGAACCGCAAGGTAGACTTTAATACTTCACTGACTCCTCTCAGACAAATGCCAAAACAAATCTTGTCATAATTAGCAGTAATCCAGCTCATTACAGTCTGCTTAATTATCCTATTAATAACACTTCCTGTGAGAGCTTGTTTGCAGCGCAAGCAAATGTTTGTTCCCAAATTAGCAAACAAGGAGACGGCAGCATTGTTCAAATAGAGACTCTGACAATGCAGAGCAACCGGGATTAATTCCGGGGGCAGCGAAGGCCCGTCTGCCGCTTCAAGTCCCTGACGGCTGCCCCACGCCCCGTGTCCAGCGGCTGGCCGGTTTCGGCAGACGCCCATCATTCTGTGCTGGTGCTGCCAGTTACATGTACATACATCTGCGTTGTAGGGTTCTGGCAATTGACGCTAAAATACTGCTACCATAAGGGCTAGTTAATATCTAGGAAACGTATATATAAGGTCAAGGGGAAAAAATATACATATACACACACATTATATATCTATCATGATATGTTTTTACAATTTTATTATATTTTCACTTTTAATTATTTGTAGTATTATATTATTTTGCTTTGTTTTGCACGTCTTGGAGCAGGTTAGCTTTTCATTTCACCCCACGTCGTACCTGTATAACTGTGTGTGTCACAAATAATCTCTTGAATCTTGAATGTCTGTATATAGTTTGTGTGTGTGTGTGTGTGTATATATATGTATATATATATTTCTGTAGTATAAAATTGCATGAGTTGGCTGTACCCACATGACCCTTTGACCTGCAGGCCCCTCCCATTCTTGCTGTGATGTGGCCAGCTGGGGCTTGCTGTGTGCTCTGTGTGTCTGCCCACAATAGATTGGCTGAGGTTGCTTTCCTGTCTGTAGCTTGGGTTTGGGGGGGGTAAATTAGTGCTTTTGATAATGCTGATGCTCGTTGCCCCCCCCCCCGACATGCCACACTCTCCCCAGTGCTCCTCCCTCTCATCCTCAGCAAGGAGCCGTCTGCTGAGGGACTCCCCAGAGTTCGATTGCGGAAACAGGAGGAGACTCTGCTGAGTGCTCTGTACAAGACGTATAAATAACGCATGTGCTCGGCTCGCTGTAAGGCAGGCGGGCAGACGCTCGGTCAGCCCAGACCACATCCTCACTGTCCCCTGGCCCCTTATATAATAAATGAGGCCTGTCTGATTATCTCCCATGCTGGCAGGCTCCCCGGGCTGGTGCGATGTGGTAATCCCTCCCCGTGCGTCACGTGGCACCTCCCGCCTGCAGGACGGCTGCCCCATTGCTGCCTGACACTTCTCCTTTGGCCCCCACATGAATGTTTTACAGGCAGGTTTTTATAATCCCCTGAAATGTTGCACAGAAACACGCTTGTGAATTAGATACTCCCTCTCAGCGATCGCTGTTTTCCAGTGTCATGTCTCGTCGCATGTTTTGACGCATGGCTTGACGACCGGTAAAATCCTGGAACCTGCCAAGCAGAGGAACGTGCCGGAAATGCTGCGGGCCTCATGCTGGAATCTGCTAAGAATAACTGTTGTTGTTGTTTGCCTGTTTTTGTTTTAGCTCTGGTTGTTACATTGGAGGTATCGGTGTCACGCGGCCCAGCGATGAGGAAGTGTGACCCCTGCTCTGCTCCACTGCATGTGTGGGTGTGTGCGGGAGATAGCAGCACGGCTTGTTGTGGGGCAGCGGCAAGGTGGGGATGTATGTTACGAGGCAGCAAGCGATAGATCCAAAGATTTACATTTTTTCACCCTCCCTGGCAGACATATTGGAATCCTTTTATAGTGCGAAGGTGAATAATTTATGCCGTTTCTTTTTTCCAGAGCTTCAGACGTCGTGCCTTGTGCAGATGGGATTTCGGAGCGGTTAGATCTTGGAAGACTATAAATGATTCATATGTGAACTGGTATGCAGCTTGCTTACAAAAGAAGTAAATTGTCCTTTTGGAGCGAGTGGCCAGGAGCAGCGAGACTCCGCCAGGGTTTTCTGGCTCAGACACGGCCGCTCCTCGTCTGCTGTGCGATTTTGCTCCCCACCATGGCTGGCGCTGTCATCAGAAACGGGTCAGGTGACAGGAACGTAGTGGTCACATAGATGGTGCATCTTATGAGTCTGATCCCCATCCCTGTCCTGTTTTGACATTAATCTTCTTGGACAGCTTGTACATGTAGATGTAGTTTCTCATTTTCAGGGCTGGCAGCTTCCTCACTTGAGTGTATGATGGAAGGCCCCGTCGCATGTCCTCACCCTGGGACTTCACGCCCGCTGTGGACATCCACAGCACGTTCCCCATTTTCCCGCCAGTCAGAGCCCTGGTCACGTGAGTGTTTGGAGCCAATGAGGTTTCCAGGTGCCCTCTATTTCACACCCGCCTGGCTGATTCTGCTGTACTGGGTAGTTGCTTTGGGAAGTCTGGCAGGCCCCAGCTCTGGGGACCTCTTTATTCCTCTGACTAAGCTTTCAACACTCCTGGAGATAACAGCAGCGGCCCAGACCCCCCTCCCTGGCACAGCATTGGGGGAGACTGGGAGGAGAGGAATTGCTCATGATAAGCCTCACTCTGACTGTCCGGGCCCCGCAGTCAAGGGTGCGCTGACAGGCACATTACACTTGGAGAGGAAGCTCCTGGGCAGAGTATATTAGCATATCTGACAGTGACAGCAGCTACGCTGGCTGCATGAAGCGTGGGGGGCGGGGGTTGGGGGGGGTCAGGGAAAAAAGGCGTAAAGACTGGGCAGAGGCATTTCGGGCTGGCCGGATGCGGGCCGCTGAAGTTCTGCTAAGTCGGGGCGGGTGGGGGGCACTGCTTCAGGTGTGGAGCCGTCTTTCGGGGGGGGGGGGGGTGCATTAGGAGCCGTGTTGCGGAAATGACACTGCTTAATGGGCTGAATCTTGCATGAGAAGTGTGAGAATAGGGCCTGTGGGGATTGCATGAGGATGCCCCCCCCCTCCCCAAACCGCGATCCATCACCCCTCCACTTACCGCATCACTGTGGCGGCGGCCGCCTCGCCGGCATGCATTATTGCAGGGGAGCCATTTGTTTAACTAGGACACAAAAGGGGGGAGTTTGGGGGGAAAATCTTGAGTCATTTTCAGCCGCCGATCTGATGATTAGTCACTGGGGCCCTTCGCTGTCGCCGGTAACGGAACACGGGAGGCTCCCTGGCAGGTATCGGCGAGCTACGGCTGCGGATCCGGACGGCTCGAGACATCCGAATAAATCAGAGCACATGGAGTTCCAGGATGGCAGGCCGGATGGATAAGTGAGGTGGTGGGAGTGAGAACAGGTGCAGTTTATCGGTTGTGAGGAATGCTGCTTCTGTGAATGTTTCGGAGCTTGTTGTGGTTCTCCATGTGAACATGGTCGTGCAAGGTGGAGAGGTGGTGAGATGGTGAGGTCAGGGGTGGGGGTGTCAAGGAGAGGAGCTGGAATCACAGGGAGAGGAGCTGGAATCACAGGGAAAGGAGCTGGAATAGAAGGGAGGGGAGCTGGAATCAGGGAGAGGAGCTGGAATCACAAGGAGAGGAGCTGGAATCACAGGGAGAGGAGCTGGAATAGTAGGGAGGGGAGCTGGAATCACAGGGAGAGGAGCTGGAATCACAAGGAGAGGAGCTGGAATCACAGGGAGAGGAGCTGGAATCACAAGGAGAGGAGCTGGAATTACAGGGAGAGGAGCTGAAATCACAGGGAGAGGAGCTGGAATGATGGGCCCTCTGTCAAATGTCGGGCGGAGGGAAAGTGCAGCCTGAGAACAAGAGCAGCGCTGGCATGGGGGGGGGGGGGGGGGGGTGTTGTTGTAGGTGTCATTTGTGCACCCCTGGACATCAGTGTCACCCACCTTGCACGTAAACAGCCAGCCCAGAATGCAGTGGGGCCAGCGGCGAGCAGATGGCCAGCTCCCCTGGATGGTGTTGACCCAGGCACAGCGGCGCTGGCTGGTTTTGATGAGCTATGCACATACAAAACCACAACATCTGGAGGTGCCATGTGGAACCTCCATTTGGCCAACCCCTGCAGCCAGTGCGCACCACCCCCCGGCCAGATGCAGCCAAACAACTGTGAGCTAAACAGCATGAATTAGTCATGCGGGTGGTGGGGGGGGGCGTCAGCAGCTTTGATTAAAAATCCAAAAGCTCATGAATATTCAAGATATATTAATTCTGCAGGGAGGGGCTGCTTTGTCAAATTGTCTGTATTCCGTCAAGATGGCGAGTGCCCCTCCCCTGCCCCTCCAGGAAATAAATAATAAAAGCATCAGCTAGCTGCCACGATCGCAGAGTTACGGCCATGAGCGAGTTGTGAGCAAAGCTGGGTCAATGCAGCTGGGGGGCTGGGGGGGGCACCACAAGGCAGTGCACATTTGCGCTGTGACTCTATAGCCATTAGAGTGTTCTAATGAAGCTTAATTAGAGGTAAAATTACAATGATGCGCTTGATACCTGGTATTAAATCATTCATGCATAAATGTTTTGTTCAAATTGTTTTTGGGGGGGGGTCCCATGGAAAATAAAGCGGGGGAGCAAAGCGGGTTGATTGCACATTACCAGCAATTAGCTGGGAGTGTTCATATAAAAGATTACCCCCCATTACTGCTTAGCTTGACAGGTGTCTGCCTGCAGTTATTTGATTCAGACTAGCCAAGCGACCAGGCCCCCCCCCTTACCCCTCTCCACCTCCCACCTCCCACTCCATATAAGTCTGTTTACTTAGTCAGCCAGAAGCCGGATGCTGTCTGCCGATTGGCTAGTCAGGTTGTTTTTAAACGCCTCATAAGCCAGGATACAGCAATGACAGTGCAGTGGGCAGAGTCAGCGGCCATGCCCCCAAGCGTCTTGCCTAACACATCCCCCACTTTATATGGCACTGGTCGGAATCTGAGGAGTAACGACCAAAATGATGCGCCCCCCTGAGGAAAGACCCAGTCCCTCGGGTCACACACTGACAGGGCACCCAGCTGCTGACACACTACTCTGTGTGAATGAGGCCACATTTACCCAGCCGCTGAAGGTGAACTGCAGAAACGTGTCATCTGTGTGACTTTCACACTTTAATGAAAAGAGCATCTGACTGAAAGAACAGGGGAAAAGTACAATCTTATCTGTTACCCTTGTAAATAATTAAGAAGTTATCTGTCCGTTTTTGCACTCTGACAGTGAAAATGCATGTGATGAATTATAGACGAGGTGTCTACTTAACTCGTCGACGCACTTTACGGCCCGAAAGTGCCAGGCTTGCTGGCGGACGTCACGCCTTGGGGTCTCTCTGCAGGAGGTCAGTGGCCTGATAATCCAAACGCATTAAACGCTGCGAGGCACGGCGTGGCGGGATGTAGCCTCTGCCCTCGGACTGCGCGCACACTGTGTGTGGCTTAGCAAACATGCAGACTGACTGCTTAACTAACCTGTGCCCCTATGTCACTCTTTTATGAAAGTTAATCACATGAGGGATATAGGTTGGTAGTATAAGGAATCAATCTGTGCTGCACCGTGGCTGCTTTTTCGGCCAGATTTAAAAATAACAACATGGCTTATGCTAGCCCATTGCCAGCCCATTGCCAGCCCACTGAGGTTATGCTGTCTAGTGTTCATTAGCTAGCTGTAAACATAGCTACATGCACAAGGGTGTTTTGCGCATGTGCGTCTTTTGGAAGTGTTTTTGAATGTGCAAACGCACCACTCTTACACACCCTGCTTGGTGGGTGTGCACGCCGGTTGCATGGGGTGCTGTTTGTGGTGACTGGCGGGGGGGGGGGGGTGGGGAGTGCTGCCGTGCTGGTTCCCCGGAGATGGCGCTGCTCTTCTCCCCTA
>JAAGVU020000008.1:1515578-1537412 GCA_011763525.2 Mormyrus iriodes | reverse complement strand
CCTCACTCCTCGGCGGGGGGGGGGGGGGGGGCGTGCCGGCGGGGGGGGGGGGTTTGTGGGGGGGGGGGGGGGGGGGGGGGGGCGGGTGTAGTGATGCAGTGCTGGTTCCCCAGAGATGGAGCTGCTCTTCTCCCCTAATGAGATGGACCCTGAGTGTGATAATTAGTTCAGCCCCAACGCTGAGCGCTCAATTAATCATGATGCCGAGCTAATAGGAGGCAGATAAGATGGACAGCATTCAGGGACGCCCACCACGCCCAGGAGGGGACGCTGAACGTGAGCGTCTGTCTGCTTTGCGGGTTCAGTCACACTGACATCTCCATGGGTGAGAATGTGTGAGACTACAGTGCTACCACAGGCTAATGTGCCATGATTGCTGAGGCCTGAGGACTGGACCGGAGGTTCCTCTGCATCACGACCTTCACAGCTGCCTGGAGAGCGGTGCTGGCTGTGGAGCTGCAGTAGGGCTGGAGTTTTAGACAAGCACATTGGACTTGAATGAACTTCACAGGATCTTAGTTTCCAAATAATGTTGGACATGTAATAGTTGAGATGATGAGTGAGAAGATGCATCTCAGAGCCGGTGTGCCTGAGATGATGGGGGCTGCTGTGTGCCTCTGGTACCGCTCTGTTGCCGTGGGTTCGAATCCTGTGGCTGACAGAATAACCGTACAATCGTATCGCATTGAGCCCTTAACCTCCCGGCTCAGTGCAATCTCGTATCCAAGCTTTTCTCGCTTGTAAGTAGGACTGGGTGATACGCCGTTTTAATATTGACATCGGCTGTTATGTACATGCAACTGTCACATCGCAAGAAGCGTAGTAGTCAGCTAGGCTTGGGCTGTGTCTTATTTTTCATACCGTATGGATATTATACCATGGTATAGGGCACTTTCAAAAGTAACACTATTTTGCAATTCCATTGTGGTATTTTGAAATCTTGGCGATAAAATTTGCCAAATGGAGATCATCAATAAGTTTCGCTACAACATTGCTACTCTGTCAAAGGAAACATGATGTAGCCAGCTCTGCAGATTGTTACTTTTCAAGTTAATATTTTGCAAAACAAAAACTTGTAAACTGAAGTTTACGGCCGCCGCTCTTGCGCGAGCTCTGCACGCGCTCTCCTAGCCACGCATAACCTTTGCACTCGCGGCAACACCACCAACTTATTTGACAGATTCTCTTGGTAGATAATAAAAGTTATATTCGGGTAAATTTTCTACTCCAAATTTTCCCATATTGTATCCGACGCGTAACACCTGCGTAAATAAAGGTCTATAACATTTTTAAAGTTTGCAGTTGCTAAAGAAGGTTGAGGTGCACATGGGTTTGGAGGTGCATCTGGAGGTCTGGAGGAACTGCTTCTCGTCTTGATTGGCCAAAGCAGCAGCACGATGGCTCTTCTCTCCAGTGACGTCTGACCTGCAACTCCGAGCAGATTGTGCAAACTCTGGCTGTGCACACGGACAAATGTTCCGTTTGCCTCGCGGAAAACCCGGCTGTTGGCAGGAGAGGCCGCCCCGTCGTGTCGGGTCAGCGCTGGCCCCGCAACCCAGTCCAGATGCTTCCGGTTTGTGGTGTCGGCCATGCACCTAGGCGACCCAGCGGCTGCGAGCCGGCAGACAGATATCACAGATCACAGCAGCCAGAGGTGGCCTTTAAAAGAAGCTCCCTCTCCGGGCATTTCGGCTGCTTCCCTAAAGGCATGCAAATATTGAGCAGGTGTGTCGCCCAGGTCATTTGCACAAATGGTGGCAGTTTGTAAACTCCTGCTGAGCCCTTTCCTAACCCTAACCCTAACCCTTTCCTAACCCTAACCCTTTCCTAACCCTAACCCTAACCCTAACCACTCAGCCCAAATGTACAAACACCCCCATGCAAATGAGCCCCTCCCACCCCTGTCCTGGTCACTCATTAGCTCCCGTTTGTATTGATAAAAGCTATCCGGCTATAGTAACGTAAGTCAACAATGAGGTCCCACCTCTGGCTGGGGACTGGCCAATTGCTGCACAGGCCCTCCTGCCTTCATGTGCTTTTCTGACGAGATGGTGGGGGTGACACCCATTCATTATCCAATTACAAATTAGGCTGTGTCCCAGGAACCCTGGGTTACCAAAGCACCGCTCAGAATTCAGGCCCTTTCTCACGCATGCACACGTACGCACACACATGCACACACCGCATCTAACACCGCCTCCCCCAGGGGACACACCGGCTTTTTCCCAGGCACGCAGGGCGGGGGGGCGGGCATCCCAGGGCATTCCTGCACAGTTGTTATGCGGCATGACAGAGAGAGATGCAAAGGCCCAGCAGGGAGCTGTCTGCTTAGAGAAAGGCTCTCTAAGCATGGGCAGGGGAGGGGGGCTCCTGTGAGAGCCGGGGGTCCGAGTGGCAGCTCCAGGGGCCAGCAGACAAAAGCTCAGCGGGGTCTCTGACATTAAAGTGGTGGGCAGGAGTGGGGGTGGAGCTGCATTGCAGGGTGATGTGGATTTCACAGCTCATCCTTAGTGCTGGAAGCTTCCAAATAGCCCAGGCGGCCTTCCAGGACACGTTTCCGGAATCTGTGTGCTGGGCGATGCTCCCTCCTGCCTGCCCCTCCCACAAAGGAGAAGAGACTCAGGTGAAAAACGGTCAAGCTCCACCCACAGCATGATGTACTCAAGCTCCGCCCACAGCATGGGACATACTCAAGCTCCACCCACAGCATGAGACGTATGACCTCAAGGCCCTACTGGACGCTCTGTTGGGTTTTGTATTAGTAAGCCCTCCCCCAACCCCGCCTGCCCCCCAGGAACAAAAAAAATTCCCATGGTTTTGTCACTCTATAAGCTTGATTTATCGGCCTACGGCTAAATCCTATTAAAAGTTTGCGAGTACATAGTGAAGCATGACATTCTGAGGAGCTCCGGTGAGGTGCCGCTTACAGCGGAGACACGGCGCAGAAATAAAGCCCCCGGGTAAGAGACTCTGGGAAAGCGGAGCTGAAAGGCCCCCCTCCCCCGTGCTCAGATATGGAGGTGTGTGAGGCTGGCGCACTCCAGCCGGATTGCTGTAAAACACACAATGCACAAAGGGCTTTTCCAGGAAGCCATCCATCAAGCTGCCGACAAGTGCGTTTATGTAAACCTCAATTATGCAAATTCTAACTCGTGCTGAGGGGGGGCCGCTGGGTGGGTGAGGGGGCGGGACCTGTCCCCATCACTCAGGCTAAAGGATGCCCTTCTTATGACCATGCTCAGGAACCCTCCATAAATCTGCCTCTTTACGAAGGTTTATTTTTTTATCTGTCATTTAATCTGCCCCTCACCTCCCTGCCATTATATAAATGTCGTACCTCTCTGTCACTCATGCCATCCTGTTGTTTACACTGAAAACAGGGACACACTTAAGTGACGATGGCTTTGTGTGCGTCTCTCTGCGTGTGTGTCTGTGTGTCTGTGTATCTCTGTGCGTGTCTGACCCTGCAGGTTGGTAACCACAGACTGACCTCAAAATATATGCCTGGGTTGAGGACAATTGTGTGTCGTCCACCAACCAGGGTGCGGCAGTGTGTGGTCACGGGGGCTGGCCGTCTCGCCTGCTCGGTCACATTTTCACACGTTGGGTATGTGGCTTCTCACAAGCACCCCCAACACCCCCCATCAGTCTCCAAGGGTTAAAGACTATTTTGGTAAATAGGTCAATACTTTAAATTACAGAGTTTGTTTTACAAAGGAGATTATAAATATTAAAGAGGGATTCTTTTTAATAATTGGGTGTTGTTCTAATGTATAGCCCAGATGGAGAAGCGGCAGTGGTATAAACTCGCAAGATCAGATCGGCTTGGATTTCCAGACTTCTGTTATGGAAATAGTCGAGTCTCCTAAATTGCCTCTTTACAACTGCTGTTTAATAATGCATCGTAGTCGCGATGTGCAGTTCATCATGTATATTACAAAGCGGAGCGCGGCAGCCGTGCAGGAGATTAACTGTGCGGTGAGGTTTGTTTTCCGATGGGCGGGAGAGACGCAGAGCTTCGGATACGGTTACGTAATCAGATATTTGATGTAACAGCTGCCTGCTCATGCCACCACCGTCCCAGTGTTGTAATAGTTATTGTACGTTATTCACTTTTATTTCTTTACTTTAGTCCAGGTCAGCAGTTTCTGGCACTGAATTGTGGTTTATAGTTATCGAGTTCAGTCAGGCAAGAGGTGGTTTAATAACAAGCTAGTTAGTGTTACGCCAATTTAGTACTTTATTAGTACATTTCATTTTCTTTGATCAAAAGACTTCGGTTTATTAATGTTTTTATGTACGGTGCATGTTTATTTGGATATTTTGTGTATATTCATAGATTTCTAATACTTTCCAACCATGATACCTTAGGAGATGAAACACAAACCCAAAGAAACCGGCATCAGGAATCATCCCGGGACCCTTTTCCCAAACAAACAGGAATCATCCCAGAGCCTTTTTCCAAACAAACCGGAATCATCCCCGGGCCCTTCTTCCAAACAAACAGGAATCATCCCGGGACCCTTTTCCCAAACAAACAGGAATCATCCCGGGACCCTTTTCCCAAACAAACAGGAATCATCCCGGGGCCTTCTTCCAAACAAACAGGAATCATCCCGGGGCCTTCTTCCAAACAAACAGGAATCATCCCAGGACCCTTTTCCCAAACAAACGGGAATCATCCCGGGACCCTTTTCCCAAACAAAGAGGAATCATCCCGGGGCCTTCTTCCAAACAAACCGAAATCATCCCCGGGCCCTTCTTCCAAACAAACAGGAATCATCCCAGGGCCCTTCTTTCAAACAAACAGGAATCATCCCGGGCCCATCTCAGGGCTTATCCTGTCTGCCTTTTCCCGTGACCTTCTTAGGGCTGGAGGGGGACTTGTCCCCAAGACATCCTCTCTGCCACACCTGCTTTGCTGTGTCCCTACTGAGAGGAGCCAAACGCAGTATGAATAGTAGAGAGCCATTATCAGAATATCTCCCCCATGCATCATGTACATTTAGCAGCAAATTACAGAACTGCTCAATAAGCGGTGAGCACTGCCGCTAATCTATAGCCGAGCTCCCTGGGAATCATCCCGCACTGTAACGACATACCATTGATTCAGAAATATCCGCTAAGGTTTCATAAACACTAATAACCGCTCGTCCCCTGCACAGCGTGGCGCCACCCCCCCAGGCCCCTAAATTATATGTTTTTTTAATTATTGTTCTTTTAAGCGTGGCCTTTGACCTCAAACGTGATTTGTGCTTTAGAAGATCACATGGACCTAGTGGGTGTGGGGGGTAAGGAGACAGAGAGGGAAAGGACTGTGGGGAGAGGAGATGGGGCATGGGACAGTGCCCTTACCACGGGGAACCAAGGCCTGTCACAGCAGGAATGCTGGGAAATGTGACACCACCTGATCAGTGAGGCAATTAAATTGGGCTGTGAGAAGAGACAAACCATAATAAAAATGTCCAAGAGGGAATCCCACTGAGTCCCCTGAAGGTCCAACGTGAAATGTTTCCTGATCAGTTGAAATAAAATGGTGATATGGGATCATTGCTTTCGGGTTCGATAATGTTGCTTGTTTTAGGCACTGTAAGCTCATCACATCAGTCTTTCCACAGGTCTGGTAAATTGGCCATACGACCGTCCACTGAGGGACCTCTCTGTGAATCGTTCGTCTGATCATGCAGCGAGTTAGCCAAGCAACGTCAAACGATCCCCTGTGTGTCAGCAGCGGTGTGTGGACAAGCATGTCTCCGGTGCTGACATCGAGACATTATAACTAATCATGCAGCAGCTCAGGTGGCAGGTTTCTTGGCATATGTGTGCATGTGTGTGGTGTTTTGAATGTGTGTGGTCCTTTTATTTTTTTCTGCATGCATTAAAAGCTGCTTTGCAATGGATGTGCATCAGTACTGGGACAGTTCAAATGTCCTTCCATCCATCTTCCAGCAGCCTGTCCCATGAAGCACAGGCCCCAGTGCAGGGAGGCACCCTGCAGAGGTTAAATTAAACACAACACTTTTGGCAAGAATCACAGATGCTGAGGTTCTGTAGACAGGTGTGTGGAAAAAGCCCCCCCACACACATACTCACACAAACACACACCCCGTACCCCGAGCAGCTGAATGAAAGCTTTCTGTCATCAGGCATCAAGCAGGCCTCCTCCAAATGGCTGGGACGGCCAGGGGGGGCGGCCCTATCAGAGCTATTTCTGACGGCGTCCTTCCAGTGACAGCGTAAGCGCCCTGACGAATCCCTGCCTGTCCGGAGACTGATTCAGTATCGGCACACTAGCTGGAGAGAGGGAGGGAGCGAGAGAGAGAGGGGGAGGAGGAGGGAGAGAGAGAGGCATGGTGTTAAGTGTCTGATTACAGGGGGATGAGTGCCACGGCAGTCAAGAGCGACTGTGGTCACACAACAGCCGTCATTAGAATGAGCATGAGAAGCTCTTGTCGTCAGCGGTATCACATTTAAATCCCCACCACATTATTACAGCAGCTGGGTAGGTCAGCTCTCAGCATATTTGAGTAGAAATAAACTCCCAGGAAGCTTATGATAATGCCCCCCCACCACCAGCAGCAGCACCACCACCCCAGCCTTTGCCTGAAAATATCAGTCATGTTTTGTTGTAGAGCCTCTCGTTGGTCACGTGTGCCTTAATGAAAACACGCGTGTAGTGTGCTGGCGAGGCCCTCGCAGGAAGCCATGAATAATTCAGGGTGTTGCTAGTCTTCAC
Organism: Mormyrus iriodes; assembly: GCA_011763525.2. Classification (NCBI taxonomy): domain Eukaryota; kingdom Metazoa; phylum Chordata; class Actinopteri; order Osteoglossiformes; family Mormyridae; genus Mormyrus; species Mormyrus iriodes. The sequence goes on along the minus strand of JAAGVU020000008.1, from coordinate 1,530,676 downwards.
GTGTGCCATCGGTCCCGGGAGGTTCCCGCTAGCTTTGTCTTTTGCGGCGGCCTATTATCAAACCTGCGGATTGTAATCTGTCTGGCCGGGTGGCCATCTGAAAGAGGAGAGAAGGCTGAATGAGTCTCGACCCCTCCCACAGTCCACCTCCGCCCCAGCCATATAACCTTCAGCTAACCTCTGTCGTTAGCTAAAGGCACCCCTCCCCTACTCCCCGTGAAAGGGGGAGGACACCGAGGGCTCCTGCTGTCTATATTGTTGATGGCTTATCCACTCGTATGGATTTACAGGAACAGATTGAGCCTGGCCTCATTAACAGAGACCTGCCCCTGCCAAACGCAGTATTTCTGTGATCTGCTCTAAGGTGGGCATCGACCGCTGAGAGGACCCCCCCCCCATTTATGTCGGCCAATCAATTGTTTGCTTGGAAGAAATTCTCCCTATATTAATCATTCTTGTTTAGAAAAAGGAACAGTCTAATGTGACTGAAGCACATTTGGTTCTAGTTTATTAAAGTATTTCACCACAAAGAGTTAAAGTCTCAGACTGTGAGCGTGCGATTGTTCTTGTGGTTAAGTTCTCCACTGAAACCACAACTTCACTGAGGACAAGTCTGTCATACTTCCTATCTCAGTATGGCTGTTTTCTGTTCTGATTTGGTCATTTCCCCGGTTTCAGTTTTCCTGTGTTGACTGAGGATTTTATTTAGGTAAAGCCCCTATGAAAAATGTTTTTTCTAAAGATGTCTCCTTTAGAGTGTAAATGGGAGTAAAATAAGCCTTGATGACTATGGAATGGCCATCAAGAACCAGACCATTAATGTGAGCTCCGATCGCTCAGGCGGCCCGTCGTGGTGGAAAGACATTTTCGTTTGCTTCAGTAGCGATTTGCTGCGCAATATACCTGAGAGGCACAGCCCCCACCCGATAGGCAGATTGTTGTGGTGGGGGGACGGGGGGGTGGAGCCTGGATCACGTCAGTGGGGCCGTTGGCATAGATGAAAGGTTCAACATGTGTTAAATTACAGGCCTGTGTTGCTCTGTGTTGTGTCATTTCATGGCTGAGCTCAGGTCGACGGACTTCTCAGGAATAGACGCTGATTTCTGGTAAACATGTAAACCGTACATTACTGATATCCAGCAACTGCTACCAAGCTTCTTATGTGTGCAGTCACCTTGTCACATGACACCTTCTGCTGTCACATTGTCACATGACAATGATTTAGACTTTTGTTCATAAGCCCTTCTGTAAATCATTCATGTCCTGGTTATATTCTACTGTACATATCCTGACAGCATATTAGAATTATTGCATTTTTTTAAGTTTATAGGCCAAATTTGGCGAGGAGGCTCTCTGCACCCATCCATTTTTTGTAACTGCTTAATCTGTCCATTCTATCCAGGGTTGCTGGGGGTCCAGAGCCTATCCTGGAGACTACAGGCACAAGGCAGGGAACAGCCCATCACTCTCTGCACCCACGTAATGAAATATGTCTTCATAACGACAAGGTACAAGTCTGACTCAATTTTTTACTAACATGTTAGGCTGAAATTATGAATTCTCATCGGTAATCAGTAATAAATAAACCGCAGCAGGCTTTGCAAGCAGTTATGAATTCAGGGGATCCTCATTAATGCCTTAATTATGTACTAATTATGATAAGAGGCACTGATTTTAAGAAGATAGACTTGGAATTTCCTTTTTTTAAATGTACATTTTCTCACACATGTATTGATGTTAAGAAAGAAATGGCATGATGCGAACCACAGCAGAAGGCTTTAATGTTGGGGGGGAGGGAGCGTTATTGGTGGAGTGATATGAGTGGGAGGGAATCCTTACTGTACAATGCCCAGAGACCTGGTTGCTGGCTCTCTGACGCCATCGCCAGGAGAGATAGAAGTAGAGAGGGAGAGGGTGATAGATATAGAGAGAGGGGTGGGGGTGGGGCCACGCAGTGACTCAGGAGGCAGAGGTATTTATCTGGGTAATGATAGCCATCTCCAGCAGCTGGGCCGCCGCCCGCTCGGCGGTGACAGTGATGTAGCGCGGCCTGCGCCGAGCCTCGGCGCTGCCATGGCAGCGGGGTCCCCGTGGTGCTCATTAAACTTCTCGAGATTGCATTCCCCCCTCCCCCGCCGGGCCTCCAAAGTGCCTTTTATTAATTCATAAAAACACATTGCACAAGTGATTGAGTCTGATGAGCACTGGAGCAGCAAAACACAAGAGATGAGGAAATATTGCTTGTCTGAGCGCCCCCCTGCACTCCCCCTCTTCTCTTTCACCGTGGCCTTGGAAGAAACAGAAATCAGGGAGACACAGATGTGCTGTGAAACATTAATGGCCTCCACCACCGCTGCTGCTGCTTCCCCCAGGCCGCCAGCACTGCCGCCACTCCAGCTGCTTCCTCCAGGCCGCCAGTGCTGCCGCCACTCCAGCCACTTCCTCCAGGTTGCCAGTGCTGCCGCCACTCCAGCCGCTTCCTCCAGGCCACCAGTGCTGCAAACAGCACTGCCGCCACTCCAGCCGCTTCCCCCAGGCCGCCAGCGCTGCCGCCACTCCAGCCGCTTCCTCCAGGCCACTAGTGCTGCCAACAGCACTGCCGCCACTCCAGCCGCTTCCCCCAGGCCGCCAGCGCTGCCGCCACTCCAGCCGCTTCCCCCAGACCGCCAGCACTGCCGCCACTCCAGCTGCTTCCTCTAGACCGCCAGTGCTGCCGCCACTTCAGCCGCTTCCCCCAGGCCGCCAACGCTGCCGCCACTCCAGCCGCTTCCTCCAGGCCACCAGTGCTGCCAACAGCACTGCCGCCACTCCAGCCGCTTCCCCCAGGCCGCCAGCACTGCCGCCCACCACTGCTCCAGCCTATTCCCCCAGGCCATCAGCGCTACCGCCACTCCAGCCGCTTCCTCCAGGCCGCCAGAGCTGCCAACAGCACTGCCGCCACTCCAGCCTATTCCCCCAGGCCGCCAGCACTGCCGCCACTGCTCCAGCTGCTTCCTCCAGGCCGCCAGCGCTGCCGCCACTCCAGCCGCTTCCCCCAGGCCGCCAGCGCTGCCGCCATTCCAGCCGCTTCCTCCAGGCCGCCAGCGCCCCCGCCGTTCCAGACGCTTCCCAAGGCTGCCAATGCCACCGCCGCATGGCTTTTTTTTTATTCCATCCTTTAATCGTTGACATTTCATCTTCGCACAGATTAAGCGCCATAAACACGTCTAACTGTTTTGGCGGCCGCCGCGCGCCTTGGCCAGCCCGGAGCAGGTTCGGTACAGCCCTTATCGAGCATCCGCAGACACGCCCACCCAGATGGAGCGGGGGGGTGCTGTGGCTTGTTCCAACTGAATTAGAAACATTAGCTACAGGGCCTCAATGACAGCACTGGGGGGGCAGACTGACTCCAGGAGTCTGGGATACACGAGCTAACGGAGGGCAGGAAGGGGTGGGAGGTGCAGAGGCCAGAAAAGGAGGGAGGGATGTGAAGGAGAAGGGGCAGACAGACTCACATTAACCATTATTACAGCCAGCACTATAAATAATGTCCTCAGGCTTGGAAGTCACTGCGGATGTGCTGTTTTCAGGCCAGGCGATAGACAAGCAAGTCCTCTGTAAATTAGAGCCGTAGCCCGTCCTGGTGTCAGGGAAGAGAAGGCTCCAACTGGAAGTCACTGGTCACGCCTTGCCGGTCACGTGGGGGGCCACATCCAGTCCATGACAGCCGGTGATCGGGGCACTGTGACACCGACTAAATCTCTGGTGAAATCCACTTCAATGATAAGGCGCCGAAACAGACGCTGTCCTCAGGGCCGTGGGACCTCCTGGTTGGACAGTAACACGTTTGTCAGCGCTGATTGTTATTTATTAAAAACGGCCTTATCGCCATTCCGTTTCGGCTGTGCTAATGCGCTGACTCTGAAAGTGTCTGTTTTAATGGTAATGAATTTGGATAGCTGCATGTAATTAATGCAATACAGCTGTTTCCTGTCTGAAAAAAACAGCCTGGAGTTGGCAGTTGCCACTGCTGCTGTTAATTCTCGGAATCATCTGGCTGTTTATAGGCCGTGGTGTTTGCGTGTCACGCCTGGTGGAAAACGGCCCGGCTGTGATAGCAAGAGAAGGCTGCCCCGAGCAGTGGCTTCTTAAGTCACTGGCGGGCTCATGTCAAGAGGCGGTGAGCACGGAGCGCAGAGCATGCAGCGCGTTGGCACCGAGAGCTAGGTCTGACACTGCAGACGATTCAGACAGGAGAATCAGTGTTTCAGCCGCTTGCTTCGAGGACCCAGAACGAGGCTCTCGACAGACAGCGTAAAGACAATGAGAGTGTCATTGGAGGAAGAAGAATGACAGAGAGAGGCAGCCTGATCTTCCTGGCACCTGAGCGTGCGTCCCGCTGAGCCTTAAGGCGTGACTAATGAGAGATCTGCCTCTGATCGGGGGAGCTGGCACTCACATGGTAACTGCGATGTCAGGCTGAGGAGGGCAGGACGCTTGGGCATGCTGGAGGGGGAGTGGGGGGAGAGGATGGGACTGGGAGAAGAGAGGGGCCACAGAAAGTGTTAGTCGTTAGGGGAGGATGACCTGCAGGAAACCAATTACTGCTGTGTACAGGCCCGGGGTGTCCCCTGGGGCTGGGGGGGAGCTGTGCATTCAGACAGGACGAGCATTGGGGAAGTGCCCGGTGCAATCTGTTGTGGCAGTGGAGTGGGGCAGGGGGGTCTGGGGGGGGCAGATGCCATGTGGGTGCATGGCGGAGTAGGGCGGCCCTTGAAACGGCTAGTGAGGCGAGGCGGGGCATGGGGGGTGCTGTTAGCCCGCCAGGCAGCTTTTAGGGCCGTAATGAGCCAGCAGCAGCTTGGGGGTCACTGGACAGTTCCAGGTGATTTGCCTTCACCCCCCCCCCCCCCCCCTCCCCCCCCCCCGGGGCAGTAATCACAACAAAACATGCGAGAATGGGCCACGGTGTTATTGGGTGGGTTATAAAAATAATGCAAGGCTCTTAATCATTCTCTCCACAAAGAGCGATAAATCGTCATCATGCGTGGGGTTTTTAACATGATATCGTTTCCCGGGGGACTGTACAGCAGCATCAGGAAGCCCAGCATCTCTGCCCCTGCTCACCCGTCAGCTTCCTTGGGGGGGGGGTCGCCAGCGCCCTGCACGGAGGACGGCATCCCTTCCCCAACGACCCGGTGACAGTTGGCCCTGATGGGGGTGAAAGGGACACCCCCCCATGCCTGCTAGCTGTGAACCTCTGCTGGCTGTGAAGACAGATTGATGGGTTTAAGGTTTAGACTTAAAAAGATAAGAAAGGGAGCCAAGTCTCACTATTAAAGACGTGTGTATGAACATCAAGAGAGAGAATAAGAGGTGTGAAGGGGGGGTGTCGAGCTGTGGTGAGCGGGGGGGCTTGCTGCCCTGGTGCACATCAATCTGTTTAATTTTAGTTACAGATTGCTGCTGTCTCTTTCCGCATGACCAGCGCAAGCCGCCATCCGTCACGAGTGCGGCTGTTAGCACAGCGGCCCGAGCAGATGGCGGCCGCCTCGCCACCTCCTACGCTGGGGCCCCCGGGGGGCGCTGGCTTCGACGTCTGGGATGGGGCCCAAGGGGGCATGGGGAACTAATCCGCGGAGCGTGGCCCCCACCAGTCTGAGGCCTGTATCTCCGCTGGGGTTTAGCCGCCCCCAGTTACAGACTCCTGTCACCGGCTGACCTTGGGAACCCAAGCGGTCGCCCTCGCAGACCTCGCTCGTCCTGTCGGCCCCTAATGGCCCAACACCCCCCAGCTCAGCCATGCCCCCCAGCTGCACTGGTCCTGGCCCATGCGGCTGATGTGCTACAGCCCAGGATGCCTGCAGTGCTGGTACAATGTGCGAGGGGGGGCTGCATGTCCTCTGAGGGTCTTTTTGTTCGCTGGTGCCACTCTCAAAATCTATTGGCGCAGAGGAACAAGTGCACAGTGTTTGGGTCATGCTGGGCCCACCGAGGGAGAGGGGGCTGGCTGGGGGGCACAGTGTTTAGGGGGCTGGGGGTCTGGGGGGTGTTCCTTTAGGCTGGTAAGCTGCTAGCACCATCCACTGTCTGCTGCATCACGTCTCTGCCTGGTCTGTCCGCAGCACCGTGGGATTTGGACCCTGCGGAGGGGAGACTGTGCAGCGTTCACTTGTTTCTGTGCTCAGGCATCCATTTGGGGACAAATCATTTCAGTGTGTGTGCAGTTAATGATACTGGCCCATTGCTGACACCTTCACAGTGTTGGTGGGGGAAGAGGCTTCAGCGCCCACAATGGGATGAGTTTATGTGCTGTCAGTCAATCTTTGCCAGGATTCACCGACTTCCCATTGGCTACTCTGATATCCCACTGCGTTGAACTAGAGTGTGATTGGCTACCCATAGTCACCCCGCCCCGTGACTCCACCATGAGATTTTATTATACTACTGCAATAATAAAATATGTCATCGTATAAGTGTCCTGCAGTTACCCACACACCGCGTACAAAACGACAACTGCTCTTATGATATTCAGCTCAGAAGTGAAACAGAGTAAAGTCATGTAACAGATTGAGCAGTGGGAGTAAATACCACAGTCCGCCATTTGTGGGGAGAGATGCGGTAAATACTCCTTTATGGTACAGTCTGCCGTGGGGGGAGATGCGGTAAATACTCCTTTATGGTACTGTCCGCCATGGGGGGAGATGCGGTAAATACTCCTTTATGGTACAGTCCGCCATGGGGGGAGATGCAGTAACTGCTCCTTCATGGTACAGTCCGCCATGGGGGAAGATAGAGTAACTGTTCCTTTATGGTACAGTCCGCCATGGGGGGCATGGGGGAGATGTGGCTTCTCTTATTCGGCATTTAGCATTGGGGCTTGAGCTCAGGACACGTCGTAAACTGCCCCATTAAGCAGTGCAGGGCTTCACACGTGAGTGAATCTACCTTGTGGGACACTGATCGGCGGCCCGTCCCGTTTTCCTGAGAAAATAAACATCAGGCTTCACTGGATTCACGTGTCATTATCCTCGGTTGCGTCGTAGTGGTGTCGCGTGTGGGGTGAGTTACCTAAACCGTGGCGCAGAGCCTGGTGAGGGACTGGCGTCAGGGCTGAGAGTATAAAGCTTGTGATTGCGGGGTCCAGCTGGTACGGCTGGGGTGCAGAGCTTGTTATTTATGGCAGGAGGGGCTCACCATGGCCGCGGCTGCTGAGCTGCCCCAGTATCATGCCTTCTGCTGCCCCCCACCTGCGGGTAGCACTGTGCCACACATGAGACTTTCTGTGGTGTGAGGTGTGGTTGTGGCCTGTAGGAGGCATAGTGAGGCTCGTGCGAAGAAGGGGGCCCGACATGTTGGGGGGGGGGGGTGATGTGTGTCCCGTAATGTGCCTGCACTGGCCTGTTCACTACATTCATGAAGGCTTGCCTGTTTGTGTCTGGCCAAATGTGGCTCTTACCTCTGCCAGCATGGTAAAGGGTGGGTAGCTGGGTGGGGGGGAGAGCGTTTCTTCCTGCTCAGAGTGCTCCCCCCAGAGATCTCTCTCTCTGCTCTGTGGAACGAAACACAAATTCCCTGACGTGTCCTGTGCCGCCGCCGTGCTGAATTACAGGCCTCCTCTCTAGCATCTCTACCTCTCTCTCCACACCTCCCTCCCTTTCCCCCTCTCTCATACCTTTTTCTCTCTCTCCCTCTGCCCCCCTTTCCCCCTCTCTATCTCCCTCTCTCCCTTTCTTTCACACCCATTCCTTTTCTCTCCCTTTGCTTCTTCTGGCTGTCTCTCTCACTTTCTCTCTCTCTACCTCTGCTCCCCCCCTCTCTCCCTCTCTGCCTCTCTCTGTGTGTTTGGTGTCCTCTTCCTGCTCTCTGTGTATTCAGTGTCCTCTTCCTCTTGGTCTGTGTTCAGTGTCCTCCTGCTGTCTTTGTGCTCACTATCTTCCTTCTGTTCTCCCTGTATTCTCCCCAACCACCAGTTTCCTCACACAGCCCAAAAACCTGCCATTAGGTTAATCGGTGAATCTAAACTACCTGTACTGTGTAACTGTGTGAGTACATACCCTGTGTAGACCTGGTATCCTGACCAGGACACTGGGTAAGCAGTTATGGGTGATGAATGGATGGATATACAGTCTATATTGGCTTGGTACCCCTTAGTGGGGGCCCCTGATGGCAGCCCCGCAGTGGTGCGTCCGACCCTCCTATGCCGACACATAGGGCCCCCCAAGGGGGTATGGGAATGTCCTCGGGCTATGTACCCGGGGCAGCGCCGTGGGGCTGCAGAGAGGTCACCCGGCTGTGTGCTGCCTCTGCACTTTCACCGCCTCTCCTGGCCCTGGGGGATGGTGGCCAGTCCGGCCTGGAGATTAATCACCCCCAGGTGAGTTACTTACAGCACCCCAATTTATCACACATTTCTTCATGTATGATCTTTCAAGTTTACAGGATGTCTCAAGGAGAACATCAAAGACCCCTCAAGAAGCCAGAAGAAGATAGAGCGCATCATCGACAAGACAGGGACTGTCCAGTCAGGCCTCAGCGCTGGCCTAACCACGCTGTTATATGTGGGAGATCCATCATGATTCATGAGCTGCTATAAGGACCGGGCTCCTGGGGCTCCTGGCTCTCAGTGTCCAGCTTCACACTGGTCTTTCAGCAGAAGTATGGCTCCCTACCTTTTTCTGCAAACTCTTGGGTTGCCTGAATGTGGTAAGAAATTAAATGGACCCAGTTTAATTATAAAACTCTCTTAAATACATTACAAATGGCAAGGCTCTGTGCTGCTGTTGTACCATCAGTCACACAGTTCTGTCTGTTCCGTGGTCTTGTCCTCTGATCATCCCCCCAGGACGTCTGCGGTTTTTCTTGTCGTGACTGGCTGGCTCTGGAAGACAGGTGGCACTAATTAACCTCCCTGCATGGAGCATCATGGTCCACGTACGTGTGCTTTACGCATGCTATAATGACTTTGTGGTTTTTATTCAGCTTAGCGTGATATCGCTCATAGCAGCAGAGCAACTTCACATTGCGGGGCCTGGGGGTCCCCATCCTGCCTTTTGCTCTGTGCGTGCACAGCGTCCACCTTCTCTCCTCGTTTCCTCCCAGAACGCCCGATTCCTACTGCAGTCCAAACACATGTAGTTGGGTAAATTGTTTACTCTGAATGCTAGTGTGTGATGTGTGTGAGCGTGTGTGTGCCCTGCAAAGGACTGGCATGATGTGTGTCTGGCTCCGTGCCCTGTGCCACCTGGGATGGGGTCCAGGCTCACCCTGACCCTGTGCTGGGGAACAGGCTGGGTATGGTGGATCTGCATGCAGACGTGTTACAAGGCATGTATTCCTAATGCTGATTCATATATAGATAGATAGACAGACAGACAGACATACAGACAGACTACCTTTATTGATCGGGGAAAATGGAGACCTATTTTGTGCCATGTGACACCCTAAATCTCAAGGGCCGTTTATACAACATTAACAAACAGCAATTTAGAAAATCTGACCAAGAAATGGGAAATTGCTAAAGTGTGAACACTGCTAAAGGACGTGATGGTATGATAGTGGGGAGATGTTGGCATCCCGTCTTGTTCCTGCACAGCTAATTGCCTGCGTAGTGATAGAGCGACTCCATTACTCAGCAAATAGCCTAAGACCTTTTCCTCCTCAAAGCTATTTTTAATAAACTGACAAAAGCTTTTCCCCTCTCAGGTAACTAATTCTTGGAAACGAAAATGCAGAAACAACAGATTTAAATCATTAAATCTGATTTAAAAGGGCTGGTCAAGTGAAATCAAAGGTGTCTCTTGTTGAGCGCAGAGTGAGCTGAGTCAAGCGGCAAAATTAAAAACAAAATCTAATTATCCATCAAGCCTCGCGTTCCTTATACACCATCACAGCAAAGTGTGAAATTCAAACACAGCCCTCGGCAGAAAGGTCAGCCAGCCCTTCATTCTCTTGATTTGGCAAGTGGAAAGCAGTAAGTTGTAGTTAACAGGAGAATGTAGCGATTCCTGGAGATTCTGAGATCGACTGTAAGTCCAAAAAACAAAGAGTCCTGTGATTTTAGCAGAACAATATTGCAGTTGGGCTCTGGAAGGTTTGGAGCACATCGCTGCCACATCACATTTAAATTGCGCCCTCAATAATCTAAGGTAAGAAAACAGGTAGGTCTGGCTGAGAGTGATCCATAGTATTCCCACAGAAAGGTTTGTTGGAATCTGAGGCGATCTGTAGTATTCCCACCGAAAGTTGCACTGGGATCTGAGACAATCGGTAGTATTCCCACAGAACGGTGCGTTGGGATCTGAGGCGATCTGTAGTATTCCCACAGAAAGGTGGGCTTGGATCTGAGGCAATCCGTAGTATTCCCACAGGAAGGTACGCTGGGATCTGTAGTATTCCCACAGAAAGGTACGCTGGGATCTGTGATGATCCGTAGTATTCCCATAGAAAGGCGCGTTGGGATCTGAGGCAATTTGTAGTATTTCCACAGAAAGGTGCACTGGGATCTAAGGTGCAACTGAACTCAGTTTGATGGTGATGAGGTTTGAAACACTAGATCCACCATATCTAACTATACCTTAGCAGAAGTTGGGTGTCAAGCAGCACATGAGGTTGGGGTGGCTGGAATTCATTACACACAAACAATAGCAAATGTCTCAGGTGAGGGATTTATCTTTATTCTCATGACTTAATATCATCTGTGTTAGGGGAAGCAGATGTGTGCAATAGCAGAGTTTTCCAGACTGCTTCAGATATATTCTTACCAGGATCTTCCCTGAGAGGAAATGAGCGCACTGAACATTGGACCCCCATAAAAGGATTTGCCTCATTTCTCTAAAGTGGAAATAATGCAGTTTAATAATGATCCCTTTCCCTTATGAGAGTAACTGCAAAAATGAGGCCTTAATCAGTCCTGGAATAGTTGGCGGGGGCTGATTTAATCTATAGACGCACAATTACTATTGTTGTGTTTAAATTGCAAAGCAGAAGGTACAGGATGTGATGCGGGCGAGCGTGCCGTCTTGCAGCTTGCATGCTTGCACCACAGCGGTCAATCCGTTGAGCCGTGACCTGGACGTGCCAGCTGATCTTGAGCGCTTCGTGAGGCCCCCACCTACAGGCACTCCGAGCTGGAACGGTCACCACTGACATTTAGCCTGTGCCGAAATGAGCCCCCCATCCCACCCTCGGCCTTCTTATCGCATTCCCCATGTCTTCACCTCCCGGGCTTTCCCCTCCGTGCGACGCAGGGCTGAGGCTCCGGGGAGGAGATTAGCAGGGGGGCGCTTTGCTGTACCCCCTGAAGGTCAGACCCTAGCACAACCTGCTCCCCCCTCATCGGCCCGCACTCTGCTGGCACCGCGGACGCATCAATGCACAAGACGGGTCTCAGCAAAGGGCATAGTGTGACCCTCACCTCACCCAGCATCTTTCCTGCTTCATCACCGGCTCGCTGAGTGGGTTGGAGGCAATGGTGTCCTGGCGCCGTAGAGTCCACAGTGGACTGAAGGTATTACAATAACCATTAGGTCTTCTGAGGGACTCTAGGGCTAAATGCCAACCTTGTTCTGTCTGGCCATGGGAATACATTTTGAAGCCTTGAACAAATCAATTCTGCCAGTTTCTGGAGCCCCATGGACTGGGGCACAGACACACGGCATAGCCTCCCGAGGGCAGTCACCTCGCCATGCACCCGTTCTTCCGATTGAGCTCACACTCATGGGGCTCCTGACGGAGTCCTTTCCCTCAAGCTCCCATTGGGTTAGCCTACGGTCTCTGGTGCAGAGGTGGGCTACAGTAACTCCTACCACATGCTGACAAATTTAGGAGGGATTATATCAACACATTCAAGGCTCTAGTCATTTTCGGAGTGCTTGTGCCAGGGGGTTCTGGAAGTAAAAAAACTGTACTCACTTCCCTTTCCCTAAATTCTGTTCAGCACCAGGCATGAAGTAAATTTACCCGATGTGACTCCAGTAATATTAAATTTCTTTATTAAGGCAGCAAGCGCCCTGGAGTTGACAGCAAAGAAACAGAGTATCTCACGAAGAAGCGAGCCCCTAATGAAAATGCTCAGGTTTTATACATTTCTGCAACTCCCCTTAAAAGGCAATCTTCTACACCATTTGTCAAGACAGGGGCTCTTGTCTGCATTTAGAGTGCATGATGACCTCAGAGGTGATGACCTTGAGCACCTCTGCATCCCTTTAGGCTCATGGCCAGTCAGCCAGTCGCCACCAGTTGCCCCCCACCCCTGCTAACCCCTTTACATCATGTCCCCATGTTAAACAATGCAATGCAATCAGTCAAATCAAACTACCCATAGCGCATCATATATTTGGTCCATTAATCTATTTCATTACGCATTCATTAGGCCATATGATCCTCGAAATAGGTAAGTTTAGCAAATATATAGTAAACATAACCCGTCTGTCAACATGTGTGACTGCTCTCCTACGTCATACATCCTGTCCTGTCAGCAGGGGAGGTTCTGATTATCTTCACAAACAGGCGGTTTCAGCTCTCGGTTTCAGGGTCAGCACAAGACACAGACACCTACACATTCTTCTTGCCTTAGGCCTAAGACACTAAAAATATCCACCCGATGCACCTCTCCCCAGACCTACTGCAACTATTCATCCACAATGTTACCACCTTCCCTCCATTGCCATGGAGACGTCTGGTGCAGAAATGGACGACGTTCATCCAATGTCACCCATCAGACAACATCTACTGGACCTTCTTCCGGGGGCTCTGGAACCAATAGAGTTGATCTTTCTAGGAGGTGGGACTGCCAGGGCAGGGTGCTGATGGAGCGTGAAGCTTCCCCAATCAGCCTCAGTGACAGACCAGCGAGACGAGGGCAGAGCCCAGCGCAGATTGAGATCTTCGTTATGCTGAGCTCTGCTTTCAGGACCAGGATAGGGTTCCAGATTCTCCACCGCACACCAAATGACCTCTGAGTCCTTTTGTCACCAGCCCAACCCTCCTTCACTGCCCCAAAATAGCAGGCCATGAAGGGATTACTGCTCCTCTAGTACCACAGGGTAGAAATTCTAGAAAGCCAAATGGAGGACTCACCTTGGATTTGATGGCCCAGTGACTTTAAATCTCAGCATCTTTTGGGGGGGTGCAAGCTTTTGGCCTCCCGTCGCTAACAAGGCCAGTTAGCCCATGGCCTCCAAGCATCGCTGGGAGGTTGCTCACCAATCCATTGGGATAAGGCTCGCATCACCACAGGGGACTGTGTTTTCATGAGTGCTGAGGCCATGAATTATGTTTGCACATGACTCAAGGCCGGGGATCGCATTTTCACATGCATGGAGGCCGGGGATCTCATTTTCACATGCATTGAGGCCGGGGATCGCATTTTCACATGCATGGAGGCCGGGGATCGCATTTTCACATGCATGGAGGCTGGGGATCGCATTTTCACATGCATTGAGGCCGGGGATCGCATTTTCACATGCATGGAGACCTGGATCGCGTTTTCACATGCATCGAGGACGGGGATCACGTTTTCACATGCATGGAGACCTGGATCGCGTTTTCACATGCATCGAGGACGGGGATTGAGTCCCTGCCAGGCTCATTCTACTGATGGACACAAACAGATTTCTGGGAAGTTATGTCCAGTCTTGGAGCTGGACCAAGGGGATTGTCGCCATGGAAATGGAGGGGTGGGGGTAATAGTAGAGGTGCTGGCTGTTCCTCCCCCCCCCCTTGCATAAGCACTCCGAAAATGACTAGAGCCTTGAATGTGTTGATATAATCCCTCCTACATTTGTCAGCATGTGGTAGGGGATAGTGTGAGAGCTACCATATTTATAAACAGACACAACTGCATGATAATTAGTGTGTTGCACTTTTTATGGAAACAGGACACCTTCTGAGGAAGCCCGATTATAGATATCAAGTAAGCCAGAACTTCCAAGGAGACCTATTGCTAATCGAAGAAATAAAGTCCATAAAATCATCCATTCATCCATCCATCCATCTTTCCAGCCTTCCATCCATCCATCCATCTTCCAACCTCCTAATCTGGGTCACAGGCAGCATTGGGCTGGGGTACCCTTGGCAGTGGTGTGAGTCCTTTGTAGGGCATGATAAAATAATGTTGATATTAATAAAATTAATCTTATTTATAACCAAAAGTATTCTGGACAAAAATTAGGCAAATAGCTGCAATGCAGAGGCTTCTTGTGCCTGGAGAACAGTGACAGGCTCATCTAAGTCCCTGACTTCCTGTCAGCTGTAAGGCCAAATGCTCTGATTTTAAAGGGTCAGGGAAGTGCTGGTCCTGTGATGCGTTCTCCCATGGTAACAGAGGGGGTGTCCCAATAACTCCAGTGGCCCCGCCCAGCAGCCAATCGGCCCTATATGGTATGGAATAGCATTGGGGAGGCGGGGCCGCTGTCTGAGATCAGCCACTATGCTGTCCGGGAGATAGAGCCAGGCAGCCTCCCCAGGGGGTGCCCAGATACCCAGCTGGTCTGTCAGGCTGCATCATGCGCCGGCCCGTTAGCCGCGGCCCCAGCAGGCAGCAGCGGCTCGCAGGACCACGTGATTCCGCCGCGGTGACATTAAGCCAGCAGGATAGCAGCTATAGCACTGTGGTTCCGGTAAGGGTCCAAAGATCTGCTACCAAGAGAGGTTTAAAAGCGTAAAGATCAATGCCTGTTGGTGCTCCTGTAAAAAATGTTTTTTGTCAATTTACTACCAACCAAAAGCAGGACTAATATTTAAAGTCACATTCCTTGACAGGTCATTCTAAAATGCGGAAGCTGTCGGAGCTTCAGAGCCAGTTCAGTTCGGTACAGTTCAGCTTCAGGGAGGTGCTCCGTAGGGTTCTGATTCCCATGTGGTACAGTACAGCCTCGGGGAGGCTCTCTGTAGGGTTCAGAGCCCCATGTGGTACAGTACAGCCTCGGGGAGATGCTCCGTAGGGTTCAGAGCCCCATGCGGTACAGTACAGCCTCGGGGAGGCTCTCCGTAGGGTTCAGAGCCCCATGTGGTACAGTACAGCCTCCAGGAGGCTCTCCATAGGGTTCAGAGCCCCATGTGGTACAGTACAGCCTCCAGGAGGCTCTCCGTAGGGTTCAGAGCCCCATGTGGTACAG
>JAAGVU020000008.1:1458033-1472781 GCA_011763525.2 Mormyrus iriodes | reverse complement strand
ATCTCCCCACTTACGTAAAAGGGGTACAATCATGCCATGGAAGAATGAGATCGCACAGGGGGTATGAATCGAAAATCGAGATTAATCGAGATCCAAAAACGATTAATCGTGTACCCCTACTTCCCCCACTACATACAAGATGTTATCAGCATATCAAAGACTGTTGAGGTTTCACCGATCTGAAAATCTGAAGATGACAGTTGATCTCTTCTAGTCCAATTTCCCATGTGTTTTGTTATCACCTAAGATTACAGAATTATCCTTTTTGATTTCAGATTCTCCATCTGCAATTTTTACTACTTTTCTCAGATTCCTCTATGACGGAATTCCATCCATAGTTGCACTATCAAACAGGTCAAGTGTTGCAAACCTGTTCCAGCTCTTTTCCTTGAAGGCCATGGGGTATATTCATGTCATTTCCTCAGAAGGGATGAAAAGGCCATCAAACCTCCAGCTTCACATATGCAAGCTCTATAAGTCATGACCTGTTCTACAATCTGCTGCAGGCCACGTCTTTGTCATTTGAAATGAGCCCTTGCATTGTTTGTCAGAGAGAATGCAGTCCATTGGACTTCAAAGATTTCCATCTTCTGATGTTCAGTCGTTATAAAGACAACTTTTTGCTTGCTTGAAGAAATGAGGTGGTTGGATTCACAAGAGCCGATTAATTACTCATACAGGTCAATTGCAGGTTCCAACCCCCCCATTGTCATTCAGGTTTTCAAATCACTAGTAATACCCTTTTTGCACGTCCTGTCCATTTACACCTGAATTTAGTCAAGAAAACTTCTTCCATCTATATTAGTTGAAGCATAAGACAAAATAAATAATGAATGGATATGAAACCTATCACCACACAAACAAGGCAGAAAACGTTTCTTGAAGAATGAAAATGGCCAGTTGAAACTGGAACATGGGTGGGGTTAAGCCCGAGGGCCACGGTTCGCCCTGCCCTCCTGTGCGTGCGCCAAACAATTCCACTACTATTCATTACACCTCTAACGCTGGATGAGATCCAGGGTCTCACAGGATGCCTCTGAAATCAGCTTTAACCACACCTTCAACACCACACCTAGAAGCTTGAATGGGAGTAGGCACCTAAAATACTATGGAGGAAAACACGAGGGGGCATGGAATGTGGAGTCACTTACTCTAGTCTCCACGTCAGTCCAGTCACCATCCATGGCTGCATCTTGTGGGGGGTCATTTCCAGATGATCTTCTCTTGCGACTTGGGGGAGGACAGAAAAAAAGCCCGTTGAACTCTCACCCCTTTATTTACAATAAATCACTGAGGCTTCAGTTACAGTGCAAAAAACCCTGAAATGCTACATTGATTTTGAAATGCATTTATTGGGCTAATCTTATTAAACTCCAATTAAACTCGAGGAGGAGATACAGACCTGGGAACCGCAGGGGACTCCTGCTTCAGTGTCTCAATATCTGTGAACTGAACTGCTTGGCCCCCCCCTCTGGTTTTAAACACCTCTCCCTGCGGAACGGAAACATGCAGACAGAGCACTTAACTGCCCACTACTCAAGTCAGCACCAGGATGATGAACAGAGAAATACCCCTCCCAACCCAGAGACCTCCATTTCAGACAGAAGAGCAGAAACTAGACAAGCCCCAGATAATTAGCAGCACTCGATTTCAAGAAGAGCCATTACCTTGATAAGTTTGGTCTGAATCTCTCCATCAGATGCGATTTCCTGATGAGTCAGGACATACTTGTCGCATTTAGACAAAGCTCTCTCGCTGGGTGCAGACACCTTGATTGCATTGGGTATATTCGGCTGCATAACAGTGTCTAATTCCAAATTAGTGGATGGTTTGTGATCTACCCATCTCTCCCCACCTGCCGAGTGTGAACGTCTGTGCAGGGGGCGAACCGGGGGCCCAGTCTATTCAATTAAGAGAGCAAAGCAAGAAAAGGTGATTTTATAAACATTCAGGGGAATCACCATTCCATTCCACGAATTAGATGTCTTACGGAGTTATACAAATGTAAGTTGTACAAACAGTTGGCAAAATATTAAAACCGTAAGCTTCTTGAAGGTTGTCTAACACGAAATGGAGGAGGTCACTTGGAGTTCTACTTTGCGTTGCAATGGCATGCATAGATCTAGCCCAAAAGATATTACTTGGAAGAAATTTACATCCACACACAGCCTTTCAGGACTTGCTGACACTGAACTCTAGGTTCCCGGTTTAATGGTTTGCCAACTTTCATACAAACTACAGATGCAAACATCTCATTTACTGGAGACACAAGAAGCCACAATCAGCCAAAATTAAAGCCCGAGTTAGAGTCGTATCTCTAACCTACTATGTTTGGCCCCAAATCTTAAATCATAAGACCTTCAGTTAAAGGAATTAAAGACATCTGCCTTTGATTCAGTCTAAACACGTCCTGACACCTTCAAGGGCAGGGACTCATTAAGAATGTTTGCCTTCATCAAGTTCAGAATTTGCTTTCCATATAATGCACATTGAATTTTAAGTGACGGAGCCACAGAAGGGTATTGGACTAGCAATAATCTCCTAGGTAAAATTCATAGTTCACAATCCATCTATGCTGCGCCATCTGTGATGATTGGGTGGGGTGGGGGGGTGATGAGCTAAAAACTAGCACTACAGTACATGCTATAAGCCATGCAGATTTTAAAATCAGAACACAGAGAGGAGCAAGGTAAAATCAGGAACACCCATAGCATAAACATGACTACTTGCATTTCACATTCAACTCTATGAATCAGTTACTATTACCTACAATTATTTGTTTCAGATCAACAAGGTGTACAATTGCACAAAACTAAATTAGGAAACAAACCACACTTATGAAAGCATGTCAACCTTGTAATGAACAAAACATACGTCGACCGGTGAATATTTAGCCAATCAGAGAATACCCATCTTCATTCTGCTATAGGCCGTCACGAAATCACCCAAAGCGGGGAGCAAGGATTAACGGAAAGCCATCCCTTTCTGGGCCATGTTAGAGTTACCCATCGGTTTTAGCACTCTCCATTGTCATCTAGTTACTAACCCATCTGTGCTTGGTAGGGTGTCAGCAAAGACCTTGACTATAGTGTTGATCGATAAATTTGCAGAGTGAAGATGGAAAGTTAGTTTCAGTTCGTAAAACTCAGCCACAGAAAGCTAATGCATTACCATTAAATAGGCTCATTCTAACATCTACATCTACCTATAACTTGAGAACAGAGGCACTAACCCTTTGACCCAAATCCTCAAAGTCTACATCACACGGCTGGACGGGGACTTCACCGTCAGTCCAACACCTGCCCCTCCTCCTGACGAGATCGCCGGGGGTCCTAACCCTGCCTGGTTCCAGTAGCCTATTCCTACAGCTTGGGGGAGACAGACTAGCCTGTCTGGCACCTTGGGGGACTCGCTGCTCCCACTCCGAGACAGCAGAAGCTACAGAAACAGTGCTGGAAGCGGGGGAGCTGGGTCCTTGCCTGCCCTGGGGGAGGCTGTGCTGGGCAAGATAATAGGGGGGAGACTGCAGACAACACCATAAGTTAGTACACATGCAACACCCACTGAAATATACAGCCTGAGGACCTTGAAGAGTAAATTCCATTAAGTTCAACTACAGAAGGGACGTCTTTCCCATGTGCAAAACCTGGTATTCGTGTAAATGATCCAACAGCCGCAACCGAGCTGAACAGCGGGCAACCAAGTTAATGGCCTTGTAGTAGGGCTGGGCGATATTAATAAGATGAATGTTCATAATCGTAATATCATGTCGTCATCTAATTGGATATAGTATCGTAATAAAGTCAAAACTTGTTTTCTTGCATGATTGACAGTAACGATGCACGATTCTCACACAAATTCTATCAAAGTATTGGTGTTGGCATGATTTATCATCATAGCGGCATGCGTCACAATTACAGGTAAAAATCTGGTCATCATAATCAGGAAAACTGAAAACCACCTGTCATTTTACCATTTTCTACATAAGAATTTATGATACCCCGAAAATATATCGTGATATCGTTTAGCGCATATCACCCAGCCCTACCTTGTAGCAGGCAAGTCACTCAAACAGTTCACAAGCCGTGTAGTGTAGAGGTTAGTACTTGGTATGACATCACAAGTTTGCTCACTGGCTACAATGAATCTAAAAAACTAAAAATGTGCTACATTTAAAACACCGAAACACTGCTAAGTTCACAGGCAAGTTAGAAATTGACTGATGAGCCCAAAGCACCCATAAGACGAGAATGACGGAGAGTGAGTGTGACTTACCGGCGCTGGGGAGGGAGAGGCTGAGCGCTTGGGTGGCACACGGTCCTTCTCCCGGGACGGCCGCTGCGGTTTGCCCGGCTGCTCCGCTTTGGTCTCCGTCACAATGGCCTTCAGCTGTTTCAGCTTCTCGTCCTTCACCCACAGTTTGTTCTGCATCTCCAGCTGTTTGGCGTTGACGCGCCTCTCCTGAGGGACATACAGGCAAGACAGTGGCTCCAGGTTGCTGAATACACGCAAATAGGCAGAGTCGCTTTTCTGGTGAGCGGCCGGCCTGAACACTTACACACTCCTTCTCCCATTTCAGCTTGACGTCCGTCACCATGCCCTGCATGCGAACCTCCATCCGCTTCTTCTCAGACAGCTCCCTCTGCAGCTTGTGCTCCCTGTTCTCCAACTCTTGCTGCAAGGAGCGCTTATCTTCCTCATAGATATTTGTGGTTTTCTGCAAAATGTCGATCTATATACACGAATATTAGATAGAAACAAGCCCTGTGAGAAAACAAGGGACTAGAGAATTCAAAACACTAGGCCGGGTTTTACCTTGTACTCCAGCATTTTTGATTTCTTTTCCAAACGATCTATTTCGGTCTTTTGGGTTAGAATGACTTTATCCTTCTCTCCCAGTTTTCCTCGCTGGTCATGGATTAAGTTCTCCTTGGCTGAAAGGCTGCCATCAAACTCCTGGAGCTTCGATTTCAACATGTTGGCTAGAAAAAGGAACACGAGATTCAGCTTAACTTTAAGCACTGATTTATGGTAGTGCTGGGTGTTATGACGGTAATTTATCGTGACTGGTTGCGATTGTATCCATCATAAGCGCTTCAGAGTTGTCATAACAACTGGGATCCACTTAACAGTATTATAACAGGACAAACCAGCAAGCCCCTATTACGCAATGCCTGCGTGTTCAGAGGCTGCAGCAGTATTACAAGAAAAACAGACCGATGAGACAAAGCTATTTCAGTCTGCATAACATCTCAGTGCTGTCCTTCTCACTGTCAATTATCTGTCTCAGTGGATCTCAATTTAGTGACTAGATCTTTACAAAATGAAACTGATCTTTTCAGTAAAAAGACACACAGACACACACAAAATATTCTACCCGTGAAACAAACAGCAGACTGTTCACAGATGGGTGAGCTGCACTGTCGAATACATTGAATGTGCAGCTTGGGTGATTAACTGTAACTGAGTCCAGGAAAAGGTTTTACTTTGTGTAGAATTGAATTTGCAAAATCCAATGTGGATCTACTGTAAATCAGCAAACTTCGCAGACAACCTAAGTACAAGAGGTAACAACATAAGCAAATGTTATCCGTTTGACGACATTCAGAAGTGCACAGTCACTGATCTAAGGGATCAGAAGCTAAAACACTGTTCACCTGCACCTGGAAAAAAGCTTTTAAAACACTTGCTGTACAGAGTCAGTTTCTTTTATAGGTACAGGATTTTACACACCTTAATTGTTAAGTTTATTATCATGCAAGGATGGAATTGCTTGTTAAGTGGTCAATTAATGTTACTACAGATATTCAGATTTGGTTGGTTCAGACAGACAAGACAGACAGACTCCAAAAATATGATGAGACATTCTGGTCACATCGCCCACTCCTAGATAAGGGTGCAATCATATTGCACCTAACAGACATGCTAAAAATTACAATCCCGTAGAAAGAAGCCAGCTCAACCAGGAATTCAATCAGAATGTAATTCAATTTCTTACCAGTTTTATTAAACTCTTCCGTGATCATCTGGCGGATCCTGTACCTCTTCTCCAACACCTCAATGAGCCGGGGCAAGGTGTGGTCGTCAGAGGGATCCGTAACCTCGCTGGGGGGCAGGGGCGGGAAGCTTTGCAGAAGCTGAGTTATGGCTGAGGGACCATCTGGGGTGACCGGCGACATCACAGAAAGCCTTCAGGCATGTCATCAGCGCAGCCCTCCTTTCAATAACACCAGGTGTCGTTTACTTTGTTAAACTCCCTTTGGAATCGTAGAAGTTACCTCCATGAAGGGGCCCACCGCGCTCCTCCAGGCGCCGAGACAGCTCTTCTCTGAAGGCCTGGTTTCTCTGCCGCCGGCCGGCCGTAAAGCCACAGATGGGTCGGTCCACGGGCCGCGCCACCTCCACTTCTTGCGTCATCTCCGCGAAGCGCATTACAAGCTGCGAAGGACGCGCAGGCACATCTCATTTTGAACACTTGGAAAAGCGGCAAGACTGCAACATGTACAAATACTACCCAGTACTCAAAGTGAAAGAGTGCCATTCCACTGCACTATGAATGTTCAGCAGAGCACAAGCCCAGACCAATGCCTGCCAAAGACAATGGGACTGTATGCAGTCAGCGCCTGTACAATCAACGACGCAGCTCGGTAAAAGCATGCACACAGTAACTGGTGGTCCTACGCATCCACCCATCAGTGTCTTTTTTGCACTACTCTCCAGGCACTCATGTACTTTCTCTACGTGTTGCTGTGCCAGCGGAACTTCCCATCTGGGAGCAATGCAGAGATGGATCTGCAGAATCAAGTGTGAATTCTAAACATTATGCAAGTTCTCTGAACACAGAGCATAGGTTTGCTTAAGTGACTTACCAGAGTCTCTTCATAATCATCAGCTTTAGGGTTGACACAAACTATCATCCTGACCTTTCCTTCCCCATCAAAATAGTTCTTAAATAGATGTGTCACTTTAGAATCACGGTATGGCACCATCTAAAGAGGAAAGAATAGCTTCCAGGGTTATCATCTATAAATTAGTTTTAATCAATCTAAGGGAACATTGCTTGCAATTCCCCAAACAAACCCAATACCAACCTTGTTTGTTCCACACATTTGATTCTCACGAAGAACCTCGATACATGTACGCAATGTCATCAAAGACTGATTGATGTTGCCTGTAAGGTTGAAGTCAGCAAATGAGTGGGGCTTCTCCAAGGTAAATAACAAAAACAACATTCCATCCACTCCAGGCTCACCTGCTTCTCTTAGCCGATTCCCCTCAGCCCGAGTCCTGCTAGTTCGCTCACTCCCAGCCAGGTCTACCAAGCACAGCTGGCTCACAGTCACCTGGTTTTTGTCCTTTATCGGAGGCACAGCATGATAGTATTTGTAAGCAGTTCAACACTGAAATACATGTATATTTCGGGGGAAAAAAATAAAGCGGGGGGAGGGGACCCCTCATTTCTACACAAGCTCAACCAACAGACAGGCGGGGCAAAATGTACCTGAAGAACATTGTCGCCATCAGCATCCAAAGGGGCCTGAGCCAGTTTGATGATGAACACACTGTGCGAGCGGCTGGACTCGCGATTCAGCTGGGTGTTTGCAATCCTGCGTTTCTTTTGACCTGCAAAATGAGGTAAGATCAACTCGCCAATTCACAGCACACCCGATCTAAAGAATCTACGATGAAAACAACATACCTCTCCAGAAAACCTCAAAGGCTTCTTCCGTGGACTTCACTTCAACCTCTGTACATCCAGCAACATACATATTGTGATTCTGATCTTCTCGAAGAATTTTAGACTGAGGTGGTCTACAAAAAAAAAAAAAAAAAAAAGTTCATTCTCATTCCTCACAAACTGGCTATTACGAGAAGCTGACCAACATTATAAATCATTATAACTCCTCAAACAACCAAGCAAAGGTTAAGCGCCAAACCATAGCTGCACAAAGGAGTTCAAGCTCTAAATGAAGAGAGCGTATAACAGCAAAAAGCACAAGAATCAACAGGCTGCAACGGCATTTTTTCCACCATCGGACAACCAAGACAGAGAGGAGCATTCAGAAATGACAGCAACCTAAGCATATAGTGAAAGCATGTACACCGGCCACATACATGAACTCAGTGTTCCGCAGAGGTGTGCCTCCACCGTTCCACCTAATAAAGGAAGAGAAATGTTCATCTGAAAGCTAGCCCAACACCAAGACTAGTCATGCCCCAGTGTGCCGATAACATGGTGACATGGGTGATTAAAGGGAACAGCTTCAAATTTGAACAGCCAGTACATTAGAAACGTACTTCGGTTTGATTGGGTCCATTGGCACTTCTTCCAGGAGATCATAAATATAGTTATTATATATTTCTACATAGGAAACAAAGACACTGTAGCTGCTGTCCTCATCCACTCCTTCTGCTTTGCAGGTTTCCCCCGGGTTGATCATGTCAGCAAACTCTGGGTCGAGTCTTTGCCTTGAATAGAACCAAAGAGAAGGAAATATCACTCTGGGTTTTATGGAAAAGATGACAAAAAGCAGATCTAAAAGTCAATTTTTTTCTTGGTATGTTAAATAAGCACCTTGTGAGTACTGACACTCCACTCTTAGTTTTTGCGTCTAGGAAATACTACAAACGTTTTGATCTTTTTGCTGTACCAGTACAAGTACTACGATAAATAACTAATGGATCTTACCTACATACTACCAGAACTTAAAATTCAGATATAAAACAGCTTTAAACCAGCAATACTATGAAGCAGACCTCTCTTGTGGAGAAAATCGATTCATTTACTTACTTGGAAGATGGCGTTTTCAGTAAAGACTGCTGGCTTTCCCTTTTCTGCCTCTCTAATAAGGCATCAACTTGATTTTGGATCTCCATGCCATTCTTATCATCAGTTTTAAATACCTAAAATGCAGCTTATGTTAGACATCCAGTATGGCAGCCAAACTGAGCCAAAAGCAACTGAGCCAAAAGTGGATTCACTCACAAATCGTTTAGCTTGGTATGGGCCTATGCTGTTAAATATCATGTCCAGAGAGCGAGGAAGGAGTCCACCTTGCCCAGGAGATCCAGTCATGGTGAAAGTTTTGCCACTGCCAGTGACGCCATACGTGAACAGTAAACCTAGAAGAGAGACACAAAACCAATATTTAAGAGCAGACTCAAGAGCTCTGAATGTTTCACATACAGGGGAAACCGCTTACAGTGATCAAGTCTGTCTGGGTGAAACTGATCACTGTAAACAGATGATCATTATAACAGTTTTCGTTTCTTATTCTTTATGTCTCAGACAGATTATCATCCAATTGACATTTGTATATTACATGATTATAAGCTGATTTCTTAATCGCAGTGTACAGTGACAATAAAGGCATTCTATTCTAATAAAACGGACACTGTCGCTATTCACCGAATTTTACTGACTTTCAAAATACAGTGCAGCCGTTTCAAACGCTTTTCAAATGACAGTACTGTACAAATTAAATTACTGAACTGTGAATAATTAAAATAGGCTATAAAACAGTATAGCCTACTGTACATAAAATATAGCTTATTGTAGCTTCGCTGCTGCATCTTGGTTCTGGAACGCAACCCCTGCGATAGACGAGGGATCACTGTATTTGTCATTGAGAGAAAATGACTTTTTGTTTCCCATCATGTTTTCTGTGCAGCAATAGCCACACGTAACTAGCCAGAAGCAGACGGGTTACCGCAAAGCAAAGTAGGGCTATCAAAGTAAAAAAAAAGAAAAAAAAAAGCATAGATATGTAGTTTTACTTTTTTCCCATAGGTCGTCATGTATAAAAAGACCCTAAATGAACACTGTAAGCGGATTACTTGATTACTATAAGCAAATTATTTAAACAGTATTTGTACTGGAATAATTCCGTCCCAAGCTTTTTGATCCATATAAGCAGTTGATTACTATAACTGTCACTATAAGCGGTTTCCAATGTATTGAGGAAGACCAAAGCCTCTCTTACCATTTTTACCATGAATCAGGTCTTCTACAAGTGGCTTTGCCACATCGTCAAACAGCTCAATTTGCGACGTCTTAATTCCAAACACTTTCTTGAAAGAATACTGTGTCTATAGGGAGCCAGGGAACAAAACCCAGAGACTTAAAATAGTAATAAATCAAATTAAAAATGAAAGCACATGCTCACGACTGGTAAATAACATGCACGCACACCTCTTTGAACTCGCCATTCCTGTTGGCCTTGATGCCATCTGGAGGATGCAGCTGAATGGTGGTACCGCTGATCACCTCTATACAGCACTCCTCATCCTCTGTGGCAAGGGGACGCACACGGCAGTACACCTGTACCGGACGCCCACAAAGCAGACAATACAGACACCTCCAGAACACACATTCAGTAACCAAGTACAGAAAGAGATGGGATAACGGGGTACAGTTTTTGATAACAACTGACATGTTAATGTCAACCTACAAAACATTATGAAATAAAAAATTTGAATATATGACAGTGATTACAGTAAGACTGGAACTGAGAGCCACTGCTTTATTATTGGCTGATCGAGAGGTCACCCCAAAAACCCACACCAGCCCTCCACGGAACAGGTTCCCCACCCCTGATTTAGGTGATTTGGTTACATTCACACAAACACCACACAGCTATTAGCGTTAGATAAGTAGATTAATTGTACTATACAGCGGGGTCGTTTACTCACACCAACAGGATCTTTTTGATTGCTGGATGGCTTCTTTGGGACAGGCCGCCGGGGAGTTTTGCCTTTCCTGCGAACGAACCGATTTGGGAAGAGAATCAAACCACCATCTCAAACAGTACCGGACACCTCCCCCCCGGTACCGCGAAGATTTATCTATGACAGAGTCAGTTTCATAACGTCCGGCGCTGCTAAGTAGCCAATGGGGTGGTTTCTTTCAAAACTACTTCCAAGTACTGCACAAGCAAATAGTAAAAGGCACCGTCGCTTTGAAATGGCACACCTACAAGTATTCTACAGGAATATGATATTATTACGATAAATGTGTGCTAATGCCTCAGCAAGCCGAATGACGCCACCGCCCGGACGCGGCGAGCTTCGGCCGGCAGCACGAAGACCCAAAGCTGCTGATACTTCGGAATACATTAACAGCTGAATGACATGAGTATTAAAGACACAAACCAAGTTCATTACAGCGGCGACGCGTATTCAACCTGACATTGTTCGCAAGCCGCTTTAACAGCACCGACACTCAAACCTCTCAAATACAAACAGCGGGGCAGTTAACGAACAAAGCACGAAAAAAACCACACCGGTTCACGCTGCAGGGCTTCATATTATATACAAAGCTACACACAGGTACGTAATACGCTATAATTAAATAAGTAAAAGTGAAACACTCACACAGGCCGGATCATTTTTGGCGTTTTCGTGCCGCTTGGTTCGCAGACTCCAGCCACCTTTCTTTTCTGAATTCGTCTCAATTCGAAATTTCCCTCCTCCTCCCAGACAACGGCTTTTTCAAATCGCACCAATCAGCGGTCGAGCTGTGCACCGGAAGTCCGGCCCAGTACCAGTTACGCGTTTCCTTAGTCTGTCAAAAATACCGTGCTCTTAATAATAGTACGATAGAGATGGAACTATTAACTATCATTTTCACTAAATACATTCTTCTGAGTCCGTGCAAGTTAAATATTTATTTGGATTCATTCACTTCTGAAACGCCCCCTTTTGATATTTTTCATTTAATTTAATTTATGCCTCATTAATTGAATGTTTATAAATGTTGTTTATTTATTATAAACATTTTATTTTTAATTATGTACTATGCAGCATTTAACGTTATACTGTCCATACTGACCCTTTCAAATGTCCATACATCATTACACCAGAAGGTGGCAAAGGAGAGGCTCTTTCGGTCCTGAACAGCATGGTCTTGTTCGCTCCTTCGCCAACGAATTGTGGTATCAATTTAAAGGATTTGTTCGAAAAGAAAACCGAATCCTCCATCAACAACATACAGTAGGTCTAATTAATTAACAAGTGTGTTTCTATATAAAGTCAATTTCTGAAATTTCTAATTATTGTTAGCCGACAAAAATCTAATGAAAAAATAACTGTATATTTTAAAAATGCAATTTAAATCGTAAATTTGAAAAAATAGTTCGCACTTTTTTGTGTTATGTTGCTATACAGTAGTGTTGTGATTGGCATTCTTCAGGTGGCTGTGAGAACAACAATCGAGTGATAAAGAATTATGTAGCCTGAGACGGAAATAAATTAACTTAATGTTTTTACATGTATATACTTTTTAAACATGTACACACATATACTTTATACTTAGTGTAGAGCTGCTTCTTAAAAATCACAGACATTTTTAACTTGCTACAATGAACTCTGGTCTAATAAATAAGTCAGTTATACAGTAATAAGGTAAAGACAGCGGAGAATGAAAGGCTTAAAGGATCCTGGAATTTCGTAAAGCGGTAATTTATTGTAAGTAATCAGTTTAAAACTTAAACTCTGTATAAATTAGTAAAACATACATCATACTTTTACATGGAACTAAATTGAATGTCATGAATCACGTAAGCTGGTCACAACTAGTTAGTAAGCAAGTTTTACATTAGATGCACATTTTAAGATAGTTGCAATGTATTCATATTACCACTAGATGGCTACACCCCGAACGCAGACGGTTAATAAGGCATAACTATTAGTGAAGTTAACGATCTTGACTTTGCCTACACATTTCTCTAGAAACTATGATAGGGATTGATATTTTGGGCCATGTTGGAAAATAGACATTTATATAAACGTGTGGCGCAAGATGTAAAAGAAAATAAAATACTTCGTAACATATTATAAAACTATGTGGTATGGGGTTTAACATTTGGATCGATTACTGTTTTATGTATTAACTATTATTCAATTTTATTGAATTATATACTGTTACATTGCTCTAAATTTTTGTAGATGAAAACAGTCATGTAGCAATCCTAAAGACAGAAAGGCATCTAATAGAAATGTCCCCGTTTCCTTTGCCACCTTGATATTTTATACCTCCTGCTACATTTTCATGAAACCCTGGTGATGAAAGAAAACATTCTGATGAAAGAAAACAATGCAAGACTTTATCCTGCACAGTTGTATATTAAAAAAATCATTCATTCCATTTAGTGAAAACTGACAAACATCACAACATACCTCTCAGAGATAGCCTAAAGATAGTTTAATAGTGGACTAAAATGAGGCTTGTGGTCGATCATACCACGATAAAGTCCTTGGCTGGAAATGCCTGCCCCTATAAAATTAAACAGACTCAACAGCCTGCATAGTCAGATCACCTAACTTGTTTACAGGATGAAAACCTAAACCGCTTACTTTTAGGTGCATTGATTAAATGTGTGTTAGCAAGAACATCGAAACTAAAAGACAATTAAAAAAAACTGTTTGCTTTATTAATTGCAACAGACCACATAAAAAGTTGATATCTGCTCAAAGGATAAAAACCTGAGTTTTTTAAATGTAATGTGTCAGCTGAGCATGTGAACAATAGTGCATTGTTCTTTTCAAGAACTAACATGAGTTGCAACTGAGCTTCGACAAACAATATACAATCTTTTTCTCATACAGTCATTCATAAGAGAGTCAGTTGCCAGTAGCGTGTCCTGTAAGGATTTTACCATTTAAAGTAAAAAAAATAAATACATCAAATGCATACAAACAAATGAATCAACCGCCATCAATTGTTAAAGGCATTTAAATATTGTTTCTAAATGAGTGGAATAATTATTATAAATCAAATCTCCCAAGATAGCCAGCACTTTCTGCTGGACTCGTAAAGGCCAGATGTTCACTGTAAGCTTGCCTGCTAAAAGCAGAGCAGTTACCTAAACCAGAAGCAGCAGGGAAGTTCAGCAGCTGATAGCATCTGTCATCTAGAGAGAATCTGCCTTGTTCTTCTAAGGCATTGTATATTCAGTTTATCCAGCAAATAGTGCGTATTTCCGTCTTTTCAGTGATTACTGAAACAGAACACAGTAGCGTGTCTATTTCCTGGGAGCCCAAACCTAAAATAACCCTTTAATGTGATTTAAATTTAACTACTCATTTAAGAAAATACCTTTATAGTAAAACACTGAGACAAGGTCAAACCATAATTTAACACTTAAGATCCGAAAAACAAATTCTGCAATCAATAAGGCACAAATATTACATAAGAAATGAGATTATACAGCTTTAAGTTTGACTGTTAATCCTGCATGTTTAAAACATTTAACGGACAGAAATTCTATGGAAAGCTGCCTATCGGTATTACAATTATAACGTCGATGTTAAATTGTTCTTTCAGTGTACTGCACATTCTTTTTAAAAAACAAATATGGCACTTTATGTCAGTTCTTTCAGTAATGCTTACATTAGAAAATACAGACATTCCTTTATAAGTACCATTTTAGAGACTTATGGCACAGAAGGTTTCAGGTTTATAAACAAAAAGCTGAGATTTGCAACATACTTTGTCCTATGGACAAGATTATGGGCAAAGCAAAGGATCAATGTGACTAGAAGGGCTTATTACAAGGAGGTAGGATGAGAGCAAAACAGGCTGAACTGTTTGTTATACACCAGGCTGTGTTGGAAGATATCTTGTTGCTAAAATCTATAACTGAACGGCTCTTGCTTAAGTTCAAAGCTGCACGGATTTTAGGAACTGTAGCAGCTTGGATTGAAAACTGGTTAACAGACAGGAAGCAGCGAGTAGTTATTAGAGGCACA
>JAAGVU020000008.1:1425293-1439099 GCA_011763525.2 Mormyrus iriodes | reverse complement strand
AATTATTCACCTGTGTAAGTAATGGCTATAGCTTAATTAGCCAGTCCCTCTAATTAAAAGGGACGTCTACATATTTTTTGCCATGTATTGTATGTCATAATATATTAAATTCTTTACTACATAATTGTCCCAAGAATTTGTAAACACTTCATTTGCTTATCATATTCAGAGCTGACCGTGGCATTCACTGACCCCCAGTAATTGGTATTCACATATCAGCAGAGCACTGTTAGACTGGAGAGGAAAGGCGAGGCCAGTGGGTCACATGACCGCAACCCGGGCGTAGATGTTTGCCATGAAGCGCTTCTCCAGTGTGCCGCACACCCCCGGCATGCCGCAGAATTCCAGTTGTTTCAGGGAAACGGTGGCTGTCACAACTCAGACACACTGCTTACGATTTGAAACGTTTATTAGCCTTCACTAAACGTCTGGGACAAAAGACCTTGACCTGGGTCATCCTTCTATCACACCAGGTCTTCAGCCCCGAGACCAACAGCCCCAACACAGGGAACGGCTCCAGGATGATGACGTGAAGCAGAAGGCAGACCCATTCACAGAGGAACTGGAGAACCCAGGAACCTAAAAGGGGGAAGACCACAAAACCCAAGACACACAGACCCCCCACCAAAGACAGGAAACCAGCAGCCCCGCACGCCAGCTGTGGAATCTCTAGCTACTTGGGTTCATGAACCCATAAACCAGAAACCGGCCAATCAGAATCCCCACAGCAAAATGCTGGCCAACAGGGAGCAGGACCCCCAAGCTACCCAAAGCACCAGGCCAAAGGCTGCTGGCTACAGACAGACCTGCACCATGGAGCTGGATAAAACAAACCTCTGCCATGGAAGCCAGTCAGCCCCGTGCTGCAAGAGCAGCGATGAGAACTGCTGACTGCGCTGCTTAAATAAGGCTGGGCTCCGACTGCCACTGGCCATGAGCCGGCAGTTACCTGATCAGTAACGGGGGAGGAGGTATGACAGGCAGCACAGCTTGTTACCGTTACCGTTACCAATGAGAGGTGAGGAGCACAGACTTAATGGGACTGCATCCAGCAGGCTTCCTCTGCTCACCATGGCGATGACCTCTGACCTTTGCAGGACGACGCAAACACTGCTATCTGCAGGAACTGCTGCTGGGTCAGGCCAGTTAGTGATTGTTCACTTACAAAAATGCCAGAGCTAGTCCCTGACTGGGCACTAAGGAAGCCTGCCCTTCTCTTCCAGCAGTAATATTTGATAGTCTAATGTTCCTGGAGAAGCCACCCATGTTTAACAGCCTCTCCATAGGCACTATAAACTGATTCAGCAACGGCATTTAACAATCGAAGCCATCTTCACACTTTCCTTGGCTGCCCCATCCCCTGCTGCTCTCCTCGTGCAGGACTCACTCCGGTGACTGTTCATGCTGACAGTAATCGGATCATCCCGAGTAAACAGGGTGGGCGCCGCATTGCCGGCACCATCCTCTCAGCGCCATGGGCCTCCGATGTCTCGTGCTAATGCGCTGCCATCCAGATGGGCAGGAGGAAGGAAGCGAAGGAGGAACAAGGCCTGGAGAGGCAGAGACTTACTGTTAGGGCCGAGGCCATATTGAGGCAGCAGCGGACAGGAGAACGGAGGGGGAGCCTACGGCCAGCAGAATGGCAGCGTGCACGCCGAGCTGCTCAATCGCGTTTACAGCCCCACCCTGCCCCTTTTAGATTACCAATCACCCTGGGGGGGGGGGGGTCCTGTGGAACAGAAGTAAAAGCCAAAGTAAAAACCAAATACCATTTTACACCTTTTGAAAAAATCTGCCCCACCCACCCCACCCCATCAGGTTTCCAGTAACCACTCAGATGACAGAGGACTCAGACACTTGCGTAAGAAAAAATGCCTTTATTTAACAACTTTAAAAAGCAATTCTGAGCACAAAGATTGACTATTTTATATAAACACTTTCTGCATTAAAAAAATGGTAGCATGTGCACATTGTGCTTCAATTGAAAGTCTATACAACCTCTCCGGACGTCCCTGGCAACAGGAAACACAGTAAACACGTTATTGCATATGTGACATGTGGCTCGAGCCGCACGTCAGATTACGGGGGGGGGGGACAGGGGGAGGGGGGACGAGTACCACACAATTGGCAATTACACCATGAACAACAATAGCAGCTTTCAAGGGAAGGCCTTGCACATCGTCCAGGGGAAAAATGCACACAATGAAAAGGATAAATTAACCAATGACACTACAGTTGTGCTTTAGTGCTCTGAACTCCAACAAACAGCTTGTCCTAAGCAAATGATTTCAAAATTTAAGGGAAAAGCAACCCTCACTGAGATCCTTATTTCTAAGAGCCTGCTTTCCGTTCACATCACCACTGATCCCCAATATTAGCTGTATAGTTGCACGCATCCCCTTGACTGCAAGTTATTTTTTTCCTGCTCATTGCATTTCAAGCACTATAGAAACTGAGTGGCCCCTTCGTTCAATCCCTTTGAAGAAAAGCGACTTGCCCGTCTTCAGAATCCTCATCATCCTCAAACCTGACGTTTACATTCCTGCATTTACAGAACATGGGCTTCACGAAGATCAGTATTAGAGAATAATATTGCAGCTGCGTTTCATTCTTTCTGCGAAATCAATGAGAGCTCCTCCAAATAACCCCTGAAAGACTTTGGTATGAAAAGTGCGTGAGCTCGATGGACAGTGGAAACCAGAGACGACAGCATTTCCGTCTTTTGGACGCCAGCTACTACGCTCAGTTTGGTGATGCGGCAAGTGTGAAATGAGAAAACTGCGACGCTCGACACGACTGCCGCGCACAGGCTGTCCATCATCGCAGCCGACGGTTCTGTCCGGAGGGAGACGCCGGGTGTCATTTGCGATCGTGATCACCTCGTGTCCAGCTCGGCACCTGGGCTGAAGATCACAGCAAGCGGGGCATTCGGGAACTCAGGGGGAAAAGAGCGGAGGTTCCTGCTGAATTTCTGTACTGTGCAGGTCATCTGTGAGTGAAAACTCCCAAGCCAGAGTTAACCGCCACGTATGGTATTATAGTGCAAGATACCTCAGACTCAGAATGTCAAACAACATTAAAAGTAATGCAGCCACTGACTGACAGCTTCAACTCCTACATCCGAGGAGACGGAATGTCAGCAACTAGCAACAGAGGTCACTGATATCTGCCTGCCTTTCACACGTATGTGATTGGTTCCATAGGTTCCACCGATCACAGCACAGCACTGCGTATAACTGTATTAAGTGTATTAACCACAGGAATTAACAGTACGTCCAGGAGTGGATGGTGGCATGTGTCAGTAGAACAGGCAAACGATTAATTAGGTTTAGCCCACACTTGCAGCTGATGCGCAGACAGAGATGTCATTAGCTGTTCCAGGAAACCAGCTCGGTGTGCCAGGAAACCTTTGCACGATAAGGCCCTGCCGGCTGCATGCTCGTTAAGCAGGTGCAGACGTTCCCATTGTGCTCTCGCAAAGCATAATGACACCCACGCATCAGCAGCCCACTTAGACAAAACACAATTTTGTCTTGTGAAATCTCACACATAAGCCCTGCTATGCATCTCTGCAAAACAAAGCGGGGGAGAAACACCCTATAAAACTGAAGCGTTTCACAAACCGGCCTAAAGTGCTGGGGCTATATAAAGGAACGCTCCAGAAAGCTCTAAAAATCATCCCTTTGGACACACGTAGAAGGACAATAATTCACTCATCTGCAACGCTAATGTTTTCCCTTATTTTCCCTGGTGTGCGAAGAAAGAGATCCGTTATGCTGTGCACGGCGATACACGTACAACACCTGCCAGCTTTGAGGATAACAAGCTAAACGATCCCATGTGAAGGGGAACACATTTTTCCGATTTAAGCTAATTGCACTCATCCTCTCTTCACTCTGGGAATACCGAAAGAGATGACTGGCATTCCATTTCAGGAAGCAGAGTTGCTGCGTTATCCTAATGTCCTAATCTAAATGCTAAATTACAGAGCAGCAGCATCACGGGGGGCCCGCAAGTCACTGGGAAGCCGTGCAGGACTGTGCAGGCGAAGATCGAACCGCCATGGTGCAGAAACACACCCAACCACCTGAACGTAGAGGCCATCACACCTCTGCCGGCGGCAGCAGTAACAGCCACACAGTGGAAGGTATGGGCGGAGCTTGTAGGGATGAGGTTGGTGGGTGTGGCCAGCAATACACGGTGGATCGTGATGTCAAGGGGAGGGACTTCATCAGGAGGAAATTTAGGACAAGCTCCGACATTCTAGCAACTTCTCTGGCACAGGGGAAGACACAAATGGGTACTGTTCCCCCTAGTCAAAGATGATTGTTTAGGAAGATCTGGGTTATGAGTGATTTGAATGTGCAACAGAACGAAGCCCCGCCCCCATCATGCAAAATACCCGAGTGGGGAGGGGGGAAAGAGCAGGCAGCCACCATCGGCACACGTCCAGGTATGACAACAGCAGAGCATTCAGCTGATGAGGACTTCAGCAATAAGTGTTCTGACATTTCATAAGCTGACCTAAGGTGAAGCCATTACTTTAGACCTGTTTCTTTGGGTTTAGAGAAGGCGTCCGACGACCCGAGTCATGCCTGTTGCCATTATTCTCTACACTGGACAGTGTAAGTGTCCCAGCACGCTGGGTACCCATTTCAGAGGCAGATGACACAAAAAAAGAAGACAAAAGAAAACAGATAAACTATACTGGAAGAAATGCTTGAGCGTCACAGGGCTGGACGCCACCAACCCACTTCAGCGTGATTCTGTCTGAACCTGGTTTTCCAATTTCTCTGTAGACTCACCCAATTTCCCCTCAACGTCCTGC
Source organism: Mormyrus iriodes (assembly GCA_011763525.2). Classification (NCBI taxonomy): domain Eukaryota; kingdom Metazoa; phylum Chordata; class Actinopteri; order Osteoglossiformes; family Mormyridae; genus Mormyrus; species Mormyrus iriodes. The sequence continues at coordinate 1,434,271 of JAAGVU020000008.1, read as the reverse complement.
AGACATCAGGATCTAATGCTCAGGAGTCATGTAAGGAAAACGATTTCTGCTCCATTCCACACGACACAGACGTGCTCCCTGAAGCTGTGTTAGTAGTTTATTAATGACTGCCAGCTCGGAGAAGACGAGACCAGCCAATTGTCACCTTGGCAGCACGAGGTCGGCACCTTCTCAGCTCCGGCAACTGAAGCGGGCCACGTTTCTGCCTGACCTCGCCTGCTCCGACCCCCGCACCAGGGGGAATGTGCTGGGTCCTGGAGCTGGGCTTTGGTCAGCAGCTCTAGTTGTGCTTGGCCCTGCCTCCCTTCAGGTAGCTCTTCCAGCGCTTGACGAAGTCCTTGAAGATGGGCGAGTTGTCGACAGAGGCAAGCAGCTGCAGCTGATTGATGTGCGTGGTGTGGTAATCCCAGCGGGCCAGGTTGGGGGCGGAGCCCAGCATGAAGTGTCGCAGGTCGTAGATGGTTCCGGAGCCTGTGTCGTAGAGGGGCAGCATGGCCTTGAGGGACTCCATGCCGCGGCTGAAGAGCACGCCGGCCTCGCGGCCCAGCTTGTCGCCGGCCGTCTCAGCCAGATCATACAGGCCGATCAGCGAGTAGATGAAGCCATTCAGGACGAAGGAGCTGGGTGTGGTGGGGTACTCCTCGTACCAGTCGTACTTGTTCATGAAGATGGCCTTGACACCATGCTGCTCCGAGGGCAGCTTGTAGGGGCCGGTGGCACGCAGGGCCGCGTTCAGGTAGACTGGCTCCTTGGTGAGCAGGTAGGCACGCACCAGCGTGGACATGGCCTGGCCTTGGGCCATGGCTGAGTACCAGCCGGGCTCTAGTGGACGGAAGCCCTCGCCCAATTTGCGCGTGACCATAATGGGCCAGCCGCCGCGGTCGTCCTGGTTGCGCACCAGCCAATCGCTGGCAGCAAAGAAGGCGGCAGTGTGGGCGGTGGTGGAGATGGTAATGTTGTCAATGAGGCCGCGCCCGTGGAGCACCAGCCGGACCACGCGGCGGGGCAGGATCTTGGTGGCTTTCACCGCCTTGGTATTAGAGAGCCCCACACCCTTGCGTAGATCTGTAAGCAGGTCCCGGGTGACAGTGCTCCAGGTTGTCCGCGGACCCAGCCCATAGGTGATGTCCCGATCCTTGAAAGCAATGAGCTGGGTGCTGGTGACATAGTGGATGACGAACGGTGGGTTCTTCTCAGTGGTCTCCAGGACCACAGACACGCTGCCGTTGGATGTGAACTTGAGGTCGAAGGAGATGATGAAGTCTTTCGAGTTCCCCAGAGGCAGAGAGATTCCCTCGGAATTCTCTGCATGACAGAATAAAAGCCAGGAAAGTTAATTAATTGACCTTCTTTTGATCAACTTGACTGGACAGACCGCTTCTTCTCACAGAGACCTTTTCCCAGGACTCAGTAAATCTCTGTGGCTTTGAATGAACCAGTTCCTGTGGGAAGCCAGTTCAGGCACATCACTGTTCACTGCAGCTAATTAGCAGAAACCGTTTGTCTGTGTGGGGGGGGGGGCCTCTTGGCCCAAATCCTAGTGTGAAATATTTCTACATAAATGCCGAACAGAACCCTGAGACCTGGCACCTGCGTATCTTCCAGGCAGACAGAGAGCTCACACACCCACCCCCTTGAATCCTGATCCCTCCCAATCCGCTACCCCACTGAGGACGTCGCATGGAGGGTAAGCGACATCTACTCAACGAAACCAAAGTTCCGTTCTATTCAGTCGGCTCACTCCTCCTAAACGCTCTGCTGGGGTCTCGCTGAAGCAGAAAGGATGAAACAAAAGGAGGTTTTTGGTCAATTCTTTAAAAATGAAAAGGGGGAGGATCTGAGGGTGCCAGCTGCAGACATTCTGGCGGGCTCTCCCTGGCACTCTTTAATGCACTCATAAATCCATTACTTAAGGCAATCTTGGGAGTAAGTGGATTTGTACTGTGGCTCTGTGATTACTCTGCCATCAATAAAGGACGAGCAGGGACTACATAAGAGATGCCATCTCTTCTATACAGCGTATCAGCAATACAAAGGGTACGGGGGGCTCCTCCCATCAGCCTGCTCCACAGAGATCACTGGTTTTGGTGGTGACAGCAGTTATTTCACTGGTGTCTTAAAGAAGCAGCCTGCTAATACTAATGCATATCGATTGGCTGGGTCAAAACACGCTACCGTGTCATTAACGACAAGACGTGCACTGATGCCATGTGTAGAATATCAGCCCCACATAAGAGCCTGATACTCTTCTCCCGAAGCCGCCCGTCGGGCTCCACTGAGGGCGACGTAGCAGAGGGAGAGTTAATGTGACAGAACGATGGTTAAGCTACAGACATACAGCAGAGCAGGCAAGACAAATGCTGCGGGCAGAGGAAGCAGTCGAACGCCAATCAATCAAGTGACCCCATCCAACTGAGCAGCTGTAGGTACAATCAGCAACTGTATGACACCAACTAAATGACCCCAATCAAAGAAGAAGCCTTGAGGCCAATTCATACTTCACTTTTCTGCGCGCGCTTTCTGTTTCGGACGAGGGGACGTGTCGTAAATTTCGTCATCAGGGGGTGGCTGCGGACGGCTGCGGATGGTACACGTGTAGCGCATATTTTTACGTCTAGTGGAAACCTTGCGCGTCAGTAAGCGTCGACCGCACATGCGCAAGATAACTGATTAGGTTATTCCAGTAGGTGGCAGCGTAGATTTTCATAGATCAGTGGTCAACGAGACTGTTGTTGTTATAGCCATACCTACCATTGAGGACACAGAGGTCACATCCTCAGTATTTTGTCTGCAACTTCAATAACTACGATCAATTACGGCGCACAGTTAGCAAGGGCTAACACTTTAGACCTCAGTATTTTAAAAATCCGGGCTACAGCCCTGGGGGTTGTCGTCATCATGATGAGTAGCTGTACGACGAGGTACCCGCATACCTAATTTTTCACACTGCCCAGACATCATACCAAGACACACGGCATTTTAAAAAGCAGCACTATTCCTGTATTTTGAAATCTTGGTGATAAAATTCACCGAACAGGTGGGGGGGTACTGGGGCCCAGGCTAATTTTTTTTGTAAGCCAAATGTAGTATGAAAACAAGCTGCTGTGCGGATGGCAGTCCCCAGCCCAAAAGCACACGAGGAAAAGTAGAGTGTGAACTAGGCTTTAGACAGGTCGCGGGCCACAGCAGCTGCCACGGCTGAGAGGCTGATACCTGGGGCGCTGAACTGCCGCACCATGGTGGCGCGGGTCTTGTCGTAGCTTCGGGTGAGGGAACAGCCCCGGGGCACTGTCCAGGCTGAGGGCGGGCCCTCATGCTCCTCCGCCGTGTCGTACACTTCCACATGGGGCGGGCGCTCCGTCAGGTTCTTACTGTAGTGGCTTAGGCCATACTGAGCTATCTGGATGGCGTAAAAGTAACCCTGAGGACCCCACTGCGTGGACACGGGCACACCTGGAGGGGCGGGCAGTAGGGTGGGACAGGTCAAAGAGAAGTACATATGCAATACATAAATACACATATTCATCAGCAGCTAAGTAGCAGTGTATTTGTGCAACCTCACTTGCATAACAAATAAAAATGAAGCTTCACTCCGGCAGTTACTTAAATCCCCAACACAGCATCATAAAGAATTCATGCATACCACAACTGCAGAATGTGTGTTTTGATGCTGACTCTTAAGATGGTGTTTTGAACTGCATCGCATCCATTTCCACGGCTATGCCAGCAGTAAGAACCGGCATGAAACTCCAACAGCTTTTGATAAGGCTGTGATGAATCAACTCTCCTTTGTGGAAGTTGAGCTTTTATATCAACAGAAGAATCCTCACTGTGACCCAGCTTCTGGCAAAATGAAAAGCAAGACCGTATCATCTGCCGTCTGGTAGGGTGATGCAGACAGCTGCGTCTATGGCACCAGCAGTAGCCTAGGGTGCTGTACTAGGCAGGAGACGCCCCACACTGGCAGCAAGGCAGGAATTAGCCCGCACACCGAAGAAACCAAAATAAACCGTACATACTCGAGTACCATTTATGATTACTTGTCCTAAAAGAACACAGGGCCAGTTTTTCAGGCCTAACTGCCCGTCCCTCACAGCCTCTTCATCCCCAAACGCTCCCGAAAAGTTTCAGCTTCGACACCAAACTCGCAGAAAAGTATTTTCAGCTGAAAGAGGCTTATTGCATCATTCGGTGAAACCCGGTGTTTGTGCCGAGCGCGTGTCGCAGAAACGTGCGTCCTTGCGAGAGCGACGAGAAAGCCGGCAAGAGAGACTGTTGCCGGGAGATAGGGCTGCTGCGGGGGTCTTCCACGCCCAGATTTACACATCCTTAAAGCCCCCTCCCTTCAGAGCAGTACGATTCGTCACCGGCAAATGCATGGAGGCTTTTAAAAAGTGGCACTTGTTTTGTTCCCCTTGCAGGGGACGGATACGGCGCATTACGGGAGGAACCCGGGAGCCACTGCGCCTCCTCATTACTCCTCAAAAAAAATGGGGCGGGAGGGGTCCTCTGGTAGCTCATTAGACACTAATGCCGCGAAGTCTTTGTACAAGACACAAACCTCGATAAACAAAACGTCCCTCGGCTCACACACAGCATACAGACGAAAACGCAGCCTCCGATTTCGTGTCAGATTATTATAAATTATTTCTGTTTACATAAAAACAGAAAAGATCTTCAAAAAAAGTTGTAAGCAGTGTTATCTAATTTAAATATCACTCCCAGTTCGGCTTAGTGACGTTTACGTTATTATTACGTAGGGGGCCTCATTTTGTTCTCCTCATCAATCATAAGGCTGCAGGTAGTACTCGCTCTCCCAGACTTAGGCTGAGATGGGATGCATTCTATTCCCCAAAAGGGATTACGGATTACTGCGAAACTAAGAGGAAGCGCCTTTGTGCATCGTGCCCTCGTTTGGAGGGCTTTGATCGATAACCTTCACTGCAGAGTGAGGAGACATTTCAGCCTAACGTACTGTGAACCCCCGGTGGGGACGGTGGGGGGGGGTCAGTCTTTACCCCACCTCACCTTGCAGAACATTAGTCAGTTTAAAGTCAGCCTGGTCGCAGTGTGATGCTGAGACGGCTGAAGATACCGTCAGCGTCTGTATGTCTGACATTGCGAGGGCGACAAACTCGTACACATTTTAAGAATTTAGGAAAAAAAAAAAGAGAACAGGTTGTTTTTGCAAGTTTCGCTGGTTCCAAAAATGATGTAAAAAAAAAAAAAAAAAGACATTAGAAAATACTGTTCAGCCAGTTTAAAAAAAAACAGGAACATTCTGTGCAGCTGCAGACACTCATTGTGAACAAATGGGCGCGTTGAGGAGCGCGGAAATGCTTCCCAGAGCACGCCGAGGGAGGAGGGGACGAAGACCGAGGCGGCAGAGGGCGAAGGAGCCAGCATGAGCCGCGTGTCAGCGCGCTGTTACCTGAGGGGGGGGGGGGGGGGGCGCTATGAGGCCAGAAAGAGGCAATGTCCAGGGCCCCCAGCCCCAAAAAAAAGCGATTTTTCAGTCGGCAAAAAAAAAAAAAAAAAAAAAAAAAAAAAAAAAAAAAAAGCAGGCCACACCGCAAGAGAGGTTCAGAGCTAAGTGACAGCCCATTGAAGAGCTTTAATAGACCCAGCTACCCCCGCCCACCCTGCCAATCAGGACATCCACACGGCCACCATCGGGCCGCTATTTTCATCCCAGCTCCGCTCTCGGCCGCCAAGCCATAATGAAGGCACCGCCGCAGCCGGCAGTCACTACAAATGGGCGGGGGGGTTATAAAAGTCCATTAGGCGACTCACGCTATGCCTCAGAAAGCAATTAGCTTAACCAGGACTGGACAGGCTCCAGCGACGATGACTGGCGAATGACAACGAGGTTTGGGGAAAACGCTTCTCAAAGACGATATCGATTTCCTGGCCCACGCACTTTAACGGCAGAGATGTGACGAGTTTATTAGAGACCAATTTTCATTATATTAAAACTCAGGGAAAAATGCATGTTGGCCTCTTTCCCCGTTAAGAAACGCGACGCCTGTTAGACCCGGCGTTTCGCTTGCAAGCCAATTATTATTGCTATTGCTATTATTTTATTTAAGTTATAACTGCAAAATAGGATCACTAACAAAAATCAAGCTGTAGTAATAGTTGGGGATTTTAGGATGTAATCGAAACAGACACGGACATTTAAAATGCATGCTTTGGTTTGCTGAATTAAATGAAGCACAATCATTGAGAATTATAAGTAAACATTTGAGGCATAAAAAACAGTGCTAAACAGCTCAAGGCATACACCCTAACCTCGCTGACCGCTGCCGTGTAAACAACCCCCTTCTCTAACAGCCAATCAGGTTTGCTGCCAGCCCGCCGAGCCCGAGGGAGGCTTAATCACGCAGATCACACTGCAGCGGCCAGCCGGGGGTCACAGCGGTACGTTCGGCCCGACTCCAGCCGTGGCTAATGAGCAACGGGCAGAAGGACAAGGAACAATGAAGAAGCAGTTCTTTGCACATGGCGGATGTTCTAGAGAGACAAAATCGATGACTTCAGAACAGCTGGTGGAAAAGCCTGAAGAAAATTCAGTCATCTCAGTGTGGTGACAGTGACGGAGCATTCTGACATGGCCAGTCTGGATAGTTTGAGGGAGGGGTAGTGGGCAGAGACATATGGGTTATGATGGGACCCCCCCCAGGATGACACCCACCTCCCCACATCAGTAGGCACCCCGCGACCAAACCGGTTACTGTGGTGAAAAGGATGATGCATGTTCCTACAAGGTCTAAATGGTGTTCCATTAAGTTTTGGGTCACCACAATCAAGTCTTGTAATCTACAAAATCAATCCCATTTTCATTTGCTTAATGTACGTCAATTGATAGTGCATTACTCACCAAGGGCATTGGGGGGGTATATTACTTAAGTCTGGTTTCCTGGAAAAAATTTTTCTTCAGACTGTCCAGCCAAATTGCTATTAATGGGCACTAACCCTTGACATTAAATGCAGGCCTTATTCTCCAGGACTGGTTGCTAAGCGCTACCCCCACATAGCTTACGCACAGGTGAGGACCAATGGCAGCTACAGAACGGCGAATAGGAACGCAGCCCCAACGGCGGGCAGAGAACGACCCCGGAGGGCCCTTGACTCGAAACCCACCTTCCACTGCGCTGATGCACTTGACCCGGTCCCGCACCTCCACATTGTAGCCCTCGAAGGACATGAAGACCCCGTCGGGGTGATAGGGCTCTCGTTGGGTGTAGACCTTGGAGTAGCTGTGGGAGAACTCGAAGCGGTCATAGCCATCATACTGCACCACCTTGCCATAGACCTCGAAGTATTTCTCCAGCCAGCTGAAGGGGAGGTAGACGTCGTTGCCCTCCCGCCGGCCCTTGATGGTGACATCATCATTGATCAGGCAGTCGATCTCCTCGTATTTGAGCCCACCTACGACAGGTGGGGGCTCTGGAGGCTGGGGCTGCTGGGGACTGCGGTCTCCCTTGGGGGTACTGGCTGGCGGAGGCCGGGGCGCCACACTGAGGGTGGTATCGCTGGAGCATTTGTTCCACAGCAGGATCGTGACCAAGGTAAAGAGGGCGCAGATCACGATCAGGGTCTTGTAGTTGACCCGGGCTGCCAGGCAACGCATGTTTATGGCAGACCTGCAGGCAAAGAGGGACGGGGCAAAGGTCATCTCATCTGGCCCCATCAGGAAGTGCAGCATCGCCCGTAAGGTCGTCACTTCAGTGAAGAGAAACGCGAGAACACAAGAGAAGATGCAACGACAGGCTGGAAGCTAAACATAATTCAATCTTGCTTATCAGCAGAACAATGAGACATACAGCACCTACAGTTCCCCGGCAGAGGTCCAGCAGCAATGCCGGGCGATTAATCAGCACCTGCAGATGAATTCTCGCAAAACTAATGGGTGTTAACTAGAACGCGGAGAGTGTCGACACCCTTCCCACCGATAACCGGGTTATCGCTCTTCCACGGTGTCCCTGTGCTTCCTCACCAATCACGGCCCCTCGCCCAGCCTCCACCGGGCTCCCGTGCAGAAAACGCTTGCCGCTCACATCAGAACGGCCGTGGTTAAGCCCCTGAGACTGACTGCGCAGGTGGAGATGTTGGGGCGAGCCGTAAATCACAGAACATGACTCAGCTGGACGCCGACGGACACGGCCCGCAGCCCAAGCAGTTGTGCTCTTTGGCATTTAATCTGATGGTGGCTGGAAAGAGTCTAACAATCAAAACTCTCAGTGGCCGGACTCCACCCCTGCTAATTACAGCTCAGGGGCCAGGAAGGACAGAGGCACTCCATCAGGAATAACCACGGGGGGATAAAATTCACCTGAGTTCATCTTCACGCTGCAGTTTAAACCTGACAAGTTTAAGGTCATTACTAAAAATGAAATAATGCATCATCAGACAGTACTGACTGATTTATATAACAGCAGAACGGGGACAAACACAAAAGCACATCACTCCCACAGCAGAGGTAAACACACAGACCACTTATAAAGGGATGTCTGGGAGGCACCACCACGCAAACGGTTACCGTGACGATACATTACTGCGCACGGCACAATGCCAGCACAAGTCGGTAAATTGGTTAAACTATGACATTCTTCTGCCCCTAGTTCCATAGCAACCGCATGGCTTCTATATTAAGTACGTCTGCCACCTGTCAGACTGGTCCATATGGACATGTGCATGGCCACCTGTTCCACTCACCTAGAAAGCAGCTGACTGAGTAAATAACAGACACACATGCTCACAGGGAACACGTCGTGGTGGAGGACACGACACAGCCCAAAAGGCAGACGAGTTCAATCCCGAGAAGAGAGTGTCAGCACGTCAGGAATTACTTTAGACAGCTAGCTAAATGCTGACAGGAATTGGGCAGAATGACCGGACGCTTGGGAGACATTAAATTACAGCTATGCGGACGTCATTAGCCATAATGTGACATGTGACAAGAATTATTTCTTACA
>JAAGVU020000008.1:1370174-1403923 GCA_011763525.2 Mormyrus iriodes | reverse complement strand
CCCGGAGGCCACGGAGGACCGAGCGGCGGGGGGGAGGTGGCGGGCGGGGTCACGCGGGGGGGGGGCGGGGCGGGGGGGGGTGGGGGGTGGGGGGGGGGGGGGGGGGCCAGTCTTGTCAGGCTCCGGGGGAGGTGGAAGCAAGCAGTATACAGATACCCAAACAGAGCACCGAAAGGCCGGCTTTGAGGGTCCTCGGTCTGGCAGCATGCACAGCCATTCCCCAGTCTAAGGTGCTTCTCAGAGCCTGACTAGGAGCCGACTTTAATCTGGCATGACAGTTAATCTTCAAGCTAATGCCTTCAAGTTCTCTCTGTCCTGCTTTCTGCTTTTCATCTTACAGGGATGAAGACCCTCATTAAAAATGAGCACGATGCTACGGTATTAAAAATAGACTACCATCAGGTAGACCGAAGGCACCCCCCCCACCGCCCCCCTCACGACTCCCAAGCATAAATCACCACCAATGCACTGCTCTGGCACCCCAACACCTTAATCTTTAATTATTCTGTGGAAAAGGGAAAAATAAAATAAAAATCACACCTCTTAATTAAAACCCTCCGCGGACCATGGCAGGGTCCCTAGAGCTCCAACAAAAAGTTTAAAAAGTTGACAATACCAAAATAAGATGGAAAAAACACCATAAAGCCAAGACCTGAAACGCAGGTGAAAGATCCTTCATTAATGCCGACCGCTTGCTCACAACTTCACAGCATTCACTTCCCGTGCCTCAAGGGATTCAGAGTCACTGCTGCTGACATTCGCGCGTTAAAGATGGGGAATTAACCCAGAGGGGGCCCGTTTGCCGCACTGATTTCCTCGCAGCCATCACCAACGAAAATAAAATTTAACCCTCCACATCCAAGTCTTCAGGAGAATACTGCTCAGAAAGCCAGGTGGAACCAGCCCATCCTCTTTAGGGTAACAAGGGGGGCGCGGTCACACCAGAATAACTTCAAAGGCGTTCTCCATTACAAGCCAACAAACTGAACATCACAGAAAGAGAAACACAGAAATTACAGAGTGAGACTGAACATTCAAGATGTTCCTTATTTCAAGGATAAAATAAATATAGCTGCTTGATACCAGGTGGAGGGCGGAATCAAGATCGTGCTCTTAATATGATTTACTAGCTTGAAATCTCACATCTGAGATTTGACAATTTCACACTTTAAACAGCTGGAAACAGATGTTCTAAAAAGGTATAACAGGGCCACTGCTGGGCCAGCAAGCTGATGACGTTAAAATAGTCCCAATTCCAAATTCTTTTAACTAGGTACTAGAAGCTGAAGACGTCCACCCATTCAAGTGGACTGCTCCTCCATGGGGCCACTAGCACCGTCAGCATACACTCTAATTTTCAAGGGGGAGCAAGAGTAGGAAGGTGACTTGTGCCTTTAAAACCTAGAAACCTTTGTAAGCCTGAGCCAACAGGCCAGATCAAAAATGAAGGGGAGAACAGACACAGATGTACAGCTGCGTTCCAATGCCAGTAAGTGAAGGAGAAAGCCCAACGGTGCAACCGCATTACTGCAAAAGGCCAGCTGAAGGGTCAGCTTAAATAAAGCAATGTGGGAGACATGTCCTAGTCAGGGCAAGTGGGGGACGAGCAGCTACAGACAGGAATCAGCACTCTTGCCATCTGCTCCTGCAAGCAAAGCCACCCAAACTCCAGCAGTAACGCTGGTGCCACCATGCTGCATCTGTACTCATCGCTGAGCCGCACAAAGCCCTGTCCATCCTCAGGCATTACAGTAAACCGTGGTGTTTTAACGCAGCATACGAGAGAGGGCCCCCCGGTCACTCGCACTAGGCACCCCATGTAGAAAAAAATTAATAAATCGAGCCACAAGAAACGCAAAAAGACATTCTGCACAACACACCTTCCGAAGCAGCAATTTCTAGTGTTAACCGACTGCAAGCAGTATCACCCGAGTTTATCGTAAGCTACAGCTCCCTACAGTTCTCCATCTCCCAAGATTCCCTCCAGCACTGTAGAGAAAAATTGAGTTTGGCAGGCAGGTGCTCTCCAGAGCTCACCAACTCATGGCTTTGAAAACAAATTCCAACCAGGGAGAATGGAGCATCGGCACATCCTTATAAAAGCTCCCTGCCTGCTCTACTTTCAATTAAGATTCTTTCATTAAAAACCAGCTTTGACTCCCCCCCCCAATTGGAAAAATACTTCCAAAAGTCAAGGACCTCAAGATGGTCTGGCACTGAAAAAAATCCATGTTCTCTGCTTCTTAATAATGTTAATAAAAGCTTAAATTCACTCAAAATATTTTGATAGGTTCATGACCAACACAAAACACAGAACCTGCAGGCAAACAAACAATTATTAAAGCATCATACCAGCAATGGGTGACAATTCAGTATTAAGGACACAATATGACCCTTCAGCCTCATCAATTCACATAGGTATAAAATATCAGTAATTCCTCCACTTTGGAGTTGAACTAAAAAAAAAAAACATTCCTGAATTTTACTCCTTTTAAGCCCAGCTTTATATATTTCCAGGGATTTGTCATGCAAGAAGGCTGCAACAATATCAGATGAAAAGACTGATCCAGCCACTCACAGGGGCGGCATATCTACACGGTCACACATAGCTGCCTGGAAAGATAAAGGGATCCACATGTCAAAACAGGGGGTCTTGCAAACCCAACTGCCGGGTAGCAAGTGCACATACAAGAAATGCCGCAACATCTACAGCGAGCCAAACCGATATAAAGACAGAAAGGAAAACCCAACAACACAAGGAACACCACAGAGCAGGGGATTCATAACCAGACACAAGTACAGATAACGCAGTGAAGGCACTTGAGCCAAGTACATTATTACATTACTATTATTAGATGAGTCAATGTCAACTGCTGGCGACCATATCAAAGGCATTCTTCCAGAATTATCTGTCTTCTATTTGTATCTTCTGGCTTCTCGATGCTATGTGCAGCTAAGTAAAAGTGACTTAAATACTGCAACGTGTAAAGGTCACACAAGTCATCCAGAAGCCACTCCTCGTGTATCCAAAAGGCTAGAGCCGCCACTTAATCAGCACAAGAGCTGGCAACAAACACCCACTTGTTACAATCCAGAAACATTAATTAAAATTCCGATTCAAAACAGCTCAGTCTGTAAGTCACTGCTTGCTCATTAGCACATGTTCCCAAGTCGACGTCTAATTTCCTCTTAAATCTACAGACATATAGATACAGATATTGTACACGATGACTCAGTCAATTAACAAGTTATATTACTTAGCCTGTGGGTCAGACCTTAGGATAGACACACTGTCCAGCATCTCCTGCACAACTCAGCAGTGGTCCTCAGAACAGGGGCTTCCAGAGAGCTGACTGTAGTGCAACCTACCCTCAAAGAATACCAAGTGCATGACCTGTTATGGCACCATCAGCATGCATCCTACAGGCACCCTGGGGCACACCCACTGTTAACCTTTACCTATGAAACTTCATTAACAGCAGATGACTATTATTCCAAATGAATCCCGGAACAGTACAATTCTGAAAATGCAAAATATGAAACAATTTACCCTATTGCTTTCAATGCAAAAAAATCCGTCCACAGGCTTAAACCACAGCACGCAACAGCCAAATTTTGACAGAATTTACTAAATCTGTTTACTCCATAATAAAAGATTCAACAGGCTAATATGATGATGCAATATTTATTTTCAAACTGTCACTCTCCCCCACATGTATGAGAACGAAAAAGACAGCCATAGAACCTCGCAGAAAAAAACAAAATCTGCATGGAAACAAGTCTTATCTGAGAAACAGATGTGCCTTTCAATGACATTTTTATACATTTTATCATGTTGCTGTACATATCACCTAGCTGCAGCAACACAGATTATCCATGCATGAGAGCTGAAACACCGTACAAGCATGCAGAAACAGGTAAGAATGTATCCAGACATGGCCACTTATGATCAGGATCGATTGAGCCTTTGAGGTGCCGTACAAGTCCAGTCCATGCAGTTGAAAGTCAGTTGTAACCTTTTCACTCCTGGTAGATGGACAGCTTAATCTAGCTGGATGATTTATGTAAACCATACATAAACTGGGGAGCAACCAGTTAGAGCCTGCGTCAACTGTTTTGTTCAACACGAGCCTGGGAACGCAGTAAGCAGGCACAGTTCAAGACTCCTCTGCACACCATTAACAAATCAGACCCACCAATCCCAGGCTGTAAGAGGGTTTTTCCCTCAAGTAGCCATTTTGAACACAGATTTATTCTGCATTTAGAAGAAACGGGGTATTGTGTAAGAAACTTTAATGTTCAATTGATCTAAAGCTGAAACTAAAACATTTTACATCTATACTGTATAATGTTATTATGTCCAAGGGAGGCAGACAGCAAGTTAGTAATTACAGGGGAAACAATAAAGAACCTACACTGCCTAATGATGTAGACAAGCATGACAGACTGACAACCTGCTGCTATTTCCATCTATTAACAACACAGACAATGCCAGCCTTTGATAAGGGCTGTGGAAAGGCAATGCTGGGAACAGCACAATAACAGAGATCTTACATTCTTGTGCTATCCGGATATGACGGTCAGCTACAATAATGATAGTCTGCCACCATGAGTAAAAGAACTTAAAATTACTATTTTGAATAAGATGTTATCGATCTTCCCATAGTGTGTGTCAAAATGACTTACGCAGAGGTGAAACCTCCAATATCGAATAAAATTACATTCGATGCAAACCTGTAACCTGCCACCGACTGACCATGAATTTTGACCATTAAGCAAGAAAAAAAATGGAAATAAGTGAACAATAAACAGGAAAAACAGGCAATGTTTGCAGAAAGTTCCACAGAAAAATAAAGCTCCCCAGTGTTGGGGCAGCCGGGATGACAAATGTGGGATTTTCCACTTAATGGTTAAAACAGCAGCTATCAGATATTTACAATATGAGCCACATTATATGTAGAATTATTTTGATCATCAGCGATTTTCATCTTATTATTGTTTAGTAAATTGTCAATTGGAAACCGGCATTAAATGTATTAGTGCTTATTCAACGCCAAATATAAAAGATACAAAACTGAAATGACAAAGAATATCTGATATTTTAACAGCGGACTGAAAACGGGGTCTTCGAATGACTTTCTGTTCCATGTTCGATCAATGAAAATTAATGAGAAATGCACAGCACCCCGAAACGGTCTGTAAAAAGTCAAGGCAAAGTACAGGAAAATTGATTTTGAGTGTAAATGCCCCTTTCCCCCGAAAGCCCGCTGTCTGTCACGCTTTATTCCGCTCCGGCGAGCCAAACTACTGCTCGCAGTTTTAAAACCTCTAACATTATTCACGGATACGATCGTACAGTAACCTGCCGTGTTTATCATAGAGAGGCAGGGCTCGGCGAGGCAATGAACAAGCAGCAATAATCAGAAATTCATCTAAATAATTTAAATGGCGCGGCGCTTACAGCGACTAAAGTCGGGCTGTATCTGACACGTATCCAGGAGGGAAGGCAGCCACCGAAACAGCCTTCCGAAGCTTCCTCAGAAAGAGCAGAAATCGCCACGTACACAAAATACCACGATGCTTCAAAACAAACAGGCTGCACTGGAACCTTGAAAAGTTTCGTACTTATCCGAGGGCTTCCCTGCCCGCCTGGCTCATTAGCGGGCGGCGTGAGCGTCCGCGCTTCCCGAGCGCACGGCGTCGGCTCCCCTACAGCAGCTCCCCAGCTAACCCCGGGCAAATAAACGGACATTCGCCGCTGAACGAAACGAGTATCTCCCCACCCACCTGTAAACCAAACAAGGCGCGTCCCTTCCACACACCGGTGCGACGAACCGTAGTGCGAGGCCTCGGCTCAGACGAGCTCAGCCCTCATCGAGCTCCGCCGCGGAAAGGCGACCGTCGGCTAGCAGGGACGCAACATTGTGATCGCAGCCGCGGCTCCTCTCCGCCCGCGAGCCGAGCGGGTATCGCGAGAGAGCGCGCGAGGCAGGCGGCTCTCGCCCAATCAGAGAGCTCAGCACGCTCCGCGGCGGCCAATAAGCTTGGCGCGGCCGCCCGCTCTGACGTCAGCAGTGTCTCGTCGATCGACGACAATGAGGACCAATGAGGACGCCCTGTTTGATGCTCTTTTGATCTATTGCGACATGATTCAAGTTCTCTTCAAATAAGTTGAGCAGAAAACCTCAGTGTCATATAAATCTTAATTTAGAGGTAACAGAAGTGATTTCAGAGACTTTTAGTCGAATCTGTTATATTATACTTTGAGCGCAGCTAAGGATGTCTGCCTGTACAAAATTCTGTTAAAACCCAGGCCTATTTAATATTACAGAATAATTTCATAATATAGTCACATCTGTAATGACACAATCAATAGTGATCAACATGTACATCATCTGTTTCCTAATTTATTATTAAACCATTTTTTGATCATGAAATTAAGTTTCGAAAGATGCCTGCCCTTAGAAGAATTTAAATGTTAGTTTGTATCTGTACAAAACATATATTTTAATGTAAGACTGTAAAGCATAGGAAAGACCGGAAGGACTGCAAACTTGTTCCCCCAGCATTCCCCCACTGGTTTGATCAACAGTCCAGAAGCAGTGAGGAATGGACGGTACTGGGAAAGAGCCAAAGACTTGTCACCCCCTTCCCCCCAATTACTGCAGTCTGAGCACTGAACATGACTGCTGATTGCCACAGAATCACACCAGCTTAATGATGCAGCCCATTAGCCAGACAGCAATCAGTCACAGGGGCATCATACTCATGCTGGTTCCCTTTAGTCACCTTGCTCCATGTATCACCATAGTCCCTGGAGTTCGTTATTGTAATAGGGAACAACCCCAGAACATTGAAGTGAGGGATCTTAATTATTAATAATCTTTAGAATAATCCACATTGCAATCATGTATACTTTTTCAGAACAGAACTGTTAGGGAAGACACTTACACGGGGGAGTATGTAAGGGAGCAGGAAGTAGCAGAGTCAGGCACAAACTGTGCAAGGATGCGTACAAGCATGCTCTGGAACTCCTAATGTCTACTCACTCGAGTCAAAATATAAACACGAAAGTAAAATTCAGACATAAAATCAGGAAGCAGAAGAATATGTCAACACCATCAGGAATGGATTTCAGTTAAAGGGAGATACTTACAGAAACTGGCCAAATGCATACTGGAGTCTATTACATCTCTGGAATTTCGCCCACGTAATTAGCAGTAAAAAAGCAGTGCAGCCATCTATAACATCCATCCATTTTCTATAACCGCTCATTCCATATGGGTCGCCCGGAGCCTATCCCGGAAACTGTGGGCACAAGGCAAGGAACAACCCAGGATGGAGCACCAACCCATCGCTGGGCACACTCACACACCATTCACGCACACATGCATGCAATCAGCCTCGGCATGTTTTCGGAGTGTGGGGGGAAACCGGAGTACCCGGAGGAAACCCCACGACGAGAACATGCAAACTCCACACACATAGAACCCGGGCGGAGACGTGAACCCCAATCCCAGAGGTGTGAGGCAACAGTGCTAACCACTGCACCATGCCGCCCCCATCTATAACATAAAACACAATAACTACCAGTCTTAAAGATTACTAAGAAAGGCTGAAACAGTGCAGCTATACTGTATCTACTCCACTCAGTGGATTTTGGGTAAGTACTTTTCTGAGGATGACAATGGCAATGCTTTTTCTTAACAGGGTGTGTCACATGCCAGATTGAGGTCAGAATCTTCTGTAAATAATTTGCCACTTAAAGGCGACCGTGAAACTTGTCCCTTTGTTTTGTTGAAGACTAGAAGGATTATTTGCAGAGAAATACACTCCTGTTGTTAACGTGGGAAAGAACTGCATTCCTGCTGTCCCTTTCAGCCTTGGGGTGAATGGTGCAAGGCTTCACTTTATAACTGACAACAGACATTCAGTCCAATAATAAACATACAATACTGTGTGTTCTGTAGCAGTTGGAGTATCAGACAACATTTTAAGATAGGGTGGGTGGAGGAAGGGTGGGTGTGAAAGGACTCCACTTCAGAGGAAAGAACTTAACCAATAGACCCCAGAGACCCCATTTTTGGGTTGCTGTATGATTATATTGTTTTTGTGTCCTGGCTGGGTCACTGTTTTATGAGGTTCCCACAAGTCCTACCAGAGAAAGGTGAATAAAACCTTCTTGTGTGTACCATTCCTGCAGAGTCATGATCACCAGAATTAATTACAGCTTGGTTCCTGTTGATTGCTCCAAGAAAATGGCACCATAACTTATGAGTGGCATTTGATTTTTTTAACAGGGGGTGTTGAACATCAGACAAACAAAATTACATCAGCTACATATTCCATCAATGGATGTTAAATTCATTGTTCTCATCAAGCAAGAGAGTTAAGGGGAAATAGAGAAATAGTGTCAGTGACCTTAGCCTATAATTCTACAAAAAGTAGGAATTTAATTTTATTTTTGGTTGTTATTTTTATTTTTAACAGTAGGCAGATTTTTATTTTTAATCCATTCATTTCCAAACCACTTCTCATGGCCTCAGAAATGCTGTAGGAACAGCCGTAAATTAAATGTCGGCACACTATCAAAATGCTGAGATATTTTTTCTACCCAAATGCTGGGTGGACCCTGTGAGGTTATTTTGCTGGGTCATTTTCAGCAGTACCCAGTACCCAGTCCTGACCCAGCTGCAGAGTTATGTTTTTGACCCAGCACGTGGGAGATTGTACCCCCTGGCTTGGGTACCCATGTTCTCCCGCACTACATTCAATAAAATCTTTCTTAAAACCCTTGGAGAAAGGATAAGTGCTCAAACATCCCTCAAACGACTGATAGGGTATAGATGTAACAAGGCGAACGTTTAGTTCGTTGTGTTATAGTAGTATTTATTAGAGCTGTCATGATTACTCAATAAAACTTGATTACTCAATTTTTTTAAGCATCGATTAAAATTTGCTTTCTCCATTACTCGGCATTATGGCGGAAGTAAGACGGAGCATTCCGTCATTTTTGTCAAATTTCTCACAAAAACATCCAAGAACAGAATGCTCATGCAGAACAGAGCTCATGCAAAAGCAGCGGCGGTAAACTTTACACTGTTTTTAAAAACATATGCTGGATAATACCGAAAAGGAATCATCTGCAGTTGCAAAGCTTGGTACGTTTTATTTCCAATGACAGTAAAAATGTTTTAGTGCAACTTATCATTAGGGCTGCCGCGATTAGTCGACGTGGTCAATGACATCGACGCTGAGGGTCAACAGCAATATTATAAATGGACATATCATTAAAAAAAAATTCAATAAAATTACTTCGATTATTTCTAAAACGCTTCAATAAATTATTAACAAATGTTTTCCTTCAATATCACCACGTAATTATGGGAGTAGTTCAGATTATCACGAAACAAAAAAGTGGTTTTACACTGCAAAGTTTGTATGGCATACTACAGCGGCACTAGTGCTATGAACGAGCACCTGAAGAGGAAACACACAGGAGCTATTCTGGACGATTGCCTGCCAGAGCAGGCAAAACCGCCATAAGTGCTGTCTATTCATGTTTGTTAAATTAGCATTAGAATGGAAAGCTTTCTAATATCTTTTGTCCTTGTAGCTGCTAAATACACTCATTATTAAAGCCATAACGTTGCCTGCTACCTTACAGTTTCCGTTGAATGAGTGTTTGTGGAAATGTTTAAGTTAAACTCTGGGCTTATTCTTAATTGATTGATGGTGCCGCTGTGTGTTCGTGCACGTTGGGCATGTTGAGATCAATGTTGTAATTGTAAGCTAAAACCGAAACGAAAACATAAGGAAATAAAAGAAAATTCGTTAACTGAAATGAAAATGAAAACTATATTTACCAAAAAAAACGTGCTGGACTTTAATCAGCAAAAAGTACCGCCATCCACCAACATCGATTTACTTTATTTATCCACAGTTTCTCCTCTTTTAAAAAACATGCTGTGGCTGTGAGCTGTCCCTTTCTTCACCGCCACTTCAGCGATTACTGCTTCCATGATTTCCAAAACAGTTGCATGTGGCGTGCTCCGCTAACCAGATTTAATAAGCATAAGGAGACGCCGAATTTATACAGATATAATTTATATATAATTTATACAATTTATACTTTTGGGCATCACAATACACATCTAATTACTATTTTAGTCAATCTGCTTATCAAACTGTGGGCGAAAATAATGTCGAAAAGCTGGCGTCCATTATCTTAAGTCCTGCAATGACATAGAGTTTGCTGTTGTCAAAATAAAATTAACTTAAATGACCAAGTTAATCCTCTGGAGGAAAATTAATCGTTTAGATCAATCGACGAATCGGTAAAACGTGGTCTAAACCCAGCGGCCACTGCGCGTGCATATCATGCGACTTCGCTCGGATATTAACGCCGCGCATCGCGTTTTTAACCCAGCCGTTTTCAGAGCGCAACAGACATCTAAGCAAGAGCATTATACCACTTTCTGCAGGAGGTGTACCTGTTTGTGTGCGTTTTTGTCAGTTCTCTCAATACGACCAAAATGAAACATCGCACACATTCTGTCTGCTCCTAAATATCTAAAAAGTCTTTTTGAGCCATCCGCCTGGCATTCCCCCAGGAACTCTTTCACAGACACCTGGCAGAATTTAATGCCTGAATAAACTGTAGGCAGCAATAAGCTGCAAAGTAGGCCTGCCGGTGCAGGTTGTAAAACCTACTAATATCTGTAAAGCTGCTCCCCCATTTGTCCCCCTTGTTTCGGACACCACCTACGCAGCACTGCCGCTAGGGGGTGCGTTTCCCGAAAGCATAGTTGCTAACAATGTTAGCAACTCGCATAGCTGGAGCTATGCAGCAGCGGTGCAGGTGTTTCCCGAAACCGCAGTTCGGACGAACGCTCGCAAACACCGTCGTTAAACTGTGTAGGTGGAACTACAGATTAGAGCCCTGCATTGGGAGCGGGCGGTTCTAAGGTTGCCTGGGGCGGGAGCGGGTCCCAAGATTGTCGGCAGGATGAAGAGTGCAACTGATCTTGGTAATAAAATTAAGGCTGGAGAGAATGAAACTAAAATATGCAGTGGAAAATCAGATATCTGGAAAAGCTTTAAACCGCTTTCCTGCACTGTCGAAGCTTGTGCGGTTCGTTCTGACTGTACCTGCATCCAGTGCGCCATCGGAGAGGCATTTAGGTTGCGATTCAAAGCGGAGAGGTTTTTGTTCAGTTTATTTTTATTCGGTTCTTGTTCTGCTGAAATAAAACATTCAGTGCATATAAACGTATTTCATTGTAGGTTGCGTTAACTGACATTGCATCAGTTAATGGGTCAGCGGGAGCGGGCGGTAACGGGCGAGAGTGGGATTAAAAAAATAGTCCGGTCCAATACCGCATTGTATGCTAATAGCTAATAATTTTGTTTTTTCCTCTACAAGAAGCATATCGTATGTTGACGCTACAGTTTTTGAATTTTTAATATTGTTGTTGTATGACTAAAATAATAGACTGATCATGTAATATCGTAACAAATGTAATATTTAGAAAAAATATTGCAAAGTTTGTGAGTTTTTGCTGCCTGCAGCTGTGAAAGTCAGACCAAACACCTTTGGGACCATTGTAGTTTGAGCTACAGTGGTTCAAACCAACATGTGGTACTAACAAAGTAGGACAGTTCTGGGAAACAGTCGTACATAAGATGCTAGTTGTTTTACCATTGTAGTTCAATGCTAACCTCCGTCCTTGTACGGGAAATGCATCCCAGACCAGCGGCTCAGTTCCTTCACTGGCCCTCATTCATTGTTGAGCCAATTTACACGAATGGGGCCCTAGCAGCAAGAGACCTCCCAATAGAAGTAGGACCCAACCCCCTCTCAGTGGTACAATTCTGTGCTGGGTGATGAGCTTCACTGGCCAGTAAGGACAGCCGTCTCTCCCTCTCTCCATGTGAGCTGGGTCAACAGCCGGTTCAGCTCTGCACTGGCAGGGGCCTGGAAAGGTAGCCGAATGGGTAGCAACGTGTTCATTTAGTGCCCTGTATATCTACGCATTTGTTTACTGATCCAGCTAATTGACAATCTGTAGGTCTACCACAGCTTCCCAAGAGGTACAGTGAGGCACTTATATGTAAAGACACAGACTACATGGTAACTGGACTGTAAAAGATAACCAATGATACAGAACGATTGTGCTGCATTTGCAGAACATTCAGAATCGCACATTTGCCATTCATTCTTATAAATGAGACAATGATTTGAGTATTTCTGGGAGGGGCCCTTTCTGGCACTGAGCAATCATTAGAGTAACCGCTACCAAGTGAAAAGGTCCCCTAAGCCTATCCAGTGACCAGATGGCATATCTGACAACAGCAATACTTCACTGGTGCTGTGTTTAGAAAAGGCATAAAGAATGGAAATAAAGACACAATGATCCTTTTTCGCATATAACCACAATAATATTAATAATTCACCAGCCACTGCAGTCCGGATGCACAGCAGCACTGTATCTCGGGAGGGCCACAACTCCTTTAATCAGAATCCAGCTACATCATGTGACTTTAATCAGAAAACACATGCCAAGCGTGCACATCAAGCATTAACTTCCTTCAGGACCACTCCTCAGCAGGGGGACAAGCTGCTGTAAATATAGTATCAGTCCTCCTCACAGCATGAGTAATTTGACTGGTGCCTGATTGGTTGTTTTCCAAGCAGCATTACCCAACAGCTATACCTGATACCTGTGTGTTCATCATAGGTATGCATCTAGGTAATGAGGTATCTCCAGTCATATTCTTACACAAAAGCCATACCTAAAGTCAGTCAGTGTTTGTCCATCCATTTTATCCTTTCATCAGTTTTTCAGGCGTGTTAAACGCCGGACCTCTGGTGGCCTCAGACACAAAAATGAGGTGAGTGACATACAAGTGCTAATTACTGTCTGTCAGGTGTATTAATTAAAAAATGTATGAAACATAACTCTGCATCCTAAGCGTGCATCTGTTTCTCAGCATTTTCCAGACTTTACAAAAAGGTCTAAAATAATATTCTAAGCAACTATCACAAACAGCTCTATCTATAGCCATTCATATTTGACCAGTATATGCCAAAGGGGTCACATTTCAAAAGCCCAGTCTGTGTTAAAATAAAAGTAATAAGCTGTGGGTTATTGTCTTTAATTGTGAAAATTAAGTCTTTTTGTTCCTGTACTTTAAAGATTTAACCAGGGAAATCATTTCCCATGCCTTCAACGGATGGATCATAATCGTTTGGAAGCCTTTATTTTTAAGGAGCAGACAGTGAGTGCGCACATCCGGAGCCGTGGACCAGGCTGTGTCCTTCCAGCCTCGCCTGCGTCGACGATGACTGACGGGCAGAGATAAGGTGCCCCCTTCCGCCTAGTGTCTGTTTCATCTGCGATTTGTATTCCAACGTGGTTTCTAATTTTCTCCCTGCGATGGGGAACGGGATGGGGCATCTTAATTTTGTTCGCCTGTGTCTGTGACATTAACCTTCTTCCTAAACAGACGGCATAGACAGGAAGGAAGCAAGGAAGGAAATGCTCACTGTAGATATGACAGCTATAATGCCCCTTTTAATTCACAATGCTGTAAAAGGTAAAACAATAGGTGTCTTTATTGTATCGTGATAAATATGCCCACTTTTATGGTCGTCTTATCGGAAGGTGACTTTACAAAGACTCGTTTATCATTTGCCTCACAAAATTCATCGCTCTGACTTTAAATCAACAAAATTATGTTGATTTGGGCTCAACAAATAATGACAGATAAAGAATATTTTCAAGGGTAGGCGGATAGTAATTCATGTCCGGGGAATGACCTCACCATAGTCTTGGCCTGGACATACTCACTTGTACAGTAGAGCACAAGAAAGCTACGGCACATCGGGATTAATTATGTGTGGCTGTTCAAGCAACAAGATGGAAGGTAATAAGAAATTTACGATACAAAGGTGTGATGGCAAGTCATGGGTTCCAAATGAGCCATTTTCCCGAGAAGCTCAGCATTGCAAATGTGCTTGATCAGTAAATTTTCTGAGAATTAGATGCAAAGGTTTTTTTTAAGGGTAACATTCAACACCGGAGCACCAGCGTCTGGTCTGTGAACGTATGCTTACTGAACAGTAATCTCATTCTCTACTTATGAGCAAGTTCCTTATGCAGGTTCATGCATAATGTGTATGGGGGCAAAGTATTACTTATCTAGAAGCCATTTTGGATCTGAAAGCTTACATCTGGCACCAAGGTAACAAAATTGATCTGTCTACTGAGGTCTGTTAGCTGTGTCAGAGAGTCTACGCCTAGTCCCGTTTGGGGAAATGTAGAATTAAACACTCACGAAATGAGTTTTGCGAGGAAAAAGAGAGAGCCAGAATGCCTGATAGGTTGATAGGCTGGGCTCATCTGGGAATTAAGACAGTTTAATGCTATAATAATACATTAGAGCTTCCACTCACCCTGTTAGCAATGCGGTGGTGAGCTTGTGAAGGCAGCTGATGCTAAAAATTGAGTCTGCTTTGTGTAAGACACTTAGCTGAGGAGGGAACACCATTTATTATGCTATTCCAGGATTTTCTACGGTGAGGCTAAGTTAAACTTTTTCTCGTAACACTACTTGACGAGGCACAAATACTTAGTAATAACTCAGTTACTACTGAAGTACAAATCATGAACAAATATAATCGCTATTTCAGATAAAAGATGCGTCACCATTCGTTAATGATGAACAAACATGAGTACAGTGTTTCACTTATGTTATTCATTACTTGTTCCGTCAGTGGTTCCTTCCGTAGTTTACAGAACAGATACAGTAACAAATATAGTAACTACTTGAGATAAAACATGCGTCACGATTCATTAATGATGAATTAACATGAGATCAGTGTGTAATTAAGACTTAGTTTGTGGTTCATTAATACATAAGTAATCGTATAATACTATATTTGTGCCCCGTCAAGTAAACTCTTACCACTTGTGTTTGTCCATTTGTTATCTGTGTTGACTTTTTATGAAACTGCACAACAGAAAGGGATTAGCAAAGAAACCAGCTGTCTGTAGATTCACAGTGTTTCACGTTTTTCACAAGACGTGTTTGTGGGTATTAATTGCATGTTTTTTTTTTTGCTGGTGAAAATTGAATATTTTATATTCATTCATTCATTGATCCATTCACTAAAATATTGAAGTGCCTAGATAAAGATTTACTTTTTTTTATAAATGCTCTTAAGTATGTAAATGTGATAAAACTGTACTTTTAGCTATAGTTTTAAAATGCATGGACTAGTTAACCGAGCTCTGCTGTACTGCATGATGAATAATGAAGATTATCCTTTAAATCTGAAATATTCCATCCACGGGGCACAAGAGCCAATGTGCCACCTTACATTAAAAATGAAACATTAAAACATTGTAGATCTTGGGTGGTGTGATGTTCGGCTCTGTCGGCTCACACCTGCGGGCTTCGCAGTTTGAATCCCATTCTCTGCATCCACTTCCTGCTGCAGTTCAGTGAACTGACTTTTCTAAATTGCCTTTAGTGTCCATGCGGAATCTCTGCCTTGTGCAGCCCCAAGCTGACCCTGTACTACATGAATGACTGTAAGATGCATACGTTGATCAGGCATTTGGCTTACTTGCTTTATTACATGCTTATATACAGTGAAGATGTGTTCTGACTGTATAAAGCAGAATAATTTGGATTGCGTGTGAGTGCATCATGGGTTGTCATATGTGGAATAATTAGAGGCTGAAATGTATCAAGGTGCGTGACATTCTGGTTACCTGCAGGTACTGGCCAGCTGTTTGGCAGGCATCCCTACTTACCCGGTTGGTCATGCTTTTGTAGTGGCCTTAAGTGGCAGGAATCGATTGAGAAAAGCTTTTCTGTGTCCTCACCGAGTCAGCGTGGGGGAGGGTGGCTCAGGGAGATGGCTGCCTGCCTGAACTGACGGCCGGCTGATTCCCCCGGTGCGGCTATCCTCTGCTTTCACCTGTTGTCCGCTGTCTCCTGCTATTTCCTTTGACTGCTGAGGCCATGAAAGATTCATGCACCATCGGACGATGTTTGTTAAAGTACCCTAAGCAGAGTGTCACCGGAGCAGGGAGAGCACAAGCACATAGCCTTTATAAATATTTACAAAACCCCTCTTTCGGTGTCTCTCAGGGAAGCTCGCCAGCCTGGTAAAAGCAGCGTCCCTGGGGGGCTAGCTGACTAGGCTGGAGACAGCCAAACAAGAACAGGGAGCGCGCAGCAGAACAGTCCAGCATAATGCAGGGCAGAGCTTCCACTCCCTGGGCCTGCATTTCGCTATTTGTATAGGGTTAATGCTTCTAAATAAACACTTAATTGCACATAATTTAATGCACCTATTCCTTACAGATAGAGAGTCTTCACAAGTCACAGGCAGGCTGCCTTCGCACACGCAAAAAAAAAACAAAAAAAAAAAAAAACACCCACTATATGCCTTTCATGCTGTAGGAAAGGTCAGATGAAGTTATTTTCTCCTTAAATGTAGCCGTTGACAGGAGCAGTGGAGCAGCATGGCCACCTGAGCACACCACATGGTTTGAGACAGCGAGGAGGGGGGAGCAGCACAGCAACCCCAGATGCAAACAAAAGGCAGCCATGTCTCTCATGGGACAACAACAGAACGTCTCCCTTTCTGCTGCTTTTTATCTTATTTTTATCTTTTCAAATCAAGTTTTGTTGGTGGGGGAAAAAAAAAACCCACCACTTGTCCTGTGTTATCAATATTTATGTTGTCTAAAAGTAATGAAATTTCACATATTGATGAGTATAGCTTGAAAACAATCACAGATATCTCCCATTTTCCAGTTTCCTCTCTCTGATCTTTCCGGTAATTTATCACCGGTTGCCAGGAGGTTGCGTTTTCCATCGAGCATTGTGCATCCCTGTTCAATCGACTGTGAGTCCCAGGGCCCCTAGCAGCCACGCCTCTGTCATTTTCTAGGTTCATAATGGATTCTCTGAGAGCTGCAGTTTAGACATAATATTTCAGTATTATGAAATTGATAAATCTTAGTGTTGCGACATAAGCACGGTATAGTGCCGTCAAGAACAAAGGGGAAACGATCCACTGACAACTACAGGGTAACACTAGGATTTATTGGGCCACGGAACACACTGGAGAAAACATGGAAGCCAAAAAAGGGAACTAGGGGATCATAACAGAAACCAGAGGGTACCCAAGCTAGGGAACACAGGGAATAAACCAGACTACACAAAGGGGATTGACCTGACTAAATAACACAGTGATAGCAACTAACTACACTTAAACCTAACACCAACACAAAATCACTAAACATGAGAACAGGTACACTCAGAATTACAGCAATGGCACACCTAGGGAACTGAACAAGGGCAAACGCTTAAATACACACACAGGAAGCTGGGGCAACAAGGAGCAGGTGTAACTAATCACAGGAAACAACCAATGAACACAGGACAAGGAAAAAACCAACAGGTGATGAATCCTAACGAGTTAACTAAAACAATGAACAAAATACTAGAACTAGAAACTTGACAGGAGGTAAAGACTGGGAACACAGGTGTACAAAAGCAGGGGAATAAATATACAAACCAAATAAACCAAAGACACGGGAAATAAACAGAACTCACATACAATAAACAAAACCAAGTAAACCTGACATGGATGAGGCTGGACTCAAACCCATGACCTGGGACTATAGCCTTTGTACCACCAGCTCAGCCCACTGAGCTACAGTGGCCGGGGAACACAAGAGAAACACAAGGGTTAGACCAGACAGACAGAGGAGGAAGGCCACAGAGGGAGGGGCCGGCAGATGCCAATCACGACACTTAGTTTCAGTGAGTGCAGCTGCAAATTCTTCAGCTTCCCTAAAGAGAAATGAAAAAGTCACGGAATGACAGGATTGCAGTTTTCAGTTCCTGCCCTGAGCGTGTGCTTACCGCCCCTGCAGGCAAATAACCCACCTGAGCTTCTGATACATCCACACGGAGGAAAACATGCAGGGTTTCTTTATCTTCCTCCACCATCTAAAGTTTAATATCTGCTCTCTTTTCAAAAAGGCAAATTAATAAAAAAAAGATGATGAAATATGGAAATACGTGACACTATGGAAAATTAATATCTGCATTGTGATTTTGATTATTATCAGTTAATGTCCTATGACATAATTCTGAGTAGAGTGCTTCAGAGTGTGCTGCGTGTGATGCAGTACCAGGAATCCTCCAGAAATTTTTGTAGAGGAAGGGTGTAAATACAGTCTGCCACCATTAAACGATTGTGGCTACAGTCATGAATTACAGCTCCTTCTATGAAGCATTTTACTTGGTCTTATTCTCCTATATAGGTTCACAGACATTATTTTTTATTTGACTACAAAGTAAAATGTATGAAACAAATGCTCTTCAAAAAGTCTATGTTGTATCTTTGGCAAAAAAATGGAATATACATATCAGAGAGGCCGTAAACATTAGGGAAAGCAGATAGCACCTCATCCCGTTTGGAGAGATGCAGGGAAAGGGGCATTCAGTGAAGGATTTCTGGCCCTTCTCAGTACGTGACGACAGAAATAAGCCTGAATGGGATTATTGTGAGCTGTCCACACCCGGCTGTTTTTTTATTTTAACTCATTTGCCATTGGTTAGTTTTTTTAGTCCTACTGGGTTAAAACAGACCGTGAGTGACAGCACAGAGTTTGAATTTGGATAAACTGGACGTGATTGACCGGGAATGCGCCGAGCTTAATTTCTCAGGTGCCTACTTTTCAGAGGACCGCATGGCAGTCGGGTGGTCAGGTTTATGGCGGCTTTCGGGTATTTTTTAAGAGATTAATGCAAAAGTCAAAGGTACCGGGGCTGTCTGCTGCACCGCGGCGATATCTCATCCGCTTTCGGAACAAGCCCCTTGTAAAAGTGAATCATGCCGTCATTATTGAGCCACGCAGTAAAGCATTGCAGGATGGGACTAGAGCCAACTAATAAAAGCGGCAGAAATCGAGCAAATGTTCCCTGTGCAAGCAACGGTATGTACGGCCATGCGGGACGGCAAAGGGTGGCTTTATTGCAAAGTTTGTGGATTAAAAAGGGGTATTAGGGGCGTTCTCATCATAACGGGCTGAGCAGTGAAATCAGTTGGGCATTTTGTGAGTGTGTTGGCCTTGGGGAGAGTTGGGTCGTCCACTCTTTTCTCTCTGGGGTTCAGCGGACCAGCAATCAGTAAATATGCATTTTCTTGTTGTCTTGCCGCCTCCGGGGGCAGGGTGACATGCCTTGAGCGGATGGTTGAAGGGATCTCTGTGAGGTTAATGGCACTGCACTGTGCCAGCTTTACACGGTCCGAAGAGGTGAGTTCTGTCACTGGAAGGCAGACCCTCGCTGAGGCAGCCAGCATGACTCCACTTGTCTTTGATATGAGGATTCTGGCTGCGGTCCTGTTCATGTCACGTGACTTTGTCCTTTCCGACGTCTTTGTGTCATGAGGGTTGAAATGAGCAGAAAGCAGCCTGCGCCTTAGTGCTTTCTGTCTAATAAAGCTTCATCATTACTGTCTGTTGTGGCTTTTGTTCCGTATCCTGACACCACTAGGGCCATGTGAATTGGTTACTAAACACTCATAACTGTATTTGTTGCTCTGGGCATGTGTGGAAGTTATATAGCACTAATTTCAGAGCTCACACTGTTTCTGTTATTATCTTTATAACTTATCAAAGCACTGTGAGCACTGACAGACTCCTAGCGGTAATCATGTGTCATTCCTGTTTTTCCACACTATTGCGTGTCACTGGATTTGGCCACATTGTTAGGAAGGGTGGCCTTCGGCCCGGAGCTGGCAACCTTTCCCCTCCTCTAGGCGTTTCTCTCTTTTCTCACCGTGCATCTGGAGCTCAAGCCAGATGTGAGAGCAAGACTGGATCAGACTGTGGCTTCACACTCCCAGAATTCCTCTGGGGGATTCAGAAGGCGGTGGGGGTGCGCCTTTTGACCAGGATTCATTACAGACTCTGGGCAGCTGAGACTCAGAGGCCCACGCTCCGAAGCCTCCGAGCCACAGAAGAAAGATGCAGAGGCCGCTGTCATGGGGCCATGCGTGGGCTTCACAATATCGAACATATTTTTTTGGCTGTATCTGTGTGCCTCTTTTTGGCGGAGAATGTAGCAGGAGTACAGTCATTCTACCCATCGCATCAGCTCCTTGTTTTTCTTGGCACGTGTTTTGTTGTTGACATGAGGAAAACTCACTGCTTTCATTTAATGCCATTTCATTTTAAGCCCTTTTTATACCAAGGCCCTGGCATTTGACCCAGTGGGGCTGACAGAAAAGCTTCATGCCACAAGCGCAGAGGCGTAGAAAAAAAATAAAGTAGTAATTTTGTGTGGCTTGTGTAATGACACGTGAGGGAGGCTAACAGATTGCTGAGATCCGACCCGCAGCCTCCGCAGTTAGCGGCTCTCTGGCGGCTCTCCGTCATGTTTGCCGCGCTCTTGTTGTGTCATGGCTTTTTTTTCTCAGGTCGCCTGTCATTTGCAGTTGCTCTACTGCAATCTCTCTGTCGGTTTGTGACGTGGACAGAGGTGGACGGTCGGCTTTTAAAGGTCCACAGCATTTTTACCTTTTAAAAACTCTCTACACCTCCCCTTTTATTCCGCACCAGAATCAGAGGTGTACAGGCAGTAATTACCTTCTCTAAATTTACCTTCACCACCAGGATGCCCACTCATCCTTGGCAGGCTAATATACCTGATTAGGGACGCAGGATCCCTGAATAAGGCACTCAGAACATCTACCGTGGAATTAGACTGGGGGGAGGGAGGTGGGGGCTGTGCATAGAAGAAAGGCAACAACATGTGACTGCCCCCGGGTGCCGGGAAAGTGTGGCAGCCATTAATGCTCGATGGAGGAGCCAGGCTGAGAGCCCGTCCATGTGAGCAGACCCGTATTCGTCATGTTGCTGGTGACTTTGTATCGCTTCTCCTCCTCGTTCTCAGAAGGTCTCATGTCGCCATCTGCTTCTCTTCTGCCCTGGCCCCCTCTCCGAGCAAGGCGTGGCCTCAGAGCGACGTGGCACCCGCTCGGCTTCCTCACTCTCTCTCCGATACGGGCTCACTTGGTGCCCACCTCCCGCATGCCGAATCACTGAACGTCTCCATGGCTTCTGATGCCGTTTGACTGACCATTTTATCTGGGTCTCATGTCAAAGGTCACTGGCCCACATCAGTGCGTAATCTGTTCTCCCAGAGAAATGGATGACAGGACACCGGCGGGGTCGGGGGGGGAGGAGGAGGCGTTGGCGAGCCAGTGGCACCGAAAACAAATGAGAGACCTTCGTTGGGCTCTTCACCGCTTCCCCAGCTGGGAACGTCTAAGATAACGGGGTCTCCGTGGGATGATACACGGAGCTCCAGCTAAAATAGGCTGCCTTTCAGTGTGCTGAAAAGATCAAAAGCCGGGCATCAATAATCTCCAGCAGTCTTTATGTAACCATGACAGAGAGGCAGAGACAGAATGAAAGGGACCACAGTCATCCTTCTCTAGTAGGAAATCGGAAGGGTGAAACCTTTGTTCCCTCTGATAATCTTCGGGTCCACAGTCCTGCTTTTGTGGGGTGACCTGTAGTGAGAATTCAGACTAGTGAAATTTTTGTTCACTATGATGACAGATGACAGGAGATAGTACAAGTCCCTTTTGTCAGAGAGACCCACATCACAAATGAAAATTGTTTTGAAATGAATTCTGTCTAAGATCATTCTGGAGATTTTCTTTTTCCAGTCCTCCTTAGGTTCTTGGAGCAAATGTCTCCTACATCATTGATTGAACAAGACCTCCTACTGATGCCCTAAAAATAATATTTTTGCTGTGGTGCTGTTGCGTTTGAATGGAAATTAAGACTTCGTCCTACTTTCTGCTAAGTCGTTGAGGGAACAAGGACATTAGCAAGTGTCCATCAAGGAGGCGGACAAGCAAGTGCCGTCTTGCCTTCACGGGAGCCCTCAGAAGTGCGGAACTTTTCCGTCGTGCCTTTTGCCTGTTGTGTCCAGGTGATGAAGATGTATCCACATTTCCTTTGGATTCCTTACTGTGACATAATAAAATGCACAAACATGCAGCGGGCTGGCCAGGGCGCCCTCGGCCCCACACCCCTTGCTAGCCAGCACTGGTGTCAGGCTCATGGTGACCCTGTACTGAATAAGCGGTCATGGATGGATGGATTTGTACACTAGATTTAGCGTGACGTGTGGGAGAATTGGTGAGGGGAGGTAGTCTTATAGCTCTGTACTCTGTCCCTCTCTGTTGGAGTTGTGTTTCAAGGCTATTTGCTTAAAACTGCCAGAATCAATTAACATGAATAATGGATGGCAGCTCGACTTACCATATGAGATTACCAGTCCCATTGTCTTCCCTCTCACACACTCTTCAGATGGGTAGACACCTCACTGAATGCTTTCTTTTTCTGGAGATAAGGTGCATATTTCATGGTAAAAATAAAATTTGGCAAGTTTGTTGTTGTTTTGAATTTTGTTTCTTTTTTTTACCGTAGCAAAGCGCCATGGTGTGCGCGTTCTGCCTGCCGCTGGATTAGCTGATCCCGTCTATGGCGTCGTGGTCATATGATGGATTTGATGCTTGTAGTTTTCTGTCTAAAGCCATTTAACTGCTGCTGACCCGCATTTCTGGTTGAAATTGTTTGGGCGACACCTCGGACCTTATGCAAAATATAATAAGAACGTCAGGAATGAACAAATTGGCTTCATTTTCTGCTCCACGTAAACCACTTCATTCTACAGACAGCTCCCACTGTGGGCAGCAGCCTCCGCCAATGCCAACACATTTGTCGGGAATGTTTGCTTCCAAATCATACCTCAGCATAAATACACCATTAATACTAACAGCAGAGACCTTATTCCTGTGTTATTCATTCATCGGATTGTAATTGCTAGATACCTGTTTAGATACCTATCCAGGTGAAGTGTAGCCTTTTTCGGCGTCCCCCCAGCGGGACCCAGGGGCACAGGCTGCCTCAGGAATGCACTCACTTGAACACCAAGGGCAGTTCAGAGACACATGACGAATTCTGGGAGCATCTTGGAACCGTGGGCGGAAACCGGAGCTTCCGGATGGAACCGGTACGAGTGTGTGGAGAATACACAGACGCTGGGTCCCTGCTTCCTCCTGCCCTCTTTGTTGTATGACGCTATAAATATCACTGAACTCTAAATTTGGTCCCAGGGCACCGATTATTACTTTTGGGGTTAGTCCACCCATTAACGAGAAACCCTGTGCGATCACCATGACGCTGCCGTGTCTGATGTTAACTTTTCAGGAGCAGAGCCTGTTCCGTTCTGCAACTCCACACAGAGGTCAGCCTATCCCATAGAGAAGTGGGTTGTGCAACATAACAAATAAGGTCATATTCCACAAAATACATGTAGCTAGGAGACAGGTTTAACAGGAGTATTTGTTTCCTAAGTAATGCTGGTCATTGGCAAGACATAAATACCTACAGCCTACTAACTGAAGGCAAACACCTGTGTATGTGTGTCAGTTTAATACCCAAAAGCTTGCCTTCGTTCATAGCAACAAGACCTTCGTAATCATCTTCCTTTTGCAATGACCTATTGTAGCATAAACTACATGCCTTATATAGGCACAGTGCCTTGCAATAAGCCATCGAGCATTATTACACATAATATACTAGTCTAAAGTGCTAGTCACGGTAAAAAATTCCAGTCCGTTTCTTTTCTTTACAGACAAATACTGAAGCGATATGTTTGTGTCTAGTCTGTAGAGCCTCACTCCCGAGCTGGAATAAGGCTGAGAGGCTGCTAATTGCAGATGGCTTCTTGTATGTGTGGGTGGCCTCTCATCTCACACGGCCAGCAGTGCAGCTTCGTATCCCTAGCAGTGGACTGCCATCCCAACCAGGCCATTTTCTCATTTAAACCCCATGGCTCTGAATTACCAAACCCATACCTGGATGTTTATTCAAGATGGGTGGATGGCTGGATTTACTTTAAAAGATTGCCCTCTTGTGACATATGACTGTAATTACAAACACTGTATTCAAAACAAATATTTCTTACAGTCTAAACTTACAATAAAGACAGTAAAGGATAAAGATTCCACAGGGTTTGACGAACAACAAAATTCCATCAGGTGCACAGCATTTATACATATTCATTTAACCTTCAATTTACAAACAGACTGGATAATGATTTTAAACTAAAATTAAAATACTATTGTTTTATAGCACAAACCCTCTCATGTAATTATACTGCAATACAGAAACAGACGGTGAGCAGCAGGTCGGCAGGTTTGGGCCGTAAAAGGATATCTTCAATCGGCGACCCACGCGTCCCACTGGGGACATGAGGTTACAAAAGATGAGATTATTATGAGATTAGAAAATAGAAGTTGCTCCACGGTGATACTTCATAGCATCTATATGGAACCTGACTACTGAGCCGCCCATGAACAGCATCATAATAATATCTGAGCAGTAGAGGATTTACTTGTCTTTCCAAAGAAGTTGAATTTTGCAACAGTGGCCTCGCTTTGCATTGTAGCGTTAGCTAATTTGTAACATTCGTCATTATGATCATAATGTAGCCATTCAGAGCCATTCCTGGCAAGAAATGTTAGTAGTAACATGCCATAATAAGGCTAGTAGACTTCTGAGGACATGCTGGTCCTCAAACTTAAACGGTCACTTAAAGGGTTACTGTGAAGGTGCTGCGCGATGAGGAGCCTCTAGGTGGTGCCCCTCTCTCCAGGCTGCATGTCAGCGTGTGGATGGCAGAAAAGCGCCACCCCTAGAAGTTCTCTTTGAAGAACTTGAAGCCAAACTGCTCACAGTGGGCCTTGATGAGCTTGGCCAGGGCCAGTGAGCCACAGTAGAAAACATGCACCTTCCCTTTGTTCTCCTCTGCAACCTTCTGGAAGACCTGGAGCGGCAGGTGTGTGGAGGACCAGGTAATCAGAGAAACAATATATATATATATATATAGTATGTAAGACAGGTAACTGTTAAAAACGACAAAAGAAAACTGTTCAGTTCTGGAAAGACATGTTATATGTAAACGTTGCATTGTCCTGCCCCTTTGTCTAAGGGAGTGGTAGACAGTTTTACCCGCAAAGGGCCAGTGCGTATGTAGGTTTTTGGGATAACCTTTAGATAAGCTGTTCAAACCCAGGGTCGAGGACTCTTCAGCCAATCAATCCTCTAATTAGTAATCTAATTAGGGAATTTCATTTAAAACCCACACAAACTTAAACCCTTCCTGGGTAAGATTGGCCACCCCTATTTTAAGGGCAAGATGGCAAATTAAATATAAAGCATTTAGCTCCCTCTAGTGGTACAACATTGGGTTGCAATTCAGGAAATATGTTATCTAGAATAAAACAATAGAATCTTCTATTGCCACAGAATCAGGTTAGTGGAAATTATTTTGTGCAATTCTGCTATATGTTTAAACATAAGACAAAGACAACCAATGAGAGGGATTTGCAACATGGCTAAATGTTACACTGAGAGAACCAGGAGACAGCACAGGGTTGAACTACATACATACATGACAGCTGCAAAAAGTAAATATGGATGGATGGATGGACAGACATTAGATAGATAGATAGAGTACTGTCAGATAGCACTTTCACCTTGTTCCATTCTGGCCTCCCTGGCTGGGTTCGTGTACGCAGGCCAGTTATTGAGTCCCTCTTCTCCTTTTTGGCTAGCAAATCTAGTGCCATCTGCAGTCCGATGGCCTTCATGTCATTCTTACTCAGAGCTGAAGTCATGTACATGTGCATCTCCAGGAACCGGCCTGAGGACATGAGAACAAGATGAGGCCCAGAAGATGACATGTTGAAACACATCAGGCACAGCAGTACAGATTAATGGTGTTTAAGAACAAAATGGGAATGTAAAAAGCAGTCCTTCTGGATTCAGCAATGACACTGATACTGAAAATGTTTCCTTTGATGTCCCACAAAGAATACAATTGAATAGAAGGCCTTTATTGTCATAGTAAAAATTACAACTAAATCATGAGCTACTCTAGCTGGGTGCATTTCTTCAACAACAAACATACAGATGACATGCAACAGTATGGCAGTAACACACAGCACAAAGGAAAACAAACAGGAACACACAGCACAAAGGAAAACAAACAGTAACACACAGCACAAAGGAAAACAAACAGGAACACACAGCACAAAGGAAAACAAACAGGAACAGATTCAATTGAAATTGCACTCGGCCACATTAATGCCCTGCAAGATACACATTTAGCTCAGTTTAAAACGAAAGAATATATGTAACAGAGGAGAGCGGTAAGGAGCATGTGCTGGTTACAACACGTTGCCACACCCACCACATGACAAACCACCTCAGGGATGAGAACCTGAGTGCAGCCATGCGGTGGGTGACACCTCAGCACCACACTAGTCTAGATGGACCAGTGTGAGTTTTTTTTTTTCCCCAGTGGCTGGAATGCCAATTCTGCCACCAACCCCCAAATTTCCCTGTAAGGTGGAGGACCTCCTTGCAGAGCTAGATGTAGGTTAATGTCATACCCAGGACGAAGCAATTGTAGGTTAAGGGCCTTGCTCAGGGGCCCAACAAAGTAGGATCACTCTTAGCATTGATGGGATTTAAACTAACAACCTTCCGATTGCTGGGACAGCTCTCTAGCTGCAGAGCCACCACTCCACCCTATGTAACAGACACTAGATAAAATGAAAAACCAGATATAATAACTATAAAAGATGCAGCTTCACTAAAGGTGCGGCTCAGAACAGCAGCAGGATGTGCGCAGATATATAATTGCACAGCTGTGACCAAGAGTCGTTTAGTCAGACTTCAGAGTGTTTGTTTATATTCAGTGTCCTAATGGCCAATGGAAAAAAACTGTTCCTGAGTCAGTTGGTCCGTGCTTTCAAAGATCTGTAACGCCGTCTGGAAGGCGGCAGTTCCCAGGGTGTGAGGGGTCCTTGGTGATCTGTGTGGCTCTGGTGAGGTAGCAGGATTAGGCAATGTCTGCCAGTGATTTTTTGTGCTGCATTTATGAGTCTCTGAAGAGCCTTTCTGTCTGCTGCCGTGCGGCCAGCGTACCACACTGCTGTGCAGTATGCCAGAGTGCTCTCAATTGTTGAACAATAGAAAGCCACCAGTAGTTTTGGCTCCAAGTTGTTTTTCCTGAGCACTCTCAGAAAATGCAGCTTCTGCTGAGCTTTTTTGACTGTTGCCGTGGTGTTCTCAGATCAAGCGAGGTTATCTGAGATGTGGGTTCCCAGGAATTTGAAGGTGTTGACCCTTTCCACCTGGTCACCGTCGATGTAGAGTGGAATTGATTCTGCACTATGCCTTCTGAAGTCAAGAATGAGTTCCTTGTTTTTGTGGTGTTCAGTGTTAGGTTGTTCTCTGAACATCACTTTGTCAGTCTCTGGACCGCCTCCCTGTAAGCTGACTCACCTCCTTCTAATATGAGCCCTATTACAGTGTGGTCGTCCACAAACTTAATGATGGGATGGATGGTGTGCAGTCATATGTCTACAGAGAGTGAAGCTCTGGGCTCAATATTCAGCCTTGTGGGAATCTTGTGCTGAGCATGAGGGGAGAAGAGAGGTTGGGGGGGGGGGGCAAGTCTAACGGTTTGTGGGCGTTTGTGAGAGAGTCCCTTATCAAAATGTGGTCTGAGGAGGTCTCGGTCCAACGGCTTGCTTACCAGTACGTCCGGGATTACTGTATCAAACGCTGGACTGTGATCTATGAAGAGCATCCTTACATAGTTTCCTCTCTGGTCTGAGTGATTCAGTGCAGTGTGTATAACAGTGACAATGACACCATCCATGGTGCCGACAGTCCTAGGGTTGCTGCCCTTGTAGTTTGTGATATTGTATTCCTTGCCACACTTGCCGTGGGTCATTATCAGTGAGCTGGTCTTCTATTTTCCTCTTAGGCCTCTCTGGCTTCTCTGATTCCTGTCCTCAGGTCAGCAGTGGGCGGTGTACAGTGCCCTGTCACCTGACCTGAAGGTGGTGTTTCTTTTTTGAAGAGTGTCTGCACTTCTTTCGTCATCCAGGGTTTCTGGCTGGATCCTCTTTTTGTCAGTGACATTGTCCGCACAGCTCTTGATGTAGAATAGTACTGTTTCCGTATATTCCCCTAAGGCTTGTTGTTCAAAAACATCCCATTCCGTTCATGGAAGCAGTCCTGTAGCTGAGAGAGAGCACCCTCAGGCCAAGTCCCGATGGTCTTTGTGACTGGCTTCGTTCTTCTCCTGGGGGGGTATATGTTGGGATGAGGAACAGTGAAGGCTGGTCTGACTGCCCTAAATGGGGGAGTAGTGTTGATTTATAGGCATGTTTTATGTTTGAATACACATTCTAGAGTGTATTTTCCCCCCTGATGAGGCAATTCACATACTGGGAGAATTTAGGCAGAACAAACATTACGCACACTGGATTAAAGTCACCAGCAACAATATTCTCTCCATCGGGATGAGAACGCAGATGTTTCTTTATTATGTTGAGAAGGATGGTGAAATCTGGTGGAATACAGACAGCCATCACAATCGCCACTGTTAGCTAACATGGTAGATAGAATGGTCTGCATGTGATTGACAAGAGGAGCAACGTCTCTCTATAACTCTGCTGTTTGTACACCAGTCATTGTGCACATACACGCATAGTCTTCTTACCCTTTGTCTCTGTCTTGCCGGTGGATTCTCCGGTCTGCTAGTTGTATTGCAGTGTCTGGGATTTGTGGGTGAAACCAGGTTGCTATCGCGTTGGTAACGGAGGTTTCTGGGGATGTTTTCTCAGCCTGGCCATTAGTCCTGAGAAATTCCCTGCTTCTGCTTCCTCTCCCTCCACCATCTCTGTTGCTTGCTGGGTCCAATTACAATCCATGGCTTATCTGGCGTTTTCACTATGTCTTTCAGTTTATTAAAAGTACGCTGAAAGTCTCTTGTGACTCTTAGTTTATATTGTAATCTGATGTTGATGAACTCCTGACAGCTATATACCAAGAATGTATAACACGACTCCATGAACAAAAGCGACAGCAAACAAACGATGAAAGAAAGGCTACATGTATAAAACATCGACGTTAAAAAACAGAATCATCTCTCCTTCACTCTCACCCTCTGGTTCTTCGTCCGCTTGGTCCATCTCCAGCTTGGTCAGCAAACTAACAAACCACTCGAAAGACTTCTGGTCCCGGTTGATCCATATGAAGTCCACCTCGGGGTGACAGAGCACAGCCATGGCGGTGAGAGGAGGACCCGGTGCTCACTAGCTGAGAGGCCCTCGCATAGCGGCCTTACCTTTCGCAGCTTCATCTCGCCGTCTTTGATGGTCTCGCACCAGGAATAGTTGCAGTTGGGGCAGTTCTGCTTCCGCATGCGATAGCTGTGGCGAGTGGAGATGCGCGCTTATCAACCGCGACTGGAGTACAATCCCATCCAAGCGGCACCCCGCCAGTCACCAGGATATTCCTGGCAGCTTTGCTTTGTGTTTTGGGTCCCGGTGTCCGTGATCACACCTTGCCGCTGTCTAAACCGAGCGTCATGGGCCTGAGCGCGGTGCGAGGTCACCGGCGTCACCATTCATGTACTTGATTTGCGACCTCCCCCGTGTCCCCCCCGCACACTCACCAGTACATGATGCTCTGCAGGATGGACGCAAAGGGCGTGATTCCGATGCCAGCACCTATGAGCACCGCATGCTCGGAGGCAAAGATCTGCCGGGTCGGGGTCCCGTATGGCCCTTCCACATAGCACTGAGAGCAGAAGGCAAAGCTACTTGCTTTTCTCTGCAGTATGTATAAATGTTCATCGTAAAACAACTTTAAAAATATTCTCTCAGATAACAGCACAGCTCTCGCATACCCAGTTGCGTACCCTCCTTCTGTGAACAAGCTAAATTTAGGTATATCTGCATTCAAGCCCTGTTCAGGGAATTAATATTACAGTCCCGAAAGCTAATCTGGCTGCTGTAAAAAATCTAAAAGTTGGAACATTCAAAAAACATCAGGAGTTAGCTCAAGATTATCAATTTGTAACCGACCTTAATGTTGCAAAACCGATGGCTGTCATTTAATTTTGCTGAGCTCTGCAGGATGACAAAAGGTAGATCAGCTCATTATAATTTTATGCCCCTCCCCCTGTTTCTCTCTGACCAAAT
The DNA here is from genome assembly GCA_011763525.2 of Mormyrus iriodes. Classification (NCBI taxonomy): domain Eukaryota; kingdom Metazoa; phylum Chordata; class Actinopteri; order Osteoglossiformes; family Mormyridae; genus Mormyrus; species Mormyrus iriodes. The sequence goes on along the minus strand of JAAGVU020000008.1, from coordinate 1,373,733 downwards.
CAGAAGCATAGTGGGCAGAACACACCTCTCTCAGGTAGGAGTTCTCTCCACGCTCAGCCTGGCCCAGCTGCTCTGCAGGAGACCCCTGGGCCACAGGGACTGGGTCACCGCGCCGGTAGGAGGTAAGCTCTACAGTGTCATCTCTATTGGATGCCAGCGTCCCACTGCAGCTCGTGGAGTTGAACAGCTCCTGGCGAGATGAACCACAATAGCCATGTCAGCCCAGCACATGGTATCCTGAAAGGAATGGAGGCTATATGGAAGAAAGACTGACGGTTACAAAAAAAAGTGCTACAATCTGTCACACGTGACAGTCACATGACCGAACCCTGACATATCCGAAAAAGCCTGCTGTCTGTCCAAACTCAGGAAGAAGAAAAAGCCGTCAGCCAAAGCAAGAATGTCCCTCCCTGTCCGTGGGACGACACACCAGAGTATGCTTATAGTAATGAGCTCACGCTCTGGCGGGGGTAATTAAATTTGCAGTAAAAATGGCTGCTGGAGAGGGAGAGTGGGAGAAGGCCACTGTGTCACTGCAAAACAACTGGTTTCTTCCTTACAGCCGAAGGTCATTTTCTCGTTATCCTCGTCCGCTGTTCTCCTGCATGAGTATCTGTCTGCTGTTGTCGAGTTACCCTGTGTGATAAGCGGCGTGAAGCCGCACTCGGTTCCCAGCGGCCCCTCATCCAGCCAGAGCCTCACCCTCAGAATAACTGAACAAGGACCTGAGCGCCACCGCCAAGGAACGTGACTGAGAAGGCGGGGGGGCCACCTGGGCTTTCCTCTGACGCTGCCGCTTCCTCAGGCTTGCGCTGAGTCGCTTCGTGCTGCCCACCCGGGGCTCCAGCTGCCTGAAGTACTCAAAGAGCCGATTGGTCCACTGCCCCATGGAGCGGATGTGCAGCCATAATGTTTCTGTGATGAAGGAAATGGGACCTTGAGTCAAGTGTGACGAGCTGGCCGGCTGCATCCAGGCCATGTGCAGCTGTGTTACTGAGTCTGTGAATGGATTACGGACGTAAGGGCAGTGTCTCACATCACAGCATTGGTAAATGTGTTTTCCACCCAAATGTCCATCTGTTTTTAATCATTTCTTTTTCAGTCAGGGTCATGGTGACCATGTAAGTACAGTAATCTAGTAGCATATGGCCCAAATCAAAGCCAGCTTCAGGCAGGGCGCCAGCGCATCGCAGAGCACATATGCTTTTAATCGGCATTCTGTCCACCTCCCGGTGCGGAGACTGTACCCTGCTGCTCTGGAGCACTGCTGATGGTGAACGGGTGCCACTCGTACTTAGCGATGACCGGGATGTTGATGTACACGTAGTCGCCGGGCTTGAAATGAAAAAACTGGGGCCTCTTGATCACCAGATGGGTCACCTTCAAACGCACAATGCCAGATACATGCATTCCCTCTGAATATTTTGATACACCCAACACACTTTATACGGATGTTTATATGGATCTTTATAGCTGAACTCCCTATACTGTCGGCAATAATTGCTCACAATAATATTACTATGCATGAAGGAGGTGCATGAAAATGATAATGTGGTTGGGGAGGAGTTATTAGGTATATTTTATTAGATCCTTCTGTACCATTTGCAGGGCTCTCAGAACCTGGTTTTGACCTTCAAGCCTGAGACTTCCTGGTCTGAAGTATGAATGTCATGTTTCCCATAATGATTTAGAGACTGTTGCAGTCACACCCTTCACGATTCGAGCTGTGACGTACCTTGGATGGTAACAGGTTGACCTCCACGATGTAGAGCCCACCCATGTGTGACTCTGCCGTACCCATCACCTTCTCCAGCAGGAAGACAAGTCCTGGCACCACAAACCACTTCCAGAAGTTGGCGCAGTGCACCACCAGCAGGACCCAGACCCAGATGTAGGAGAGGTGTGACCAGTAGAACACCTGCAATATGCGAAATCTCACCTTTGCCTGACTGAACTGCAGATCCTCTGTACCTTTCTATATGGTTTGTAAAAGAAGAAAAGAAGTTGCCAAGAGCTCGGGTTTGCTTACAGTTTTAGAACTGGTTCCCATTCCATTCAGGAACTGGAATTAAAACTGGAAAATCTCAAGGATGCAAAACTGAATTTAAATTGCAGGATGCATAATTTAATTCCATGACATTCAAAAAAATTATGCTCATTCATAGAACATGAAATCCCCCATTAGTTTTCACAAACACGTTCCAACCAAAAACACCTACCTTTTCTTGCTGCAACCAAAGCTAAGTCCATTAAAAAAAAACCTTAACTGGAAGTCAAATATCAAATTATTATAAAAAAAATTGTTATTTTTTCATCTGTTATGATCTTTATAATTTATTCATACGTATTCATGAGTTCAGCTTACACAGTGTACAAAATACCTCAAAATTCCTTTGGTTCTCATTAATTTAACTTCTCTCTGGTTTAAACATTCTGTCACATAAACTTGACGGTTAAAACATAACTAACAGTCCTTCACTTGTAATCTCTGAGGCGCTGGGGCTCATAAGGGGCACAGAGCCTTCCTACCACCATCATTATATATATACACTGACTTTGAGTGAAGACATTTACCAATCAGTCTGTAACAATGATAATGCACTATTAATTACTTAAACATGTAACTGCTGTATTTTTTACTGACACCAGTTAGTTACCAAACATTAAGACAGACAACCCCGATTAGACGAGTTTAATGGTCCAGAAGTCAGTGTCCTACTATTACATTTGCTATTACTATTACAGTAAACTATTTTAGGTGTCAAAAAGTGAATTTTTCTGATTTTTTTGAGTAATGCAGTTTTCCCTTTCAAATCAAAAGTCAGATAAGTCACACATACTAATTTAGGTGGATTTATGTTAAAAAATTATGCAACACGAGCGATTTTATAAATATACTTTTCTTTACTTCAGTTTGTAGGCCTATTTATTTCTAGGTTTAACTCAAATTAACTTTAAATGTGATTATTTTGGGTGCAGCGTGTGAGGCAGCAGGGTGCAGGCAGCTCTGAGGTCCCACAGCTGAGCTGCAGCACAAATTACTCCCGTTCTTCTTAAAAAAAGATTAAAAAAAAATTCAAATTGTCACTGTTCAACCATAACATTAACAACACGTCATGGTTTATAACCGATGTCATTTGAAATAAACTAAGCTGTAATTTCATTGAACAGCAGGGATGAAGATGGACACAGTAACCAGTTTTAACTATTTATCATGTATCCATCCATCTTCCAAGCGCTTACCTGGTACAGAGTTGCTGGGTCAATCGCTCATTAGGAATTACAAAAGAAAGGCAGAACTGAGCCCAACCCTGGAGCAGGTTGGTGTTTAACACGGTCAGCAAATATACAGCAGATGCAAAGAAAGCAGGAGACCTCCAGCTCAAGAATATCAATGAACTACTGCTAGCACCTTCTAATGGAAAATCTTGTAGTTTTGTCACCTATAGGGCATCAGAGAGCTCACCTACAGGGCATCAGAGTGCTCACCTACAGGGCATCAGAGGGCTCACCTACGGGGCATCAGGGAGCTCACCTACAGGGCGTCAGAGAGCTCGCC
>JAAGVU020000008.1:1344024-1362348 GCA_011763525.2 Mormyrus iriodes | reverse complement strand
ATTATTTTACTTGCTATATATTAGCTCAGACTGAAGAACCACAACACATGAAACACATAACATTTCTGCTTTTATAATTAATAAAACTGACATTTTGGAATATAATTTAAAATTCTGAATGCATTGACATAATGACCATATGCACATATATAGTGTACTATCCTACAGGTGAAATAAAATGATGTATATAATTCATGATTGATATCTTTATCTTCTAAAATCATGTGTATAACATAGTTTAATATCAGTCTTGCATTTCAAAAGCTGTAAGAATGCTGTTTGTTCCAGCAGGACATGGCAAAGTTGGGGAAAAAAGGTCACGATCCACAGGCGGCTCCAACACAACAGGGTTTATTAATGGAACTGATCACACTGGGGAAGACTACAAAATAAAGGGATCATGAGGGGTCAAAACTAATGGGAGAAAGAAAGAACAAACTAAAAGTAATCACAAAGAAACTCAGCTGAACACAACCAGGGAAGAGGACAAAACTGGGAGCAAGCCCAATCAACAAAGGTGCAGGACAACAAGCAACAGGTGGAATAAATACAGTTAACAGACACAGGAACTAAGAAACACTGGCAACACTGAGGACTAACACTAGGGAAGACTAGGAACAAGCAGAGTCAAAATAAATCAGGGGACATGCAGAGTAAACCAAAACAGGAACACAAAGATAAACCATAACAGACATAGAAAAGCATACCAAGCACTAAAAAATAAAAACAAATATAAATTAACTAAAAGGTGAGAGATTAGCCCACTCCAAACCCATGACCACAGGGATAACTGCTTTGGAGCTGCTCACTCAACCCATTAAGCTATGCAGCAGCCTAGAGAGCAAGGGAACACACTTGGAACTAGAGCTACAAAACAGAGGGAGGAAGCAGGGTGACCAGTGATGCCTGCTGGCCAAAAAGGGACAAGACACGTAGGGTATAGACAGACTGGCACTGACCCTGACAGCCTTTTGTCTCCAGAAAACTTTCTGTATGGTATGTGAGCTCAGTAGCAAGATATAATATATGAGGGGATCACCAAATGGGCCGCGCCATCATCACGCAACCTCAGTTTCCACAATATTGGACTTAGCACTAGACTTATGTCATTCACAAAGAATGTTTTTTGATTTTAACTTGTGAACTTTTAATTTTAAGTGAAACAATCTTGGTCACTGCACTGATTCGTTCAATGATCTAGTGCAGTTCATTCAGGATTGAGATCCGTGAACTAGTACGGTTCGGTATGATTTTCGGTTTGGTATGTACAACGAAACAAACATATTTATTGGCACTGGCGGAACCTACATTCACAAGTAGATGGTCACGGAAAACATTTTGCTGTGGTTGTGAGTTGATTACAGCTAAGGCTGGTAACAGTCAGTCAAGCGGTTTAGGAACATTTTGATTTCCCAGGAAAATACACCAACGAGAGAGAGAGAGAGAGGCCAATAGAACAAGACTGTATGTCGGCTGTGTTGTTGGAAACACATCCAACATGCTGATTCATTTGAAACAATCATCCGTGTGTGTACCATAGGAGCAAGATGGAGATTGCCTCTGCATTGTCAGGGAACCCCATGACAAGAAATTCGAACTGGGCAAAAAAATAACTACGGCTATAGGGGTGTCACTACAGAAATGCAATCATACTTGGCAGTATGATCATCATCATGATTGTAATGGTGTTATATATTTGAATACTTTATTACATATATTTTTGTTTACAATATGCACATAAACATCTGTTAGGTTTGTTATAGACACGTTGACAGACGCATTGCCTTTGGTTTACAACTGTTCATAATTGTCTATGTGGATGTATACTTGATAATAAATTTTGTTTTCCCTGCTGTACCGAATCGTTGACCCAAAACCGCGATTCACACCGAGCGGTGAATTTTGTGTACCATTACACCTCTAGTATGTATAATTACATGTATATATAAATACATAATTAAGCAACATAAAAAGTATAATTTATAATATATGAAAGGGACCCTCCGGGATGAAAAAAAAAAAAGAAAAACGTGTATGAAGCAATGAACGATCCTTTTACTTCAACCAAATGAAAAGAATGGATTCTCTGAAATCTACAATGGGTGGTCTCCTGACGCAAATCGATATACGTTAGAACCTTGGAACTCAAACGCCTCTTAAGTCGACCAACTGACATCGAACAGGTCTGTCGAATTTTTTTCGACTTGTACCTCGACTGAAATCTTGGAGCTCGACCATTCCTGCTAAAACTTGTATGGGTCGAGACGCGTCTCCCCTTCCAAACAATAACCCCTCCATCCCTCCTCCTCTGCACCTGCCACTTCCAGTATGCCATCAACCCTCATGAATACAGGTAAAGTGCTCATAAATTGTCATTTATTTCATGTTTAAAGCTTTTATATGTGTGCATTTCCATGTGTGTATTAGTTTTATATTGATTATTAAGGCTTTTATCACTAGTTAAGCAGGTATATAGGTTTAAATAGGGAATTATTTGGGGGTCTGGGGCGGATTAAATTCATTTACATGATTTCTTATGGGGAAATTCGACTTGGACCCCGAACAAATCGCAACTCGACCAGCCTCCTGGAACGAATTAAGTTCGTGTTCCAAGGTAACACTGTACTGTACATGCACCATTATATAATAAATAATAAATACAAATTTTCAGCAACAAGTTATCCCACATCTATTACTATATGATACTTATTAAAAGCTTATTGGATTTGTAAAAATCACAGTAGTTTAAACCTGGTTATAGTTAATTACCAATTTGGTTTTCGACTAGTAGAGTTTAAATATTAGCTCTTTTTCGAGAAAAATCCAGTGGAATCTCGCTATATTTCCCATTACTGGGATTCTGAAAAAGTACTTTTAAAAACATTAGATCTCAAAAATACAATTGTTCAAAACTGTAGTTTGGATTCAAACTAGAGAAAACAGAGAGTAAATGAAGTATTTTACAACGGATATGATTTTGAGAACGTAAAGAAACAACGTTTCAACTATAGGTCAGATTCGTGGGCTCATGTGATGCACATGCGCACGGAGTACAAGTAACGTTGTCTGACTAGTAGGATACAGGTTGATGGGATCTGCTGTTAGAGAATTTGTGTGCTGTATGACACATCAGAAAGGCAGAATTAACGTTTATTTAAAAACAGAAATCCATATCAGCGTATCCCGAAAGTCCAATTTCAAACCGATATCGAGACCTGCCTAGAAGAAAAGAAAGAAAAAAAACAAAACACAGCGCACATGGCGGACACAAAACAGGAAGGGTAAGGATTTGGTGGTGTGACGTGTCCATCATACGGTGGCTATAAAAAGTATTCACCCTCTGAAGTTTTTTCTGCACTACTATTCTGTAACTTTGAATCAAAATTAAATTAATTCGTATATATTCTCAACGATCAGCGTAAAGTCACAGAAGAATGTTGTTTAAGCAAACTGCTACAGATTTATTCGGGTTAAGTCAAACCTGCAGTTGCCGCTAAAGGATGTTTATACCAAGTTCTCATTTAGAGGAATGAATTCTTAAAACGGGAGTAAAAACGGGACTCCAGTGTAGTGTGTAATAATTTAGGGGGTAAGTGTTTTTGTATAATACAGCATCCTTTTGTCAGTAAGAAAAAATCTTGTGTGGTTGAGTATTTTATCGACATAACATGTGCTCTGTGTAACCCCGTACTGGATAAGCAATTTGAAGACAGATGGATAAATAGCGGGGGAAAGTGTAATGTCAAATAATACTTTTTAAAGCCACGGAATTTTTTATCAAAGACAAATTTGTCTCTGTCAGAAGAATTGCTTGTGGTATTTACATTTGAAACTACATACAAAAAATTGGTTTCACCAGTTATGTAATTAAGGGGTGTGTTGGGGTTCAAGATAAATTCATGCAGAAGAACTAACAGAGAAGTCAGATTCATAAGTAGCTTTCAAGGCACCATGTCCTGTAACCTCTCCTTACATTAGAACAGTTGGATATCAATGTGGAACACTATTATGTGTGGAATATTTCATGGATTGTTTGACATTTGAAAACTGGAGGATATAGTTACAATAAAACCAGATCAATACCTAACGGAGGGTGCATACAGTCATAGATTTAAGAGATTATTAAAATGGAGCGTTTTAATGCATTATAGATTCAAATAATCATCATCAAATAAATGCAGTTGGATTACTGAATATGGAGTCATGAATACTGAAATTAGGCCGTTTGTTTTTCCCACTGGGTTTCTTTAAGTTAAATTCATTCACTGTGTGAACATTTACTGATAGTTTTTTTTGCTATTCTTTACAGCTGGCAGCCTACAATATCTCATTATGGACTTAATTTGATATAAATTAATTTATAGTTATATCCATCTTTAGGCTGCCTTTCCCGCTGAGGGTTTCTGTGCAGCACACTGAATTGTTCAGACCGGACCTCTTATTACAAGGCCACAGACTAGCTCCTTCTGGGGATCTCCAGGCATTTCCAAGCCAGCTGGGAGATATAATCCCTCCAGCATATCCTGAGTCTGCCCCAGTGGGAAGTGCCTTGAACTGCTTCGGGAGTCAACCAGATGGCTTACTTGGGAGATATATGAAAATTAAAAACCGAAATTACGTAATTATAAAGTATGCTTTTTACCGAAGAGCAGTTCCAGCGCATATGCACTGCTGATTTTACAGTAACTTGAAATAAATTTATGAAGAACTCGGCCACTAGATGGTGATGTTACGCTGTAACAAATTTCAGTGCATTGTGTTGTACTCTATCATGCTTACTTATTACATTGCGCACTTAAATAATTTATCACGAATTATTTAAAAAGCATCATCATTACTGTTACGATTATTACCACTACCTTTTAATATATAGGAAAATTCGATTTGTCCAAGAAAACAAACGCTAACATATTGTGATACTGTGTAAAACAGTCCTGTTAGGAAATATTTTTTTCCTCACTATTTTCTTTAACTACTGGTTATCAAACATCATATGCGTCCGATTTTTATGTTACACTATTAATAAACATGTTATGAAGGCATTTTAACGTAGCTGAAAACAACGTAATAGTGTGGAAAACTGAATTCTCAGATATTTTATATGGAATATATTTTTCTTAAACTCGGAATTTTGCGTGATATCATGCTTTATCGCATTATACGAAAACGGTAACAAAGTACATATCGAATAGAAATAATTATCCAAAAGAAAATAGCTTTCCCGTTACATAATACAGCGTAATACCAATTTAGTATATACTGTCGCCTTCTCTTGTTTTAGCAGACTTGGTGATGGACTCACACAAATGCGTTTCTTTTTGAACACGTTTTTGAATCGAGAGAGGGCGGAGGAGAGAGAGGGGTTACGAGGGAAAGGAGAGAGACGTATGGTGGCGCGCCGCATTTCGGCTTCCCGGTGTGCATTATTTAGAGCTGCGTGCTCAGTGCACGCGGCCGGCAGTTCCGAGCAGCAGCAGCGGTGCTGGGCAGCCAGTGAGACACACCTAACGGGAAATGGTCCTCGCTGCGCAAGGGGACCAAAATGGCTCCAAATTAACTTGCAGACGGGGGCTGGATACTGTCCTCAGCGACAGACGAAGACTCAATTTTGCAGCAGCTGCTAAAATGTCACGAAGTTAATACAGAATTTGTGTGACAGTTATAAAACCGAGCGGGGCACAATTGCAATGCGTTCTTTCCAGCCGGTGCATTTGTGAAAACAGTTTAGTGCCACGCAGTTGGTCTTCTCACTTTCCGTGCCTTTAAAAGCGGCAGCGGAGCTCCACACTGAAATGACCCGAATGATAGGTAATGTTAATTCATTTCTTTTGTATAGTTCATTTAAATTAAATGTTGTTTTATTGTTCTAAAACTGAAAAATACTGCGGACAAGATGGCGGATAAGACGTCAGGTGACCATGTGTTTTTTTTTCGCGTTGCTCTTTTTATTCAGCTGTTAGAATGCGGGTTCAGCTGGGAATGGCGGCGAAATTGTTGTTCTAGTGTTTTTATTGGTTGATTTGAATTGTGTAAGGCGGTAGCAGCGGCGCAGATGCGGTTGCGATTGGCGCAGTGCTCTGTCAATCAAACGTGTTTACTGGGGTTCCGCGGGTTTGATAAAGGCTTGTGGTGATGTCGACGCCCGTATGAATGCGGCATGTGCCGAAAACTGGGTGACGTGTGAGGAAACTGGACCGGCGGCGGTGTAGTTAGCTTAGCTGATGAAGCCGCGTCTTGCTACGAGTAATTATTTTTTTTGTTTTTATTTCTCTGGAAAGGTACCAGAATGAAATTCCTATAAGTGCCGTCTATTCTTTTTTTTAATTGATTTCATCCAGGTTTGTCTTATAAAGGGTTGCTCATTTTTATTTTATATATATTTTTTTTAGGAATTCGAGCCCAGCAAAACAATCATGTAGTTGTAATGTCGCTACATTTCAACTTTATCGTTAACGCTGTTCTGTATATCAGCCACCAAATATTTTTGGCGTAAAAATAGCTGTCTGCGCTACAAGTTCAGCAGCGCTTCTCGGTAACATTGGCGGTTCACTTGCCAGATCACGTATACCCCACAAATAATCGATATCTAACTAATATTCCAGTTGACTAGCAGCACCTTTTCTTGAAACTTTCTAGTCGTATTTCGAGTACGTTGCGCTTTTACGCCCAAATACTTGGATGTCATTTACACGGTCGGTCGTTCAGCTGACAGTGTATGCTTAGCTGCGAAATGCACTGCTCATGTTGCATGCCGCACATGGCGCAGTTTGGTCACACTTGTATTAAAATTTGTCCTGGTTGTCTTTTTTACCGAAAGCCAGACCACGATATAAAAACAAATATCAAAAACCCCTTTGGAATCATGAGTTATTTTTAGACGTCTTGGTGACGAAATTGTGCAGACAGTAGCCGTACTGCAGTAGTGTATACTTGCATTGGGCAAAGACGACAAGCCAGCTAGCGTGATGTTTTACCGTTCGGTCCCCTTTGACATTTCGGGGGAGTGCGCTGGGTCATTGCTGATGAGCGCTGTATTGTCTAAATGTTGATCCCCATAATACAGGGAGTAAAATCCCGAAAGAGGCTTGGAAGCCAGATAGCTCAGCTGATGTGTGTAGTCATTTTTTTAAGCAAATGCAAGGCCGATTTTAAAATAAAATAACCGTTGTCATCTTCAACCCCCCCCCCCCAAACAAATCTCGTTTGTCAGTATCTTGTACATATTTTGGCAACTGCCAGTTACACTGCTAGAGTGTGTGTTGCTAACTTCGGCAATAAACATGATCCACATGCTTTATGGTAGGCAGTATGCTACGCTGTTTTTCCTGCAATTTTAAAAAGTAGGACAGTAGATGTTGGACAGGAATATCTTTATCTTTAGGTAATGCATATTAAAGAAATTTTATTTTTGATTCGTTAATAATTTGTCTCGTTACTATCTGATAGTAGTTTTATAATTTCTCGACCCTAGAAATAGTGATTTATCGATCACATTTTAGCGAGTTGAGCCCAGTCTGGATACACCCGGTTCAACAACTTGTATTTGCTTATAGTTCGCCTAAAACTAAGTATTTTGCTGTCTTGTAAATGCATTCGCTTGGCTACTTTCACCGTGTGGACAAAAATAGTGTGGTTAAACATACTAGATGGTCTCGATACTTCTGGGTTACATGATCACGACAAACATTTGTCAAGTGATTATTTGTATTCGAGTTAATGAGGTTGCGTTTCAAAACTATTGTCCTTCGAACGTGCAAATGTTATGATGTCATTATTTCCAATTTGCAAACTATAGGTAATGTATCCAGCTCACATACAACGTGCAAGTTACGGTAACGGTATGACAAATTAATATTTGTGCTCGTTTACATTAGTGTTGATCTTCAGTATTTAGCCATTGTAACCCTTACGTTTTATAGATTACCTTAATTATACTAACAAGTAGTGGATAGCGTAATGAACGTAATGGTGAGTTACCGCAAATATGACACTTTATATATTTATTCTCTTTAGATCAACTAAACGACTACGGCAGCCCCGCCTAATTAAATAATTGGTCCATGTTGTGGGATGTGCATGTGGAAAAGAGTTGAGACATTATTCGGCATTTCTGATTGGGCGATAGTGACGACAATCGCATTGGCCATTCCCGCCCCCCAGAGGGATCAAGTTAGAGTGAGCCGTGGCACACTGTGCTGAGAGGTGGTAGCTATCTGTGTGTAAAGAGCATTGCAAGTCCACCCGTTCGTACTTGGTCGCCAAATTAATATAGTGTTGCACCCTCAAGATGGATATGAAGAAAAGAATTCACCTAGAACTGCGAAATCGAACGCCGTCAGACGTAAGAACCTAAAATTTTGTTGTGTTGTATTTAACTGTCGTTATGGTTAACCACAGCCCTTGATTTTGGTAAAAGCGAGGCGCACGCGTGTGCAATTAAGTTAATTCCGATCTCTTGAATGTACATTGAAAGTTTTATAGTCTTCTCATTAAAGGCTGAATATCCAAGAACAGTAGTAATGCGAGTGCTGTAGCAAGGTTTCATAAGTTTGAAAGGGTTGCGAACTACCAAACACACTATGTATGTTGCGTTTGTACCAATAGCAGCGCGGTGCTCTGTACTTGCAGAAGCTATAAACAAGACTATCTGTGAGAAGCCATATTTGCAACTTCGTAGTCCAGAACGCGCCCCGTTTCCTTCATCAACAATACACTCTTGACGGATGATTTGGAATTTTTATCGACTGTCCTGGTAGTTTAATCCAAAATTTCAGCCGCTCGTGAGAGTTTGCAGACTGCATTTCGCTCGATTGTTTCGTCAGTGTGCGCGACCGAAGTGTCTTTTGTTGTTAAGTAACTTGGGATGGGACAAAAATAGTCGGTAGTCGTGCTTGGTAATATTCTCAATAAATCAGAAAGCGTTACATATTTCGCCAATTCTTGCAAAGTATTTCGACTGGTAATACGAGCGAGATATTACGCCAAAGTTGATAATCGATATCGACTCCAGTATGTAATGAATCATTAACCTGCGAAACTGTCTACAGCGTTAAATAATTAGATACCACTCTAAGCATTGATAAATGTAATCCTTCAAACTGTTCCGCTGTAGTCTGTATGGGTCGCTGTTATCGGCTCGACGTTTTCGGACTGATGTAGACGTAATTAGGGCTAATGGCTCACAGATAAATGCCCGGTCACATGCGCCCCTTGATGGTCGCTCCTACACCCGTGAGGCGCCGCGCCGCGTCCCTCTTCGTGGAGCCTGCCGGCCGGCAGCGGCGCCCACCCCGGGATCCGGCTTCCGTGCCACCGCCGACCACGTCCCTCCTAGCCGGCGCCGCTCGCCTGCCAGCCGCCGCACGGGCTTATTGTTTGGCGGCGGTTCGTTCTTGGAGACAAAGCAGAGTCCAGTCCGCTCCGCTCCTCACGACCCGTCTGTCGCCTTTTTTGCGCGCTTCGTGCTTCCGCAGCCGCTCTCTCGAATTGCGCCGTTTCTCACACTGGGACGCGGCGATCGAGGACGAGCCGCCATTTTAGCCGAGCGGCAAGGGCACACGGTCGGGCTGCTGGAAGATGCGAGGCTTTCTCCGCCGCCGGACGGCGTTTTCGAGGGAATCGCTTCGCCCGTCTTTCATCGCGGGAGCGGCGTAGCCCCGGCCGGCGGGTAACGTTAGCGGGGAGCCCGCCATCACGTCGCGCGCCTAAGTGCGCGAGCGCGCGTCTCCGCGCTTATGGCGTTGAAACGGCGCTGAAATTTGCCCATAAGGTCCTGGAACGACCCCCCCCCACCTGTACCGGGCGCGGCTCTGATCGGTGTTCAAAGTCAATGCTCTGCTGGTGGGGGTCAGCCATTTTGTATGTGGCGTTGTCAGTTTGTGAAAATGGGAGGGGGGGGTGTTTTTAAAAATAAATCGCGCCAAGTATGCAGCTTCGGCGTCCTTACGGCCCAAATGCCGCGACACGGACCTTATGTGAGGCGATCAAACGGGACCGCCAGCTCGGCGCTGCGCGGGTAACGGCGATTGCGGCGTTTGCTGCGGCGGCTCGGCTGCTTTGGTCTCTCTCGGCCGCTGGTTAAATGGACGCGCTTGTTTTCCCCCGGACGAAGCGGTCAGTGTCCTGTTCGGACCGACGTTGGCCTGGAGGGGGGCCTTGGAGCTGCCTTCGCTCGGGTGAGGGGACAGCAGCCGGCCGTCGGTTACTTTTAGAAGACGGGCCGGTTTCCTCTGCACTTCGGTTTCACTTTAACACGCAGTATTAGGGAATAGTTCGGGGAGGGAGATACCCGGCCCGCTAATAATAGACGCTTCGGAGTCATAACTTTATATTGATCAGTCATCGTGGCCCTCGGGTGCTGGGTTCGGAAGGGATCGCTGTGAGCCATGGGGGCCTGAACAGGTCTTAATGCGCCACGTCGCTGTGTTATGCTGTCTAATAGGTGTGACTTGGTTATAAGGTGTGTGTTTTTCAGTGTTTAACCTTGTTCGGAATAGATGGAACTTGCTGTTTTAACTCGGGACCATTATTTGTATAGCAGTGTCACACGTCAGAGGGTAGCTTGCCGTTTGCTTTTAAAATGGGAACGGCGCTTAAACCAGTGATACTTCAAAATTCAGCTTAAGGACTGAGCTCAGTATTTAGAATTGAATTTGTCGAGACTAGGTAATATGGGTGAGTGTAGATTTGCTATGGAGTGCTATACGCAAAAACTTTTTGCCTTCATTAGACATGGGGTAATCCCCCGTAGCTTCCCCATAGACCGGGACTTATTTTAGGTTAGTTAAGAGAAGTGACATTTTAAATGTTTTGGGGGTAAAGTTACATATAATTTTGGATCCTTACACCTGTCTGTGTATGCACAAATGGACACTTTCTGATTGGTATATTTTTTTATGCTACAATGTGATTATTCTTTGGTGCATGTCTGCTTGATAGTTTGTACAATATTGAAAATGCTTCGTAATATTGCTGCTTTTGAAATGTTCTTAACTGTTAGACTCTTGCGGTGCAGGGTTAGGGGAACGCTCTGCCAGATGTAAACAGCCAAATGGAATCAGCATTGCTAGGGAGTGATGTGGGACAATATATTGTAAAATCTGAGTTTTTTTTTTTTTTTTTGCCTTTTCTTTCAGGTTAAAGAACTTGTTCTAGACAATTGTCGTTCAAATGAAGGTAAAATCGAGGGCCTTACGGATGAATTTGAAGAACTGGAATTCTTAAGTACAATCAACGTAGGCCTAACGTCAGTTGCAAATTTGCCTAGGTTAAACAAGCTTAAGAAGGTTGGTATCTTCTCATTCGTTTTCTCTCAATGTCGAAACATTAAGATGATGCCTCAATTTTCAGTTTGGGCATTTCTTTGCAGCTTGAACTCAGTGATAACAGAATCTCAGGGGGGCTTGAAGTGTTGGCAGAGAAATGTCCAAATCTCACACATCTCAACCTCAGCGGCAACAAAATCAAAGACCTCAGCACAATAGAACCTCTGGTGAGAAATAATGTCTTTTAATACTAGGATAGTCTAACAATGTGATATGGAAAACCTCAAACAGTACTATGTGCCTTTTCCCCCCATCATTCTTCTGATAGAAAAAGCTGGAAGGTCTAAAAAGCTTAGACTTGTTCAACTGTGAGGTGACAAACCTGAATGACTACAGAGAAAATGTCTTCAAGCTTCTCCCTCAACTGACATACCTGGATGGTTATGATAAAGAAGATAAAGAGGCACCAGACTCTGACACAGAGGCATACGCTGAGGGTCTGGATGATGATGAAGAGGAGGAGGAGGAAGAGGATGGTATGTTAAGGATAAGCTTGCTGTAACATTGCTATTGTCATCAAGATGGGTTGGGACAACTGTTGCAATGGACTGAAGTATGCTTAAGAGATTGTTTTCCTGCAGAGGTAGAGGATGACGAATATGATGAAGATGTTGCTCCTGGAGAGGAGGATGAGGATGAGTGTGAAGAGGAAGATGAGGATGAAGAAGTGGAAGAAGAGGATGACGTTAGTGGAGAAGTGAGAATAACCTTTAGATATGAGTGAAATATTTAGGGTCAGTTTTTTTGGTGTATTTGAGCAATGCCTTTTAAATGGCTGAAGGCATGTCTGATTCCAAGTGAATTGAGTCAGAAAAGATTTTCTGGGTTAAAGGTAATTGAATGATGGCTACTTGGCAATGTTCAGGTGAATATGAAAGTGGCAATATGTGGCTGGGTGCCAGGATGATGTTTGCTCTTTAATAAATTTTCCTCATCAGACTTATGGTTTTGAATTCAGGTTTTGTGTTTTCAGTTTTGGTAGTGCTAGAAACTTTTTGTCATGACTCCATGGACACATTTCTGTAACTATTACTGTTCCATCTGTTTCTTCAGGAGGAAGAGGAGTTAAATGATGGTGAGGAAGAAGGTGATTATGGTAAGACGTGTAGTGACATTTGAATGAAAATCTTGTTTGGGGTCCCAAATGGATTTAACATAAGTGAGTGTTTTGGCGAAAGGAGGTTAAATGTCACTTCTGTGGACAAAATGTTCATTGGAATTTTTTTTTCTTCAGAGGAGGAGAGGGGTCAGAAAAGAAAAAGAGAAGCGGATGAGGAAGGGGAGGATGAGGATTAAGCCTGCCCCCTTTGGTTCCTCCTGATCTGACTGTTTTAACCCTGTATTGCCCTTGTGTTCGTCCTGATGTCACATTGTATCGGGAATAGGAGGTGTTGACTAGGTTTGGTGTGGGAGAGAATGGACACTCCCCCCCCCCCCCCCTTTGCTGTTCAACTTTTGTTTAAACTGCAGAAAAATTTAGTAACTATCTAAAGAGACAGTAATGAAATGATTGCAAGCTCCCCTTACTGTTTGCCTAGTTGTGTACACAGGTTGCTGAATTGTTTAAAGAAATGAAGATACCAAAAACCTTTTAGAGAGCATGTGTGACTTTTTTTTTTTTTTTTCCTTTTTTAAATGTTGACTACTGGTTTTCAAGCATCGCTTATATACAAACCTACCTTTTTGCCCCCATATTGTACAATGTGCTTATGTGATCAGTATGTTTGTGTGTGAGTGTGTGTATGTATGTATGTGTGCGGTTAGGGCATGGAGAATGGAGATGAATGCATCATTGTCAGTTTGAACATGAACATAATGTTTCAGTGTGATTTACTTTCTGTATGTTCTGTATCAAATGTCTGCCATCATCAGAATGCAGATCATTTTTCCCTCCTGCTTGGATAGTTCGGACATTACGTGTTCTTTGTAAATAGTGACCAAATCTCTTCTATACCTTTTTTGATAATGGCAGACATTTTCACGATTAGTTTGTTGTACCAAATTAACTGTAAGGAAAAATAAAAGTTGGAAATGCTGATGTTGTGTATGCCACAGTATAATATACAGAATGACAGATTCAGAGGAAGCACCGTGTTCTGCTGTATTAGTTTTCCCATTTACTTCTAGAAATTGTACTCCACGAATATTTGAGAAATATTCCGTTCTCTGGGTTGTATAGTGACTCCACATATTCCTGAAAAATAATTAAGCAACTATGTAATTTGTACAAAGGCAAAATTTAAAAGTAAACCCCCTTAGTTCTGTCATGTCACCCAGTTTTAATAAATATTTTAATACGATTTTGTAGCTCGTTTGGGTTTATTGGCGGCGATGCTCGCGCTGTGAAGGAGGCCTTCGCCCTAGGGCGTGTGCACCACGACTTCACGTCCGAAATGTTCGCACGGAGGGGAGCGCTCGCGCGCTGCAGCACGCGTCATCGCGGGTGAAATGGTTCACACGGCGTCCTTCATCATGCTTAAATTTCCTGTGTAAGCCATGTTAGGCGCCGCTAACTTGGACATTGCTTTTGAGCTGGATTCCGTTTAGTGGTCGGACGCCATTCTCGGTAAGCGACGGCGCGTGGCTCTTCGGTCGCACGCGCTTCCGCAGCCCTTTACGTTTACAGCATTTAGCAGACGCTCTTATCCAGAGCGACGTACAACAGTGCTCAGTCTCCCTTTAAATCCGCTTCGAGGTGTATCGTGTCTGTCTTAAAGCACCACCGTGATCTCCAGTTGCTCTTGCATTGATTTTTATTTTATAAATCATTGGCTCTCCTTCCCCAAGTCTTGGCTCCAAATCTATATCCGGCACAATTTTATTGGAAAAGTACATCTGTTGGGTATTAGCAAAAACTAGACCGAGCTATTGGGAACACCATAGTTTTATAGCAATTAATATTAAGTTTACATGCGCGAAATGTATTTGGAATCGATAACAAAGAGCGACAAGTTAATATGAGGTGGACAGTATTTTTGTAAGTGAAATTTTTTCTCAAACGAGTATCTAATGAAACCAACGAATTTAGTTTCCCGGATCGTCCGAAACTCCTCGTATTGACTTGTCCAATATACGTGTGCAGCACATGGCATAATTCAATGTCGAGAGAAGGAAAACGCATGAAAGCCCGCCGCCAAGTGGAAGAGCACTGTTACTGCAGTGTAATGACTTTGTTGAAAACTGACCTATCGTTCTTTTTCATCTTGTTTTATCTATTCATTTTTATTGGTCTCCTTACACAAGTTTAAAGTTAATGAATAAATTATTCTTCCTGAAAATATTTGCCTGAATTTTAAGCCTTAATCAAGCTAGATTGAAAATGCTGTGGCTCTCTGTCTTATTTGGCCTAAAAATAACATTTTAGGTTGCTCCTGCCATATTATTTTTAACACACAATGTTGATGAATGTGTCAGTGTTTTATGGGTCTTATTTCTTATAAAACCTGGCTTGATTCACTGGAATTCAACTGGTGTATGCCTAATCCAATCCTGACCAGACAAAACATGTCACGTGAATCTACCCTATTTTCACATTTATTGCAATTTAACACAGACTAAAGAGCAACTAATGCATTAATGTTAAGTTGCAGGATGCACTGTGGCAGCTGGAGGCGCACAGGCTTCACACTCATGCATCATTTCCATTTATTACACTCATTTTACTTTGTAGGATTAATACTGAAATTAGTGTGGTTATGAATTTAGTACCTTTCAAAAATCCAGAATTGGTATCTTGATTTTTTTTTACTTGGGGTGAGAAATTTAGGGTTTAGGGTTTACGGCTGGCAAAATCAGTCTAGGCTTGTTCAGGCCCACAGCCAGAACTACGTTTTGTGGAAGTTATGGCCATAGGTCTGTCATGGTAGAAGATTTTGGTAGATTTTGTCCATCAACTTGAGAGGGGGGTTGAGTAAAGCCAGTAATTTTACTACCTGGCTATGTGTCTGGTCTTGCTTGGATACAGTTATATATCTCTGATTTGGTCTCACACCTGCCAGTGCCAGACACCTGCTCCGGGGCATCCATCCCTCAGGTGCATGTAACTCAGTCAGTTACTTAGAAGAACATTTGGCACTGACTTTTCCTGTTTCACACAAAAGCACAGTTCACTAAATGGTCAGACTGGGGAAGCCCATCATCACTGAAGCTGGGAACATTGCCAGCGCTCCATAATGCAGTTTTGGCCTACTACATGATGCCATATCAAGAAATGTGCTAACCTGTCCATAATAACGAGATGAGATTTTAAGTCCGAGAACACCCCTAACTATTTGCATATGGATTAGGTTTTTTTTGCACTACAACAAATCCTCTTAATGACACATATTTAGTCAGCAGACTAAAACTCTGCCCGTTCATTCCACACATGCCTTCTCCTGAAGTCCTCTTCCTGTGGCTATAGGAGAAAGGTCAGGCGAGGCAGATCCGGTACTCGTGGGTCACAGGCCTTCAACTCCAGTGGTGCCACAGTACCTGAAACGCGACACGTTAAGCTTTTGCTCAAACGATGACCTTGGTCGGACCACTCAAAGTGGAAACAGGACAAACACATCCCGAGCGCACAGAGCCCGGAGCGGCCTGCCGGTCCCTTTGGTTCTGGTGTGTTGCCACACCTTTGGGGTGCATGAACAATAGGAGAGCTGGGGAGTTAGAGGCCACTCAGCTACCTATGTATGTATACCTACATAAAAAGACTTTGTGTAGTCTGTTAAACCGTAACATTAAACATCATTGGTCCTTATAAATGAGGCCAAAATGTTACATGGTTTGAGGGCATCTGTTCTCTCTTCACTCTCCACCAACCAAATCAACTGTGGCCACGCCCAGATTCAGGTACCTAACTCTTATTTGAAGAGCCAATATCACCAAAAATATTCTGTGAATAATAAATCCATACTGTTTTACTAATCCTAAGTATCTTATCAAAGCACTCTTCAAAATCCTGCATTTTATGCCCTCTGGTGGCAGTGCTGGGGTAGTGCTGTTCCTTGTTATATGTAAATTCACAATAAATGCACAGGGGTCGGCCTTGAGTGGGGACAGACTGCAGTATCGCGGAGTCACAGGGGTGGCAGTTACCAGATGAGCTGTACATACAGCATGGTGATTTCCAGCTGCAGAGATCCCCAGCACCCACAGTAGTTTCCGTGGATACATGTTAAACTTGATCAGTGGTATTCTGGCTGTGTCACAGAATACAGTTTTTATGACCTTGGAAGTACCATTATGATTATTGCTATTTAGCAGATGTTTTCATCCAAAGCGACTCACACAGATTACAGTTACGTCCCGTTTTACACATTAATCATTATTATTTCAAGATGAAGCTTCAGGTTAAGCAGCTTGTGCAATAGCACAGCTCTTTCTGTAACTGGAACCAACAACCACGTGTGCTACTTCCCCCCTGCCCACTAACCTGCTGCTGCATTCATGCATCTGCAGCAACCCACCAGTGCCACCCGCCCATTTACCATCACACTTCTAGTCCTGTTTCCACTTTTTTATACAGAAATATTATTTTGCTACGACAGACGCCTCTTCAGTGATCTTGTCAAAGTGGTTAATAACACTACGCTGTGCGAGAAACAGGAGATAGTAGGAAGAGTGATTAAAAATACAATTGAATAAATAATAAAAAAAGACAAATGGATGTTATCAGATTATAAGCCCACTGAGCTGTTTCAGGCCTTCGCCTGGGCTGTTTCAGGCCTTAGCCTGAGCACTTAGAAAGTCAGCACCAATGGCAGTTTTACAGTCTGTCCTGCACATTCATGAGAGAAGGGGAGAGGATTTTGCCGTATTTAATTACCACACTGAAAACCGACATTCTCTTGCCCACCCAGACAAACTAAAGGCAGCCTCCACAAAGGGAGACCCACTCATTCAGTTTAGGCTCTTCTGGCTGGCCTGGAGTTGGGCCGAAGTACAGGGAGTCTTTCAAAGCCTTTGTTGTTTAGGACGAGGACTCGGCTGTGCCTGGACTGAGCGTGGGGGTGCTGGAGTGGAGGTGCGCGCATTCAGCTTCAGCAATGCCTGGCACCCGGCAAGACGCTCCGGGGGGTGGCGAGGAGGGCGAGGGCGGGCCGGAGAAATGGACGGGGGTTGAGGGTCACTTGTTGCAGGGGCTGTTCCTCAGGTTGCTGAGCTCCAGCTCCAGCTGGCGGATTTTGACGTCCTTCTGCATGAGCTCGTCCTTGAGGCGCCGCAGTTCGTCCTGCTGCCTGAAGAACATCCGCAGGAGCTGCCAACAACAACATCGGCACATAGCGGAGTCACACGGCGCCCCGCCCGCCACGGCACTAGCGCTACACGGGTGACCGCTGCGCAGGGAGCCGCGATCTGCGAGGACGTGTGACCATTACCTCACCCGGGCTCTGTCTTCACACACACACAGACACATACACACACACACAGTTTAGGTATCTATATCTTTGTGGGGACTTCATTCATTTCTATTGGTATAACCCTAATCCCAACAATGACAGCCTTAACCCCTTCCCAGCCCTAACCTTAACCACATGTGACCAAACAAAATACAAGACTTTTGGCATTTTTAGTTTTTTGATTGTAGTCACAGAATTTTATAAAAATGAGTTTCCCCTTGTGGTCCCCACACTGTAGTATGTACATGACCACACACACACACAAGCACACTACCTCACATGTAGAAAACTCTCTCACACACACGCATACATGCAAAAACACACACACAGACCTCGTTCTCTGTCCTGGGTGGCACGTTCTCCAGCAGGTCGATGCCGTTGACCACCACGCTCTTCTTCTCCTTCACAGGAGCCTTGAAAACCAGCTGGCTGGGTCGCCGGTAACCCTCTTTCAGGGACATGAGGACTGGATCTGCGGCGTGCAAATAAACACATGCAGCTCAGCCATTTAGTGTCATAGCCTAGCTTAGCCTAGCCGTGCTGAGCTCAGCCTAGGTGAGCCTAGCCTAACAGATGCTGCAGCTCAGCCATTTAGTGTCATAGCCTAGCTTAGTCTA
>JAAGVU020000008.1:1333348-1343924 GCA_011763525.2 Mormyrus iriodes | reverse complement strand
AGCCTAGGTGAGCCTAGCCTAACAGATGCTGCAGCTCAGCCATTTAGTGTCATAGCCTAGCTTAGTCTATCCTAGCCGTGCTGAGTTTAGCCTAGGTGAGCCTAGCCTAACAGATGTTGCAGCTCAGCCATTTAGTGTCATAGCCTAGCTTAGCCTAGCCTAGCCATGCTGAGCTTAGCCTAGGTGAACCTAGCCTAACAGATGTTGCAGCTCAGCCATTTAGTGTCATAGACTAGCTTAGCCTAGCCTAGCTGTGCTGAGCTTAGCCTAGGTGAGCCTAGCCTAACAGATGCTGCAGCTCAGTCATTTAGACTCATAGCCTAGCTTAGCTTAGCCTAGCCGTGCTGAGCTTAGCCTAGGTGAGCCTAGCCTAACAGATGCTGCAGCTCAGCCATTTAGTGTCATAGCCTAGCCTAGCCGTGCTGAGCTTAGCCTAGGCGAACCTAGCCTATCAGATGCTGCAGCTCAGTTTGACTCTTCATATAAACCACTTGAACATCCTCATTGAAATTTGAGCATAAAACGTGTTCATCAAAGGCAAAACCCAGAGCCCCATTCGAGGGGTTAATATGGTGACTGCTGATGTCTTGGAGGGGTGTCGGTACCTCGGTTGATCCCGCTGAGCCACTCATCAGCTGTGAGGGCGGGTTCTGTCCCTGCCGTCATGGGGTAGATATCCTCCTGATACGTCTCCGACTAGGGGAATATGAACCAGGCACCATGAGGTGCACAGTAGTCCTGGAGCTCAGATCTGCACAGCCTGACTGTTAAACCCTAGGCTCTGTTCGATGAACTGGTAGTATTATTTTCGCAGTGCTAAAACAGCCTTCCTCCCTTATGGGAAAATAGCTGATCTCAAAATGAGGATCAGCTCTGCAGGTAGGTGTGTGAGGGACATGTGTCCGTATGTGTTCATTTTTGAAAAGACTGAAGACAGGATACAATTAGGCTCTTTTTTTCTGAAGAGAGGAGCTCCACAATCTGCATTCCTGAATATGCATCAGACCACGGACAGGACAGTTTACTGCAGTCTCTGTACCTTAAACAGCCCATTACATGCAGCTTGGAGGCTGTGAAATTCATTTAAATGAACAATTATGCTGTGATTTTCCAGAGCTGAATAAATGTTATCTCACAAGGAACCATTTCTGCCCAGCCTCTAGGGTTAGTTTGATAAAGTTCTAATCTGTACCTAGGTGGTAACTAGAGCAAGGCACCTTCTGGGACACCTACAGGTTATCTGTGTGCTTAACTGCATTGACACTCACTGCCCTGTTTCATTACATTTGGTTATATAAACCTGGCAGCTGGTTCCAGGAATGTGCTGCCAGGAAGCTGATTATTCAGTTTGGCGTTTGCCTGCCAGCCAGCCCCTTCCACAGGGACCGCGGGCAATTTGATAAACGACCTCCCAGCAGTTACGCCGAAAGAGACGCTTTTTCAGCGTATCACATAAGCTGGAAGCCCTGGCTCCGCTCCATGCACCAGATGCACCCTGGGAATAAGCCGGAAGGCTGCAGGCACGACGTAGGCTGCTACTCACTCTCCTCGGGACGATCATGGAGATAGGCTCGATGAGACCCTTCAGTGTCACCAGCTTGTAGAATCGGAAGACTTCACAGGCCCCCACATCCAGCCCGTGTTTTGGCATCACACCTTAAAAAAAAGGGCGGGGGGGTATTTGGTAGCACCACTGGTGATGATGCTCAGTATCACCACAGGAGATGTTGATGTAGTGGTAGATGATGGTCGGTATCACTGTGGGAGATGATGGTCGGTATCACTATGGAGGATGATTGTCGGTATCACTTTGGGGCATGATGGTCGGTATCACTATGGGGGATGATGTTTGGTATCACTATGGGGGATGATGTTCAGTATCGCTGTAGGAAATGATGGTCGGTATCGCTGTGGGGAATGATGGTCGGTATCACTATGGGGGATGATGTTCGGTATTGCTGTAGGAAATGATGGTCGGTATCACTGTGGGGAATGATGGTTGGTATCGCTGTAGGAAATGATGGTTGGTATCGCTGTAGGAAATGATGGTCGGTATCACTATGGGGGATGATGTTCGGTATCACTGTAGGAAATGATGGTCGGTATCACTGTGGGGAATGATGGTCGGTATCACTATGTGGGATGATGGTCAGTATCGCTGTAGGAAATGATGATCGGTATCACTATGGGGGATGATGTTCGGTATCGCTGTAGGAAATGATGGTCGGTATCACTGTAGGGAATGATGGTTGGTATCACTATGGGGGATGATGTTCGGTATCGCTGTAGGAAATGATGGTCGGTATCACTGTGGGAGATGATGCTTGGCTTCACCACAAGAGATGATGGTTGGTATCGCTATGGGGGATGATGCTTGGTGTCACTAGGTCAGACAATACTTGGTATTGCTATGGGGGATGAAGCTTAGTATCGCCAGGAGTGATGCATCCCCAATCATATCCCAATGTACCCCCTTTAACCACTCTTCCTGTCTGGTTTGGAAGCTGGGTGATTGCCTGGCATCTACTGTAGCTGGGGCATTAGCGCCTCCCCTGTGGTCTCTTAATCTCACTGAAGCTCAGTTGATCCTTACCCCCCCATCAGCATAAGAGAGAGATGAAGAGAGCAGCAGAGAATCTTAGTCTAAAAATGGACTTAAATTTCTCTCAGAGGATTAATATTATGTCCGCCTGTCCATCTTAAACTGTTGATAGACTTGTACTCTTGGCTAATGTGACTTGTTGTGCCCCTGCCTCTCGTCCTGTGTCCCGACGTGCCCCTGCCTCTTTTCCAGTGACCCGGCATGCCCCTGCCTCTTGCCCTGTGACCCAGCATGCCCTTGCCTCTAGTCCTGTGACCCAGCATACCGCAGCCTCTAGTCCTGTGACTCGGTGTGCTCCTGACTCTCACCCTGTGATCCGGCATGCCTCTGTTTCTTGCCCTGTGACCTGGCGTACCCCTGCCTCTAGTCCTGTGACCCGGGGTGCCCCTGCCTCTTGCCCTGTGACCCGGTGTATCCCTGTCTCTCGTCCTGTAACCCGGCATGCCCCTGACTCTAACCCTGTGATCTGGCATGCCTCTTCCTCCCGCCCTGTAACCCGGCGTGCTTCTGCCTCTCGCCCTGCAACCCGGCATACCCCTGTCTCTCGTCCTGTGATCCGGCGTGCCCCTGTCACTTGCTCTGTGACCCAGCGTGCCCTTGTTTCTCACCCTGTGATCTAGTGTGCCCTTGACTCTTGCTCTGTGACCCAGCATGCCCCTGCCTTTCATCCTTTGACCTGGTGTGCCTCTGCCTCTCGCCCTGTGATCCGGCATGCCTCTGCTTCTTGCCCTGTGACCTGGCGTACCCCTACCGCTAGTCCTGTGACCTGGCGTGCTTCTGCCTCTTGCCCTGTAACCCGACGCGCCCCTGCCTCTCATTCTGTGAACTGATGTGCCTCTGCCTCTCGCCCTGTGACCCAGCGTGCCCCTGCCTCTCGCCCTGTAACCCGGCATACCCCTGTCTCTCATCCTGTGACCCAGAGTGCCCCTGTTTCTCACCCTGTAATCAGGTGTGCCCCTGTCTCTTGCCCTGTGACCTGGCGTGCCCCTGCCTCTCGCTCTGTGATCCGGCATGCCCCTGCCTCTTGCCCCGTGCTTCCTGGCACAGGCTCCCTATTAACCATGTGCTGGGTGGTTGTGGCAGATGGGTTTTATATATTGCTGTTCATTCTTTGCTGGCTTTTTCAGGTGCAAAGGGTTTGGAAAAGGAATGAAAGGAGCCCAGAGGTCTGATCAATAGTGCAGGAAACACTGGCCCTCTTACCGAGGCCTTTCTGCGGCGCTGGTGACCGGAACTCCATGAGATAATGGAGGTAGGGCTTCTCCGTGCTGATCTCATAATACCGGATGTTCCCGTCTCCCTGTGAAGAGGCCAGGGCCCCCAAGCCCTTGATGAATGCCACACACAGACACATGCACACCTGTAGTATCAGGCAGCAGAGCACTGAAGGAAGCCGTGTCGACTTTCTCTCACCACACACTAGCTGTGTCCCCCCTACACATGCTAGCCATAATGAACCCTCCACATGCTAACTGTGATACCCCCCACACCCACTGCACTTACACCCTCACCAGAAATCAATTTAATCCTTTTAAATTTTTATGAGGAATTACATTTTTTGTGAGCCCAGAGGGGATTAATCAGAATTAATGAGTATTTAATTAGAAAGTCAGGCTTTTTTTGTGAGTGAGGGACGGGGGGGCTAACCTTGCCTGCCAGGTAGAGCATGTGTGTGTCAGGGTCGTAGAAGGGAAAGAGAAGTCCAGAAAGGCCGTCTATCTCCTCCTCGATGATGGGCATGGACAGGTCCTCCTGCCCAGAGAGATGAGTGATCAGGACACAGCTCAGTGTCCAAGCTGCTCCTGTACCCGGGGGCTTGGGGGGACACTCACCTGGTCCCACAGGGCCACCTGTCTCGTGTTCCAACGGGACACGCCTGTGGTCAGGAGCCGCTTCATGTTGCCCAGGAACACAACTCTGTTCACCTTGTGGTTCTTGCAGTTTGCCTCCTGGGAAGGAGGAAACATGCATGTGAAGGATAAACAGATGGATGGATGGATGGATTGATGGACGGAATATTACAGGAGGTGTGGTGGCTCAGCACAGTTGCCTCACACCACTGGTGTGTGTCTGTGTGTGTGTCTGTCTTTGTGTGTCTGTGTGTGGAGTTTGCACGTTCTTTCCGGGTTTGTGTGGCGTTTCCTCTGAATGCTCTTGTACTCCTGCATGTGCCCCCACAAAATGAGTAGATGCCCCTGGCACCGTGTCCAGGGCACCTTGTGCCCTGTGATGGACTGGCACAGCGTCCAGGGCTCCTTGTCCAGGACTCCTGGACACTGTCTTTTTCAATTCTTTGTCTTTGTGACAAAATTGGAAAACAGCTAATGTATGATGTAAAAGTCTGATCCTGGCTGGAATGGAATAATCCTAAATGGATATCAAGGTCCTGAATAGAGGTTTATCAGTGGTAGCCTCGCATTCACCTTCATACATATCGACTCCGTTTCAGCTTTCCCTATCCACCTAATACGGGAGGTTTTTTACTGTAGCTAGTAAAGCTACAATTCAATGATCTGATAAAAAAATTATACCCACAACAAGAAAATGAAGACTCTGCACTCAGGTGACGATTGGGCTCCCTGTTAACCGGGTCACCAAGCTATCTGAGCATATGACCTGGGGTCCTGCAGACTGAGGTAAAAAGATCCTGCTTTAATGCGGCTGTAGATGAGCAGATTAATTGAGACTTTCGTGTTTGGATGGTGGCCCTTTGAAGTGAGACTTAAGTGCAGTTCAGGCTGAGAAGTTTTTGTGTTTCTGACTCGAGCTCGAGTCGAGTCTGTGTTCACCGTCCGCGGGGGAAGGGTCTGATCGGCGTGTGATGGAGGAGGGGAGGGTCTTATAGAAGGCAGGGAGCTGCTGCCTTGTTTTAGCTTTTAGCAGCAATTGTATAAATTTCTGTTTCAGAATTAATATAATTTTTTCTACAGTTCTTATTGGAATTTGAGCTTTTGAGCCGAGTTTTAGAAATTAGTTCTAATTTTGCTGTCATATTTATTTATCCATATCTGACACGTCATGCAATACAATTTGAATCTAGTACCCGTGTTTCCACAGGCTCATTTGCACACGGCTGCTGTGTTCATCATGTGACCAAGCGCTTCATTCCATTTTCAAATCCCAGATGGAGAAACAAAAACTAAAGAAAATCTATACAGGCTATCTTTATTAATTTAGTTTTTTGCCATTTTGATTGCTTTTTGCGGTAAAATTGCTTTTGTTAATTTTACTTTCAATAATACTA
Organism: Mormyrus iriodes; assembly: GCA_011763525.2. NCBI lineage: Eukaryota > Metazoa > Chordata > Actinopteri > Osteoglossiformes > Mormyridae > Mormyrus > Mormyrus iriodes. The sequence goes on along the minus strand of JAAGVU020000008.1, from coordinate 1,338,078 downwards.
ATATACATTCTTAATTATGCTAATTTCATCTGCATTGGTATGCATCTAGAGTAAGTTTGTGTGTGTGTGTCTGTGTGTGTGTGTATGTGTGTGTGTGTCTGTCTGTGCATGTGTGTGTGTGTGGTCTAGGTATACCTGACATTGTTCCCACAATGTTTATTATTTTGATGTTATGGGGACAATCTTTTCGATTCCCACAAGGGGAAATTTAATTTTATAAAAATCTGTGACTGCAATCAAAAAACTAAAAATGCCAAAAGTCTTGTATTTTGTTTGGTTACTTATGGTTAAAATGAGGGCTGCATAGGGGTTAAGGTTGTCATTGTTCGGATTAGGGTTATGCCCATAGAAGTGAATGGAGAGTCCCCATAAGTACATGAATACTCGGACTGTGTGCGTGTGTGTGTGAGAATAAGAGGGGGAGTGACTGTGACTCATTAGACGGTCATGTGACCCCGCAGCCCACCTGCAGTACGCGCCCAGACCGCGGCTCAATCACACGCAGCTTCTTGTCCTTGCAGCTGGTGGCCAACAGGCTGCCGTCGGTGTTGAAGCACATGCAGAGGACGACGTCCGTGTGGCAGTCAATCATCTTCACGGGCTCGCCGATCTCCAGGTTCCAGATCAGAATCTGTGGCAGGGGGAGGGCAGGGAACAGGCGAGGGGGGTCCCGTGGGCATTTTGGAAGCCAAAGCTGTGAGTGACGGCGGTGCAGCCCCCCCCCAGCACTACCTTATAGTCATAGCCGGCACTGAAGAGGATGCCGGTGCTGGTGGGATGCCACTCGACGAGCCCCACCCTGCGGCTGTGTCCATACAGCTCCAGCACAGCCTCCGACATGTTGCGCTTCAGTCCCCCGTCTGGAATCTCCCAGATCCGCACCTGGGAAGCACAGGTGCCCGCGCTCACCCCCAGCTTCCTTAACTGCCCTTCTTAACCTCAGGGAAAATTATCTGTACAAGACCTGTTAGCTGTGAACTTTTACACCTAAATACAGTCAGTCCCCAGGTTACAAATGAGATCATTCCCTAAGTCTGTCTTCAAGCGGAATTTGTAGGTAAGTCAGAACAATATGAGATGAGAGAGTTAAGTCTCTCCTATACGCTGCCAGTCCTGGAGTGGAGGCAGGATATCGAGGTGTTCTGCATGAAATGCCTGCAGTTTTTAGGCGTAAGGCATCAGCTACAGGTCATACAGGGCAGCCTGTGTCGTATGTAAATGGCTACAGAGAAGTACAGTCCTGATCGACAGGTCTGAAGGCTGTAGCCCTCGCTGTACCATTGAAATCAGATTGTAAAATCATATCGGTGTCAATATTAAAACATGTCTGATTAAACCAGCAGTGGTAGAAAGGACCAAGTGGCCATGATAAGAGACCCAGCCAGTCCCAAAGCAAAACGCCCACCTACAGGGAAAGCTATCTCCGCACACGCTAGCCACTTACAGAGGAGTCCTCAGAGCAAGAGGCGATGATGTTTTCGATGAAGGGGTTCCATTTGATGTCCAGTACATTGCCCTGGTGACCGCACACCTTGGGGTAGTGGGGATCCAGCCGGCCCGACTGAAGGGGACAAGCGCAGGGCCCATGGAGGGAGAACACAGAAAAAACAGAAAAACAAAACAAACGAAATCAGCCTGATTGGTGTCCGTGCGCCCGGTCTGCCCCCTGCTAACCGCCACAGAAGGGAGCATTGTACACACATGCTCGGTGGCTCCTGGAAGCCGCTTGCGGTGTTTATAAACCAGTGGTAATGTGTTCCTCAGTGGGTTCGGATGCCGTGCCTGTCACCACAGGGTCGGCAGAGTGATTTCTCCGCTGGGCCCCTGAGAAAGACCCTCAGATAAATGCCTGCAGTTAAAAGCATATGCTAAATAAAATGTAAATGTTTATAAACCCGTCCCTCAAAGTCTATTATGCAGAATATACTCATTATACATGGGGCTTTAGAAGGATTTGTGTGTGAACATGCAGTGTGGCTAAGCTTATCTGCATTTGAAACATTCCTTTAGAAATGCATGAAATGTAAGACAAATATAAGCTTGTATTACATTTAATGTTCACGTTTCTGCCGCTGTGTAGCCTGTGTATGGCACTCCTGCACTAACAGCCTGGCTCTGCTGTGTGTCTGTGTGTCCACCGTGTGGCGCCGCTGCGTTGCAAGTGGATGTGGAATGCTGGTCGTGACATAAATGTTTGAGGCCGTTTATATCTACTGACCTCCTTTTGAGGAGATCTGGGACACAGCAGCCCCTGTTGGGTGAGATGAGGCAGCACAGGGCTTCCAAACTGTGCCACCAGCAGCCCTGTCTGCCTCGCTGATATTCGCCACAGCGCGCAAAGACTGCGAGTGAACACACAAGGGCACCTCAAGGCATGCCGACTGCATTTGCATTAAATTAAAATGCATTAAATCAGATGACCGATCCCTAGTGTAACATGCTCAAATGCAAGCTGCACTATAATCCAATCAAATAAGACAAAACAATCCATCCATTTATCTTCTAAGCACTTCCCTAGCACAGGGAGATAGGGAGGGGACTGGCGCCTATGCCGGCCGCAAAGGGACAAGGTAGGGAAACACTTGGGAAGGATGCCAGTTCACCAAGGGCAACCAGTCACTCGATTTTATATTGGGGGAACTCTAGGGTTCATAAATAGACCTAACTGCAGGCCTTTAGAAAATGGGCAGAAACCCACATAGGAGGGACACACACACACACACGCACACACACACACACACACGCACGCACGTGCGCGCGCACACACACACACACACACACACACACACACACAAACAGAGTAAGATTTGAACCCTCAACCCTGGAGGCAAAACTCAACAGTGCACCCCAATGAACCCCCCCAAGCTAAACTAATTGACTTTCAAATTTCCGACCTAATTTCTCAGTCACTAATTTAATTACAACAGCAGATATCACATATGAGATGTAATATTATTAAACTAAGAATTAAGTGTACTCATTTACAATATATGACATTAAATCTCCTGTGATAGATAGATAGATAGATAGATAGATAGATAGATAGATAGGCTGGCAGACAGACAGAGACAGGCAGATATATGGACAGACAGACAGAGACAGGCAGATATATGGACAGACAGACAGTCAGGCAGATAGACAGACAGACAGAGACAGGCAGATATATAGACAGACAGACAGACAGACAGCACTTGAAGCACTCAGCTGTGCGTCTTGGAGCCATGAATCTATGGGTTATGGGTTAAGCCCCATCCTGCATGTGTTTTTGCTGATAGGGGGAGCCTCAGGCATTTCCGAAGAGACCACACTCAGTCCTACACCTGAGCTAGCATTCGTCAGCCTGCCAGACTCCTCCACCTTGATACAGCCCCACCCCCGTGAAAGACGACACTGGCTTTGAGGATCTGCTAAATGGCATGGCAGTTTGTTGCCTAACAGCCTACTCTGCAGTTCCTTTGTAGATTCCCTCTGTGCCGTCACACCATGCTCAGGTACTTAAAGCATTGCATGATTTCTACACCCTCCCTTTCGGTGCCAACAGTGGGCAGCAGCTCCACGCTGTGCCTGGAATCCACCACTAGCTCTTTGTCTTTCCAACAGGGAGCTGCTCATGGTTCTTCTTATCCCACCCAACAAAACTCCAGATCACTGTACTCCTCCTTTGCCGATACATCACATAAGCGTAGAGTCACAGAAGCTCTGCAGAACTGTAGATGAGGTCTGCTGCATAAATATTAAGGAGGGTTAGTGACAGAACAGTCCCTTGGAGCTCAGAACCCCATCAGGTATGCAGTTACTGATGTGGTCAAACTGGGGCCGGTTACTGAGGTAAGATGTGATCCGGGTAACCATGGCGTTCTCGACCAGCATCACCTTCAACTTCCCCCTCCAGTGGCTAGGTAAGTCAAATGAGCTGGAGAAGTGAAACCTCATGATGTTGATAAACTCATCCAGGTGAGTATATGCTCTGTCAAGCAGAGAACTGCACTTTCCACACCTTTGTGTAAATGGTATACAGACTGTAGCATCCATCCATCCATCTTCTATAACTGCTGAGCAAGTACAGGATGACAGGGAGCCCAGAGCCTGTCCCTGAAGTCAGAGGGACATTATGGACGGGATGCCAGTCCATTGCAGGACAGACAATCGCACTCGATTTAAAGACACTAGGATCCCAAGAGGCGCCTGTTTTTGGGCTGATTTGCGTGCAGAGGTCACACAGAGACAGCCTAAGTGTGATTCTTATCAGACACACAGGATGCTGTAATGCAGAGAGACAGGCCTTTTGTTTCACAGGAAGAAAGACCTATTGAGGCGCACAAACACTAGAGGCATTGCTGAGCCTCACTGCCAGCCGGGACACGGCCTCGACTCTGCCCAGCCCTTTCTTTGTATGTCTGGGCCGCGAGGCTCGAGAGAACGGCGAACTGAAGCGAGGCGGCTGGGATGAGAAGCCCGCCCGCGGCTCTGCTCCTCTGCTCCCTGCTGCACTCCAGCGCTTAAGATGAAAGAGACTAATTAGCGCACTGTGATCTCATCTGGTAAGCAACATGCAGCAGGATCCCAGCAGAGATTCCCAATTCAGGAACGGCAGCCTCGTCAATCCCAGAGCCATAAAATGCCATCCCATAATATGCACATTTCGCTAAGCACTCCCCTGAGCTTTAATTTACAACATATGTGGCAGTGGTTACTATTATTATTATTATTATTATTATTATTATTATTAT
>JAAGVU020000008.1:1318077-1333248 GCA_011763525.2 Mormyrus iriodes | reverse complement strand
TCCCCTGAGCTTTAATTTACAACATATGTGGCAGTGGTTACTATTATTATTATTATTATTATTATTATTATTATTATCATTATTATTATCTATAATAATAATAATAATAATAATAATAATAATGTTTGTGTTCAACTAGGATGCTTGTCATTTTCACTAACTTTGGATTTCTTGCAGAATTATCCCTGTCAGTTTCCCAGCAGTTCCACGGACGGCCCTGATCCGTGAAAACCTGTGCTCCTCTTCCCGGGACATAGAAAGTTCCATTCACAGTGCGAAAGCCCCAAGGGCTCCATCTGCATCTGTGTAAACAAGATGATGCCATCAGGCCCTGAGCACGGACGCATGCACACGCAAACTCGCATTAACACACGCGGCATAACAGACATTACAACGGAAAAGAACCTTCACGCGAGTTCCTGAGGGTGCCCGATTTAAAATCCCCCCCAGGGAAGCCCGTCTATAAGGGTACAGGACTCCTTTCCCTCGGGGGGCTTCAGGATGGGGGCGTAATGATTTAGGCTGAGGAAAAAAGCCAGTCACTCAGTAGACACTCCCAACTGACTGGCCCTGCAAATCACAGGAGACGGATCTATGCCACACCATGATGCATTGTTATAAAAAATGCAGACGTTTGGGATCCACGATCAAGTCTGACACGAAGTCGGGCTTATTAGCACACACATTCCTATATTCCTGTATAGGAATCCAATGAAAGAAAAGCATTAGTGTGACATTTAAAGTTATCCGCGCCATGCAAAGAGGAGAATATTCCATGTGGTGTCAATTTACTCCTCCTTGTAACAATATTCAGTTTTTATTATTATTTATTCAGATATTCAGTATTATATTTATATAAAATATTTTTCTATTCATTTCAGTTTGCACACTTTTAGCCAAGTAGATGGCCTCCCTGTTCCATGTCAGGTGGCCATATAACCAGTTTTAAGGTTCAGTACTGCTAGCTAGCGATGGTTAGTGTGTGCTGTCTGGGCAGGCCTGTGACTCACTAAGTGTTTGGGGGGGCTAGCCCTAGAGGAAGGCGGGGGACGGCTTTTAATCAGAATGGAAGCTCCATGGAGGGGAGTTCTCATTAACACCCCCGCATGTCTATAAGCGCCCTCCCAGCTGGAGCAGTGCCTACTGCCCAACGTGGGCGTGGGGTGGGCCACCTGCCCACTCCCCCCCCCGCTTGGGGCTGGCTCGCCTCTGGTAACCCCGGTGATGCGAGGCTCGTTTTTCAGACATGGCAGTCTGTCTGGTTATTTCCGGCCGGTGGGGCCCTCCAGCTCCCAGGCTGTGCTCTGCTGGGGGACTGTGGCACCGCGCGGACTCTCTCTGGATCCTCTGACGGGACACGGGGCTGTGCTGCTCCTTCTGCCCTGACAGTGACCTGTAACGCCAAACTACGGCCGAGCAAAGGGCTTCAGATTTCCAGTGTTCAAAGGGGACCCTCAGCGTTCCCCAAGGCAGCGGGAGGTGGAGGGAGACCAGCCCAAAATGACGTCTCTGGGAGTAACATAACCAGCAAGAGGCTGTTCAGCATGTGCTGCAGAGGGGACACGACCCCATTTTTAGGCAAACATTTAAGATGGCTGCTTAGCAGCCTGTAAAACCGAATACCAGATCAGCCAGTCTTAAATTTGATATTGCATTTATTCATGTATTTATTTAGCTCTTTAACTAAATACGTATCTGTTTTTAAAGAGCGGTACAACATTTATTACAAGGATAATCTACAGGGGAGCTACATTATCTACGGCTATATTTTCATTTTATTTGGCAGATGCTTTTGGACAAAGTGATGAAATTTCTTAAGAAAGGAGAATTAAATGGCTCATGGAACAAGTGAGGGTTAAGGGCCCAATAATGACACCACTTTTCCAACCCTGAGATTTGAACCAATGACCTTCTGCTCAAAGAAACTGTATCCTAGCCCACCAAGCCACACACCACCCCCACATATCTGCATAAACAACCTGAAATAGCTAATAATGTCCTGTTGCTTTTGAGCCACATATTAATTCTCTTAATTGTTTTTGTCCAAAGCAACACAGTGCAGCGTCAGCCAGCGTGCCTGGAGTAGCTATGCTTAAGGGCCTTGCTCAATGGGCCAGTGGGGATGGGGCTGCTTTGCCGGCCACAAGATTTGAACCTACGATCTTCCAAACATGAGCGCAGATCCTTAAGCTTCAGGGCTACACACCACCCACATTTCCTTTTTAATCAACAGGGATGCTCGCATATGTTACATAACATTTCAGGAATCAAATCTTTCTTCTGCACATTTGGGCCAATTGCAGACAAGCACACGCCACAGACAGATTTATTTCTGTTCTCTTTTTCCCGGCTGCAACTTCAGGTAATTCCAGAGTTTTCCAGACTGGACACTTTCTGTATGTACACGTACATTCTGCATCACCACGGGGAGCCAGCACTGTCCTTCAGCAAGAGGACAGCGGGCAGCGATTTGCATGTGGAGCACACCAGCAAAGGAATATAATCAAAGCAAAAGCAACACTGAGGCCACGGTATTCATGCTTTGGAGGACAGCCAAAGACAGACGCCATGAAAAACATGAATTCTTAAAAAACATAACGGGCTTCTAGTGTTGCCTAGGCAACGTGAAGAGGCTCAATGACATTAAGTACAGTTAACAAAAGTGCAGTTTTGGGCTGGTCCAAGTTCCCCATGGCGATGCCTAAGAGGGGTTTCACCGTGTAGCCAGCAGTGTGGGGCATTATATGGGGTAGGAGGACAGCGGGGAGGCGGTGGGGGGATGGGTGCGGAAACGGAGGGCAGACATAGGGGGCGGAAAAACTGTGGGGAGGGAGAAATCATCAGTCCATCATCACAGCTTGCTGTTGCTTGCGCTCTGCTTCTGGAGAGCCCAGAAATCAGCCAGAGCACTACCGTTACATTAACATTTCCCTGGAGCCCATGGCAGAGCATTTACGGCAGTCTATAAGCTGTTTATGAGGGCCAAATCAGAGGGATTGTTCTTGTTCCTGTTTTATATCCCTGCTTTTCTTGCATTGTGCCCTGCAGAGATGCTTGTGAGCTCTGCTCTGGGCTGTACGGCCCCCCTGGCTGGCAAATGAAATGCTTTTAGACACAAATGGTACACCGTAAAGTCCGAGTGGGAAATGCTTAATGTGGAGGACACTGTGTGTCTATGTGTTTATGACAGACCTGTTCATTTGCTGTTGTATTTTTACGATCTCGTCTTTCTAACACCTGGAAGCATATATGATGGATTTGTTGGTATTTAAGATAACATTAAGAGTGGTTTTGTAAACAGGATGTTGCGCAAGCCTAGTGCTGATCCCCGGAAGCACACAGCACAAACACCCAGGATGGGACACCCTCCAGTGCAGGGGACACCTAGGATGGGACGCCCATCTAGCGCAGGGAACACTCGGAATGGCACACCTGTCTAGTGCAGGGGACATCTAGGATGGAACGCCCAACTACTGCAAGGAACACCCAAGACGGGATGTCCGTCTAGTGCAGGGGACAGTTGGAATGGGATGCCCGTAGTGCAGGGTACACCTGGGCTGTCAGGCTAGGAGCTGGGAGTGAGTTAAAATGTGGGCTGTAAGCGCAGGGTTAAGTAAGGACAGGGAATCACTAAAGGTGGGGGCTGATGTAGCACCTGAGTAGTGGGAGGTGGCTGTGCAGGTGCCCAGGCCCCTTGTTATTTATACCACAGTGCCCAGTGGGTTTCAGCAGATGCCAGCATAGCTCCAATTTACAGAGCGAAGGCCTGAGATTCATATCCACTTACTCAGGGGTCTCAAACTCACATTTCCTGGGGGCCAGTGGCTATGTGGTGAGATATTCCCCCTATTCTGAAGTTCCAACATCATGCACTGAGCTAATAGTTAAATTACCTGGCATTCACTATAAATTAGTGGGTAGTGGTCACAAAGATTCAGTTTTACCGTGAACCCAGTAACCACTCCATTCCTAGTACTAAGTAAAGATTGATTTGAGGATCATATTAAATAGTAAAATAAAAACATTTCATGGGCGGAGTGAAGGTGTTTCGTGGGCGGGATGTAGCCCACGGACCAGCAGTTTAAGACCCCTGCATTAAATCCTGCTAATCACTTTCCTTGGCTGGGACTCAGGGTTGAAAGGGTTTGGTGCCGCAAGCAATGCGATGGCTATGGCTAACGTCACCTTAAAGGGACTGGTGCTCAGGCTCCTGCTTATCACACCAGCACCATGTTTCACCAGTCACATGTACATCCATCCATCCATCCATCCATCCATCCATTTTCTACCTGGGGCCTCCTCCTGGTTGGACATGCCCAAGACACCTCCCCAGGGAACCGTCCAGGAAGCATCTTAGATAGATGCCCAAACCACCTCAAATGGCTCCTTTTGATGCAGAGGAGCAGCAGCTCTACTTTGAGCCCCTCCCGAATGTCTGAGCTCCACATCCTATCTCTAAGGCTGAGCCCAGCTGCCCTGCAGAGGAAACTCATTTCTGCCACTTGTATCCGCGATCTCATTCTTTTGGGTTTGCCCTACTGTGGGCACACCACCTGCAGGGCTAGCTGTGGGGGTAGGGTGTAATGTAGATTGGGTGGCGGCTGAAGACAGGGGCCTCGGTGGACTGATCGTCAGCCACCAAAACAGTCAGATGTACAGTTTGCTGTTATAACTGTGTGGCTAAATTAGCCTCCAAGCTGTGCAGCTTAATTAGCCTTCAGACTGCACAGCTAAATTAGCATCCAAACTGCGTGGCTAAATTGACCTCCAGTGCATTTGCTCATAATATTTATCCATGACAAAGCCTCGAAGCAGCTGGAAACTTTTAAGGCACGTTTGTGCAGATAAAGCCACTAAATGTGAGACATATTTAAACTCGAGTCAGGTGACAGAGCACTCAGACAGGATACCAAAGCAGCAACTAGCAGATGCACAGCTCAGGCGCCGACTGACATGTCAGCATTAGCATGTGCTAGCGGGGTTTGGTGGATGGCCTGCAGTAGTAATGGAAACTCGTCCTGAGTCCTGAGCAGCTAATTACCATTTCATAGCATCTACATCCTCCCTAAAGTAATGTTCCTACCACAAGCTCGTAGCTGAGGTGTGACATCTTCCGGTTCCTTATGTAGCTGGTTTTGTCAGCAATGGTATGTCTAGGCTTTTATGGACCATGAGTGGACAGTTAATCACCACATTTACAGCTATAAAGTAATTTTTGAGCTATAAACAGACTGTAATCGAGGATTCGATGCATTTGTCCATCCCACTGTTATATTGTTTTGCTTGTATGTTTTTTTTTTATTAAATCCTGGGAGACCACAAACGCCTTCACTGTAAGATAAAAGCCCTGTGAGGCTGTTTAGCTCCCAAAAAGCGGAGTGCTGTCTGGCCAAGTGGGGAACTGTTGTGGCGGTTACCTGGGTGACAGGGATGACCAGGAAGGATCCCCCTCCTGAGCTCTCCGTGACGATGGCGAGGAACTTGGCATTGACGGCACAAAAGTGGTTGTCATGGACATTCTTGGTGATGGGAATGCCGTCGAAACAGTGCTCCCGGTTGCCAACCTTGCCGTACACATTTCGAAACTTGGAGCTTCGATACGTCGGACGCCATGACATCTGCGGAGAAGAATGCCAGGAAGGCGGGAAGTAAGGCATGTAGCATATGGCCACAAAGCAACAGCACAGCCCCTAAGCTGAGTGACCAGGTGGCCTGCTGGGAATCAGCTATATAAAGAAAAGAGAGAGATGTTAATGGAAAGCTGCCCTGAGTGTCTTGGGGCCTCCAGCCGGGTGTGAGAGTAATTCTCTTTACAGTATTCAGCATTGTGCTCAATTCCTCACCTCTTTATTTGTGTTCATCTCCACAGATCAGGTGCATTATTCAGCATCAAAATCACTTTATTCACCATGTACAGCCTGAGTACAAGGAATTTGTTTTAGTGAACCTGGTCATAATAAAGTATAATAATTAAATTACAAAAATAACATCATAGATCAGGGACTGCTGGGACAGTCCGCAGCACAGTTTGCAGATTTCTCTGCTCAAATACTCCTACTAAACCTGGTAACTGGCTGAATGAGGTGTGTTTCAGCATGGAAATCTGCAAACTGTGTTGCGGACTGGCCCTCCAGGACCGGAAATGGGGAACCCTGTCATAGAGAATTAACACAGCAATTACCAACCAGCAATATAGAGCATATACAAGTGAGAATTAAGAGAGCGCTCGATAAGGTGAGAATGGGCCGGGCAGCGCCATGCAGAAGGAGAATCCGGCACTCGAATGCTGGCATGCAGGCCAGTTAACCCCCATCAGCTGCCCCCATGTGATTATTAAATGAAATTAACTGATGATAAAGATAAAGTCTATGGGACACGATGCATGGGGGGGGCAGTCTCCCTCGTAAGATGAGTTATGAGGAATCTGAATGACCCGTGTTGATCTTACAACATAAATGAGCCTGAAAGCTTGAGGATCGGGCCAAACAACAAACGGGGAGGACGAGGAAGATGAAGCTGAAGAATGTGCCCCATTGCCCCAGTCTGACAGGAAGGAAGCTGGGGGGGCTGACATCACATGGGAGCAGGAGTGGCCAGCAGCGTGCACGAGGACAGCTCTCTGTCTTCAGACAGACGGGGCCCCGGTGGCACTAACGTCGCCCATCTGCCCGCTATGTGTGCCCGCCCGAAACAGTAGTCGCCTCGTGGACAAGAGGGAGGCCATGCAGAGGGCATGACGGGTAACGACTGAGCTCCACCAACTGGCAGGCTGCTCGGCCAGACCTTGTTAAAACATGGCTCACGTGGAGATCTTGCGGCCTCTGTCTGCCTTACAAGCTCTCAGACAGATGCTGGATTCTCATCGCCATCTGATGCACTGCTCCACACCTGTGCCTTCTGTGAATTTGTCAATACTTGTACCTTATGCAATGCACACAATTCCTGCTCGTTCAAGAATTAACAATGGAACAGATGAAAACATCTGTACTAGAAGAGCAGCTCTCAAAGTCAGTTCTCCTCCCTGGAACCTCCCATCGATTTGCTTACACAGCAGAATGGAGCAGCGTGTTCAGTTCACTAGTGATACTGTTGCCCTTGAGTGCCCTCTTCCTGTGGACCTGCAACGGCTGAGGGTCCCTCCTGCTCTGGGATCAGCCTATTACTGGGCTTATGGTGCAGGGTAGCATATTCAGACCAGGGAGACACTGATTAGTAAGCTTTCCATCTGTTAATCAAGCCGACGTCTTACCTTTCAGCTGCAGTGTGTCTCAGCACGGCGTGGTCAGCGGGCTGTTCTCACATTGCAGCCATCCACCTGTCCTCACCCTCAGCGCCGCCACGCTAGCCCTCACTTGTGTCTAACATCAGTTGGTCTCCTCCCACCAGTCAAGCCTCTGTCTCCCTCTCTGCTTGCTGTCTGTCTGCTTCTCCACAGTCTTACTCTTTCAGCTCCCGTGATCTCTAAGTCTCACATCTCTCTCTCTCTCTCTCTCCCTCTCTCTCTTGCATCCTGACGTGCTCTGATCCGGAAAGCCACGCAATTGGCTGGGACAGAATTGGCTACCAACTATTAACAGATTACTTTCCTGGAATACAAATGCAGATGCAAATGTGCCGTTCCTCCTCTTGGAATTCTTACTTCATTCCCTGGAAAATTTAAAGACACAACACGGCTTTCTTGTTTTTCCCAGAATACAGTCTCCATCCAGCTCCCTGACTCCCCTCTCTAAGATATATAAATTAAAACATATCAAGGCACATTTACCCATAAACCACTCTAAGTTCCACTGATTCATTAGCTGATTCATTTTCAGCTAATATCTATGATCTATAAATATACGAATGTTATCAAATGACCTTTAAAGCACAGGATATCCAATGTATTTGTCTAATCCTTAATTTGCTAAAGTAGTCTGTTCTTACAAGAATACCATCCATCCATCCATTTTCTACAACCACTTAATCCATATGGGTCGCGGGGAGAATACCTGGACACTTAATTAAAAATTAGCAAGTGGTTCTTTATCTGAGCTCAGTAGGCCAACATCCAAGACTGTTTAATTCAAACTTGTTGAGCACACATCTACAAACTAGAATGCTAAATGATTATTCAGCTAGATTTACTTAATAGTGACATTCACATGCAAACAGTAATGGCGGCGATTCTGTTCCTCATATTGCCCCAGGTTCATCTGAAGTATTACCCTTCTTTCAGTACAGAGATGTGTACAAGTGTCGCCTTCCAAGGTAAATATATCTAAAAAAAAATCTATTAAAATTTCATTTCCTGTGTCCTTGTTGGCTGTCGTTGCTGTTGTTGACTAATTTGGTAATGGAGCTTATAAGCCCCTCCCACATCCTGTATGTCACAGGAAGTGAGAGGGCGGTGACTCTGTACCTGAACTCCTTCAGCTGCGGGGACACATACCAGCAGAGGGCACTGAAATATGTGCTGCCAAGTAGCTGAAATGAATACAGTACAGGGCTCACAGGCCAAGGGTTGGCTGTCCTGACTGCCTGGTGACTCCAGCATTTTTTGGGTCAATAATGCTTAATCATCTCAGTTCTGAAAACATGTTTTATAAGCAAAAAGCCTGGGACGTCTGGGCGAAATGGTGCAGCAGGGGAAGACTCTTAGCCTCATTCCAGGAGAATCCCATGTTTGGTGCATATGGAGGACAGCATCGCTTTAAGCACAGCTCTGTTCCCATGGGGGGGGGCTTGATTATCACATATTGTAATAATATATCTTTCGTGTAACACTAGTGGCGGAAGCCACTCTTCAGCCCAGTATTTCTGAGTGCACGGAATTCCTTTCACCCGCACGATGGCTTTATTTCTACCCCGTTGCCATTTCTTGGCCTGTTGTGTCTCCAGAAACTCTGTGAGGGATAAAGGTCAGCCTTTGGCCCGGCCTGCATTTCTCCTCGGAGCGAGCACCGCCATGCCCCCCCGTCTCTCGCCTGAGCGAGCTTCAAAGCCCGGCCCGTACTGACTCTTCTACCACCTCAGCAGAATCACAAGGCTCTTTGGCTGCGGCCCATAATCCCCTGCTGCTCCTGTTAAAGTCCCCCGCACCCCCACCCCCTGCAATTATCCCCATCTCTCTCAGGCTAAAGCGATCCATTCCCAGGGCCAGTTCCGGAGAGCCTGGCCACGGCAGGTTTCTCACGACAAGCCCTCAATGATATCAATACTCTGGTATATGAGAACCTTATTTTTGAGATGAAAGCCTTCAGAATTCTGCTGAGAAATGTTTACATTGCACTGAGGCAACGCTAAAAGATAAGCATGACCCTTCGAAGCAGAAAAATCAGCCAGATATGTTGCTGGTTTATGACTCCCCCCGTAATGAAACGCTGGAGGCCTGACTTATCTGACAGCCCTTTTGCGTACAGCAGTGAGGCCAGCTGCCCAAGCCCTGCAAGCTGCTCTCCACCTTCTCAGACGGCCCACTTGGCCGTGACGTTGTCGTTTATCTGCTTCCAATTTTTAATATAGTTTCGCCTCTTTTGCCTCCAGCAGACAGGCAGCAGCATCTTGCTGTGTGCTTAATATAACAGATTGAAATGCCATGTGTCACACTCCAACAAACAAGCCAGGGCCACCAGCCTTTGTTTCAGTTTTGTATCTGATAAAGTTTGTGTTTCCATCAGCCTGTGCTGGGCCATTTGCTCCATCATTGGGGCATCTCTGTGCTGGAGATTCACAGGAAACAGAGGGACAGAAGCCAGAAACGAAGAGTGAGCCAGTGTTCTAGAAGAAACGCAGCACTACAGAAAAGTAGTTTTAAGTATGAAATGTTTTCAGTAAACATGATCAAAGCCTGCATGTGTGAGTTTCCACCGGTTTTCAACAAAAACTGGAACAGTCAACCTCTCCTTCTCAATTCATCATAAGTTCTGTGTTCACAGTGCATGTAGGACATTATCCTTTGTGAATGTGGTCTCTCTCTGGTAATAAATAAAACAGAATTGGTCATATTAGGCTAGAAATTCCCTTTAAAGAAAACCTTTAAATTCTAGATCGCATGACCCGTTAACACAGTGACATGCTGGGCGGGGGGGGGGAGGCCATACCAGCATCTCCCACAGCATCTGCAGTCTAAGATCAGTCATCTTCCAGGCAAAACGCTGCACTGAGCAGCTGGTCCAGTGAAGCTCCCGGGGACCTGCATGGAAGGCTTGTTTAATCTTCAGGTTTTTTCTTCATTTCTCTCCTTTTAGTGGAAACCATTTCGCTGAAGGCTTTTGCTGGCGACTGGGGCTGTTTGGTCCACGCAAAGGCCCAGGAATGTGACAAACAGGGATGTTTAGTGCTCATGTCGAAGGAGGTGACCGCAGGCTGCTTCCGCATCGGACCAGATGAGGCTCGACAGCAAAGCGACCATGATGGGGAACCGTCACCATCCCGCTGCAGTTTGGAAAAAGTGCCCAGGCTTCGTAAACTGTAGCACATCGCTTTGTTCCCAACTGCTCTCGCCTGATAAAAGCCACTAAGCACTTGGAAGATACACTCTACTCTCCGTACTTTAGATTTCCCTCAAAGCCAAGTCAAGATCTGAGCTTCACTGCTCTACAACCCAGAGAGGTGACCCTAGTAGAGAGGTTGCTGGTAACATAAAGTGATCATTTGCTAATTTTGATGAGATCTCTAGCAGCTGGGAGGAGATGAGGTCAATGTCCAGCCTGACGTCTCAGAGACTGTGCTCCTTGCATGAACGGGGCCGCCTTGGGCCATGTTTCAGTTCATGCTAATGCACTCGCTGTACCTGTATGTAATTCACTTCCAGCAAAAGTATCCTCTAAGCGAAAAAATGCGAATGAATGAACGTTAGGAAGAGGGGTCAGGTGTGGGGCACTTGGAGATGATGTAGTGTGGACATTCGCTTGCCCTGCAGGGAAACAGCCTTTGACACGCAGAGACACTGTTAGGTCTTTCCTGGACAGGTCTGCCTTTCCTTCCCTGGTTCACAGTGCACCTTACCACAGCAATACAGGCAGAGCCAGTGTCAAACCCGCACGCCGGCTCCCAGGATCCAAGCATGGCGGTGTTGCTGTCCCCCATAGGTGCCATGCGACTTGGAGATTTGGCAGTCGGGGAATCCGCGCCCCGTTGGTTAGCGCTTCTTCCATGTATCGCCGATGGCCAATATTCCCGCTCTTGGCATGGTGCACTCTCACAGTCCTTATTCCCTGGTGGAGTCATTTGCTTGTGTATTTTATGCTCGTTTCGTGGCTTAGCTATTAATATGAATGAGAAAAGGCACCAAATGAAGCAGTTCGGCCTTGGCGGACACATGTATCCCACCGTGCTGGTGGCCAACATTGTGCAACGAGAGAGAGAACACTGTCTTTCTGCGCCGCGAAACCAAGCAACTGATGGCAAAACTCACAGGAAACCCTTGGACGACACCCTAAGCAGAGCGAGCACACGGCTGCATTTTATCTATCCATTTCCTGTCCGCTGGCTCCGGGGGAGACAGATCTAGCCAGGCACAGAGAGCAAAGGCGTCATGTTCCCGGCGGCTTTCGGGATTCCACAATAATGCGACCGCAGCCTTGAATCGCCCTCTTGTTCCCGGCCTTAGGCCCATGCAAGATGAACGATTCGCATGGGGAACGGGGCTCCCCGCGCTCCGGCTCATGGCTGCAAAAGGAAGCGGGTTTCTTCTTTTTCTTGAGAGAAGCCGAGGACGGGAGACAAAGGCCTTAATGGGAGGCGCAGGGCTTCTGTCTGGCTTGTCACTTCGCCTGTGGAGCTCGTATTGTAAGCCGGCAAAAGACAGCGGGCCATTCCCCCTTCCCAGGCAGCACGCTTGTAAAGTCGGTTCCGATGGCTCTCCTTAGGCACTCGGGAGGGAAACTGTGCCCCAATTCACCCGCTGATCCTCCTGGCACCTTTCCAGGGGTTCTTGGGAACTGTATTTCGACTACGGATGGAGGGTCGACGAAAGAAAGAAACTGCCCCGCTGTTAGGGGGACGTTGGCACATGGATCAGCCCAGGACCCGCTCCTAGCTGTGTATGTGGGGAAAGGCACACTGGAGACACATTGCCGTAGAGATGGGATGTTTAGAAAAATCCATGGATGTGAGGAATCCCTTTTCTAGCCGCTAAATATAGATGATTTAGTGGAGAGAAAATCTATACATCTCTCCCAAATGTACTTCCGCCATAAAACCCATTCGGCGGTGGACGCCGTTACATCTGAAACATTCCCCGTAAGGTTAGGCACTTCTGAAAGTGTGCGAGTGTGTATAGAGGAATGCACGCCCAAAAAGTGGGATTTGGGGAATCTGGGGAAATGTTACATAATTTATTACATCCCTGCTAGTTATTGCTAGACGTAAAAGAACAGAGCAGGGAAACAACTGCCGTTTTCATACAGATGAGCGTCACTGTACTGTTGGGACGCTCGAAGCCAGCTACACAATGACCTGCCACATTCGACCTGATAACAATGGCTGCAGAAGAAAGCGGTTAAAAGTTTGTAGCTTTTTTGTATAATAAATTCAGAGTTCCAGTACTTTTCCTTATTGCATCACAGTACCTCTTAGGAAGCTGACCCCAATGAAAATAACAATGTTAAATCTGAGTCATTCTCTCTAAAATCCCTGCGTGATGTGTGCACGCATAAGCACGGACAGCACGCAGCACCCAAGCAGCCATCCCCAGTGTTCCACAAGCCTCCAGGCACCAGCCGCATTAACCTGACGTCATTTGCACGTTCTCACAGTGGCGGAAAAGGACCTGATGTATCGGTCCTGCTGTGTGACTCTTAACCACCTAATGTCACCTACCTGTGGCCCAACACCCAGAAAATATGGGAATAGCGGATATCAGGTCAGCTGGGATGAACCAAGGAGCCAGACACACTTTGCAGATTGGGCTACCTGGCACATAAGTTGGTACAGCAGAGACGAGTTTGAATATAGGTATGCATGAACTGTTAATATGTGCACTGAACATGCATGTAGTTTGGTGAATGCAGTCGAGGGCCTCTCTTCAAAAGACGGAGCATGTAGATTTCTGTTTATATCCTGGCTGTGTGCCTCAAGTGTGTCATGGAGGGGACAGTCTCGGCGGGTGGCTGTAAAGAAGGTGACGGAAAAGCAAGAATGCGGCAGACAGTGACTCCTCAGCACACTGCCAGGGAAGGCGGCAGACAGTGACTCCTCAGCACACTGCCAGGGGAGGCAGCAGACAGTGACTCCTCAGCACACTGCCAGGGGAGGCGGCAGCAGCGGCTATCACCCGCCAACGGAGCAAAGCAGGGGAACAGCATGCAGTCTGCGATGAAATTATCTGCGGGTGACGAAGCTCTGAGAGGTCTCTTCACCGTGAGAGGGTTGTGTGGCCTGCAGAGCGCCCCTTCACCGTGAGAGGTCTGCATGGCCTGCAGAGCGGCCCTTCACCGTGAGAGGTCTGCATGTCCTGTAGAGTGATACTTCACCGTGAGACGTCTGCATGGCCTGCAGAGCGCCCCTTCATTGTGAGAGGTCTGCACTGCCTGCAGAGTGACACTTCACCGTGAGAGGTCAGCATGACCTGCAGAGCGCCCCTTCGTTGTGAGAGGTCTGCATTGCCTGCAGAGTGCCACTTCACTGTGAGAGGTCTGCATTGCCTGCAGAGTGATACTTCACCGTGAGAGGTCTGCATGGCCTGCAGAGTGCCCCTTCATTGTGAGAGGTCTGCATTGCCTGCAGAGTGCTACTTCACCGTGAGAGGTCTGCATGGTCTGCAGAGCACCCCTTCACTGTGAGAGGTCTGCATTGCCTGCAGAGTGACACTTCACCGTGAGAGGTCTTTATGACCTGCAGAGCACCCCTTCACTGTGAGAGGTCTGCATTGCAGAGTGCTACTTCACCATGAGAGGTCTGCATTGCAGAGTGCTACTTCACCATGAGAGGTCTGCATGGCCTGCAGAGTGCCACTTCACTGTGAGAGGTCTGCATTGCCTGCAGAGTGCTACTTCACTGTGAGTGGTCTGCGTGGCCTGCAGTGCACCTCTTCACCGTGAGAGGTCTGCGTGACCTGCAGAGTGCCACTTCACCGTAAGAGGTCTGCATGGCCTGCAAAGTGCCACTTCACCGTGAGAGGTCTGCGTGGCCTGCAGAGTGCCACTTCACCGTGAGAGGTCTGCGTGGCCTGCAGAGTGCCACTTCACCGCGGAAGGTCTGTGTAGCCTGCAGAGTGCCCCTTCACCGCGGAAGGTCTGTGTAGCCTGAGCTACACCTCATTTTGTGAGGGTTATCGTTTATGTACCCTTCTAGATCCTTCTAGAAAATCTAAAATCCATACATGTTTTAAAAAGGTACTATAAAAACAGAAAGGTAAAATTTAGATTATTGCTGTCAGTATTATAACAGAGTCCACTTCCAAAAAAAAACATGGTTTGCCCTGTGCTGATCGGGAGGATTTGCACATGTAATAGTTTGATTTGTCAGTTTTTGCTATACATCATACAGGGGAGGTGAGAATGGGGGGGATGAAGACAAAGCAATGATAAATGGAGGAGGCAGACAGCTTCACAGGGGCATGGCACTGCAGTAATTATGGGGGGGTGTTTTGTCAGACTCCTGAAAGGAGCATGCTGGTGGGCACACCCCCCAGGGAGGCAGACCTAATGGGGGCCCCCAAAGGCGTGTCAGCCATGAGGGCTGCGGACCCTTGTGCAGCAGTGAGCCAGTGGAAATTATTAGCTGTTTACTTCCTGTTGTGCTTTTCGGCAGATTATGAAACGTGTCGGTTCGTCAGCTGAGAAAAATCGGCTGAAATGTCACCAAGATAAACAGCTGATAATAAATGTACCATTTTTTATGGTAAGAATTTAGTCAGTAATTTCTCGGATGGTTAGTGAAATTACTGTGTTGATATGAGATAAACAGCTATCACAAGCTAATTAAATTAATTATGCTTAAAACAATGCAAAAAAACAGTACAGACCAGTAAAACATTGAAAAATGAATGCAGCTGAAAATTTGACACCCTCTAGCACTTGGATATTCTTTGTCATATTCTGTATAGTCAAGGTCACACACACACCCATAAACATGGACATGCACTCACGCGTGAAAGCGAGCGCACACTCACACACACACACACACACACACGCACACACACACACACACACACACACACGCACACACACACACACACACACACACACA
>JAAGVU020000008.1:1305129-1315582 GCA_011763525.2 Mormyrus iriodes | reverse complement strand
AGGATCTGCGCAGGCAGAGAGCAGCTGCCCAAGGCTGCGTGACAGCCACTCTGCCCTCACTCCGCCTCGCCCACTTCTCTAACATCCTACCCCCCCTGCTGAAAGCCTGCCAGGAAGCCCCCTCTCGACACCTCACTCACCATGCTGGTGTCACTTTCAGCGTCATTTTAGCTCCAGCGACCTTTGGTGGGACACTGCATCCTTGCCTCCGATTTTTACTCCCAAAGCACCTCGCTAAGCAGAGCGTCCCTCAGCATCTAACCTGTTGCTGCTGGAAGTACATCCCTGTTTATAAATATAGAAACAAAGTAAAAAACAAACTAAACCAAATTTCCTGACGTGTTTACACCCCCCCCCCCCACGCATTTACGGTTTTATCACTTCTTGAATATCGTATCAGGCTGCCCTGAAAAATCTGCCAAACTTCTGAAAGGACCCCCCTGTCCTGTCACTGCTGAGACCATGAGCCTTTGGTGTCCGCTAAGCTGGGAGAGCCACCCAGAGGTCACCATCAAGGGTAGGCTTAACTAGGTCTGTGCGATATCACATCGATATTATATTGCACATGTGCAATAATCGCCAGGGCTTCAGATGGCAGGCGAAACATTTGACTGGGCGCCAGCTTCTCGGTACTAGAGGGACGTTTATTTACGCCCACAGCAGATTAGTATTATTAATGAGATGCATTTTGTGACACCAAAAAATTAATAATCTGTATAAACTTGGCGTATCTTTATGTTTATTAAATTTGGTTAGCGGAGCACGCCACAAACAACTGTTTTGGTAAATCATGGAAGCAGTAATCGCTGAAGTGGCGGTGAAGAAAGGGACAGATCAGCAGCCACAGCATCTTTTTTAAAAGAGGAGATACTGTGGATAAATAAAGTAAATTGATGTTGGTGGATGGCAGTACTTTTTACTGATTAAAGTCCAACATGTTTATTAAACATAAGGATAAGCTGAATTTATACGGATTACTAAGTTTTTGGCGTCATAAAATACCTCATTAATATTTTAGCCGCATTACTAATTTGCCTAACAAATTCTGTGCATAAATAAATGTCCATGAAGTACTGAAAGGTTGCATCCAGCCAAATGTTTCACCTGTCATCTGGTGATTATTGCACGCGCGTGATATCGATGTGATATCGGTTTGATATCGTGTGATATCGGTTTGATATCGTGTGATATCGGTTTGATATCAGTGTGATATCACACAGCCCTGGGCGTAACTGTGGTGTCGTCTGTCTTGCTTTTATTCTAGCAAACAACGGATTGTGCTGGAGGCTAACTAAAGCTAAGCGGGCAAAGATCTCAAGGAGTGTCAGACTTCTGCTCATTACCGCCTCCTGATTTTACAGCCCGATTATGTAAATGTGAACATGTTTAATCCTAGGATCTGCAAATCACTGATGTCTGTGATGAGGGTGGGAGCCAGGATAAATCGCAGGGTCCCAAGCACCATGTCGCTCATGAGGTGATCATCTCGCTCTCTGAAAAGCGGGAAGCGGCCCCCAGCTCAGTTTCTTCATGTTTTTCGATGTTTTAGTGTTTCATCTCTGCCACAACTGCAGGAAACTGGCTGTAAAAGCATGTCAGGAAAGGGTGGGGAGGGATGTACATTGTGTGCCTCCTTCCCATTGACTGGTGACAGTCAGTGCTCTTTGAATTTGTTCTCCCTTTGCACTGGTTGTCCGTTTTGTGGATCCCAGGCATACCTGCCATTTCTCTTTAGCCAATAGTTGGTTAAAACGCAAATGATGTTGCTGCCCTCCTGCTTGTTGGAGCCTTTATTTACATGCACTATACCGCAGCTAAAGCCTTGGGGTCAGCGCTACACACAGTGACATCGATTCCCCTCATTGACTTACTGTCAGTCCTTATATAGATTGTCCTGATCTGTCCTACTTCCATTCCTGGCCGTAAGGAACAGTCCTCTTTTCAGGTCTCTCTGGGATGGAAATTTTTAATCTTGTCATTTAGTCCAGAAATAGTGATTATTGCAAAACCCCCAATTGCCTTTCTCGGTTTTCCCTGGTGTCCCCCCCCCCTCTCTCTCACTCCTTCACTCACTCCCACTGGCATTGTGTAGTTTTGCCAAACTTCCTCTGTGCTGACAGGGGGACTAAGCCAGACCCACAGCTGTACTCTCAGCCACAGGATGCATCTGCTCTTGGCTCTGGAGGATTTCACAGCCTTGATGAGCCCGGCTCCCCTCATATTACGACAATAATGTAAGTGCTTCTTGAATCACAAAAAGAGCTGGAAGACGTCCGACTCGATAAGCACACAAGACACAGTGAGTTTTAAACCCCAGTACATTTCCTTTCCTGCTTTCAGATCCTTGGTGACCCCGAGTCCCATTCTGCCCCGAGGGTGTGTGCCTGCCCCCCTTCCGACCTGCTCCCCAGCTGAGCATTATTCCCATATGACCCCAGTAGTCTGTTGGGGGGCAGGATACCCCAAAAACAGGATGTTGCGAAAGCCTTCAGATAGAATTTCCCGCAGGAAATGAGACAATAAATAAAAATGAAAACGCAAATGAGATGAGTAACGGCCCACGTGTCTGAGGGCAGCCACGCTTCTGCCTATGTCAGGTCTGAAACACGCTTCGAGTCAACAGTGAAGGAGAAACAGAGGAGATGGTTTGGGGTCTAAACAGCCTCCCTATTGTTTATGGGACGTCCCCATACCTCCTGGAAATACGGAATCTCATCACGGAATGAATGTATTGCACTTAACTAATGAAGAATGTTTCTGCCTTCCTGCCCTAATCTGGATGTCTGTCTGTCTGTCTGTCTGCATGTCTGTGCGTCTGTCTGTCTGCGAGTCTGTGTGTGTGTCTGTCTGTCTCTGTCGCCCATTTTTTAAGGATTCTCTTGGAAAAGAAGCTCTTGGCCACAAGAACCACGGCACATACCTCCACAAAAGCTGAGAGACTGGCCAGGGAAAAGTGTATCAGGAATGTGGAGCCATATGCTGCTGGGAAGAGTCCTCTGCATGGGACTTAGCAAAGGCAGCCTTCTCATCTGCCCCGAGTGACAACACCGCAGCAGCCAGACAGAGGCGCTCTGTGCCCATACACAGCTACGCAGGACCTTTATAAATGAGATTCTACAATTCTTTACTCTTCCAGCTTAGTTTCCACAGGATGCAATCGGCTGTCGGTGACAGGAACGTCTGGAAACGTGATCGGTGAACTTTAGATGGAAAGCTAAGGATGAAATATGAAGCCGAGCCTGTGCCCGCAGAGACTGCCTTTCAGTGAAATTCATGAAAAATGTTAATGAAATGCATATTGTTATGACCCATATTTGGACTGGACAAATATGCATCATGGGCCGGAGAGCCACTTCCTAGACACTGTATGTACTTAAAATAATTAAGTATGTTGGAGTACGATTTTTACCGATATCTTTGTTTTTATAACTACCTTACATCATGCTAAATATGGTCCTCCACAAATAAAGCCATATTCTCTGCCTGGTTTCGCGGCAGGACAGGATGTATTCTTACTCCTATGCAATATTATATATGATCAAAAAAGCTCCTGTTGAAGGGGTGACAACCCTCTCAGTGATTGCAGCAAAAGTCACACGGACGCAGTCTGGAGAGCCTGGTCTATTGCGACTGGAGACGCCTTGACCTTCTAAATGAGTGGCTTCTCGTTGTAGGGCCGAGTATGATTGAGGCTCACCTGGTAACGCGTGACCATGCTCTGCCCTGCTGACGTATGTGCTCCTGCGCACGCCCGTAAGCCCCGGTGTATTGCTTTGGAAACTCTGACGTCTTTCTGAGGCACGCAGCCGTAATCCACAGTAAATGCTGTTACAGCCAGGAAGCCCTTTCAAACTAAAGATCAGCTGCTGGAAGTGCACATGCCAGAAAGAGCCACGGGAGAATAATAATATTCTCACAGATCAGGTCACAGGGTGAGCCCTTTTTGGTGAGTAAAAATGTGAGGGAATGTTTTCTTTTTGGTGCCAAATGGAAACGCTATGAAATAATCTGATGCTAAATTAAAATACCAGAAAGCAAAACTAATTCCACTCATTGTGACTTCTCAGTCTGCTGCAGGATTTCTGTGTTTATTTCGCATTTCTTACATGAAGGAGGCCCCACGCATATGGCTAACTGGAGAGATGACGAGATTTGGGAACTTCTGTCAGTAGTGCTGTAAAGAAAACAGTGAGTTCCGCTGCCTACTTTTTGCATTGTGTCCTGCCTCCTGCACGCTCTACCCAAGTGCCGCCCCTCATCCAAACCAACGGGAGTATTTCTAGTAGGTCTGAATGCCTCTGACACAGACCATCTCCCCATGTGTGAAAGGGCAACTCTGGAAAATGTCCGGACCTGATTCTCCGGACAATGTCCAGAGTTCACGTGTAAAAATGGATTCTGCGTTTCCTGAGCATGCACCGGTGAAGTGGCGTTCCTTGGCATGTCTCACGGATAGATATCACTTCGTTTTTTATGGCAAGCACCATAATCATGGTCAATGAGACACTATAAATGTTGTTGCTCTCTTAACCAAATTATAAATTTATAGCCATAGACAGGCACTAATCTAAACAGACAGGCTTCACAAGGCAAGCGTCCTGTTCTCTCAAGCTGAACAACTGCGTACCAGCAGAGCACTACAGCACCTACACAGATGTGATTCCTTGGCATCATGTCCATGAGGACTCTTTCTTCCGGTTTCTTGAGTAGCACTGGATATATTTCCCCTTTGGGCGTGCCATTTGTTTGTGAAGTCTTAAGTTCTTTAAAGTTACACCTGAAGAGGGGGTGCCCTCACAGCTGAGCCCCAGAGCTAGGCTGCCGTTCGGATATATTCCCACAGCTCAACTCTCAATTGATGTTGGCAGCTTGAAAGCACTTTGGTTGCTAACACATTGTGCTAACGGCCTGGGCTGGCCACGCACAGGCCCTTGACTGTTATGTGGCCGCTCAGCAGTTGGTGCCCGCAGACAGGAAGTGGGGTCTCCCCTGCAACGGGATGATGTCAATGGAGAGGCATCATGGTATCTGTGCACAAGCAGGATCAGGGTTTGGTCTGAAGCAGTTTCCTGTCCAAACACACCAAGTTCTCAGTACGTTCAGTGTTAGAGGCCAGACTGAAAGATGAGTCAATAAGCTTTCATAACTGTGCGTGGACTCGTTGACTGGTTCATTAAAAAAATGTGAATTTAACAGCTTTGTAGCAGTTCAGCGATTATGAAGGCACGTCAGCAGTATAATATAATTGAAACTGCACTTACGCAGCCAACATCAGTTCCTCACTTAAAAAAATATGTCTGGGAGAGCTGATGACTTCATCGCTTGATTTTAAATATCAAATATCTTTTTAATATCTTAATAAAATCTTGATGACATCTCGCTCAGACCTTGCTCCATATTCATGCCGTTTTTCGCACGAAGGCTTTTGAGAGCCTGGTTGAGTGAGCAGGGTCTCCAGGCAATGCTGTGATGGTCTGTCACTCAGGCCCCTGACTCACGCGGACGGGGCAGCGCCAAACACATCCGCTGGGCTCTGCGATCGCACTGCATACAGGACTGTATTGAACATATATCACATCCCATTCGGTTTCCATGGATATAAAGCAGTGTGACAGAAAGAATGCCTGTCATTAAGAACCGCGGTACAGATTCAACACTGATGCGAGCTAATAATTAATTTTTAATGCTGTCTTTGTCCTGTCACTCTGATGCAGAATAACTGAGGCATAATAGTTCTTTAGAATCCGCAGATTTCGACATGTGCGATTTCTGACCCTTTATGTTCGAATTGTTTAAGCGATGCTTTTGCGACTCGGGCCCACAGCTGACAGGAAGATAGCCGGGAAGGGCGCCCCCCCACTGTACTGCAGAAGAATACTTACTGCTTTTCAAGAAGCGGGCGATTGTGAGCTTTACTTTTTTTTCTGGAGCCGACTGGCCCCGCCTAATGCCCGGCCTCCCTGGGGGGGCTTGCTCCCCGCCCGGCCGTGAGCACTGGGAATCGCTGCCAATTCCGGTCCCTGAGCCAGCAGGAAATGCACACACATGTGGCCCTGGTCGCTGTGGGAGCCTCACATGCTCTCAGGCTCTTACTGGGAGTTCAATGGGTTACCGAAGCCCAGTTGAATAGAGCCTTACATTTCAGAATATATGCATTTTCTCCCCTAAATGCCTGTGTCTTGCTGCAGATAAGTGTATGTAAGCACATTCACACATGCACACACACCCACCTCCACACACAGTCACACATATTCAAAGGCATATTGCATACATTTAAACATGTGGGTGGACACACACACGCACACACACACACACACACACACACACGCACACACACACATTCACAAAGATGCAGCACCTGCGTCTGAACATGGCAGCATGTCCACATGCACAAGCAGAGAGACCCCGAGCCTCACTCCCACACGACACACCCGCCCCGAGCCTCACTCCCACACGACACACCCGCCCCGAGCCTCACTCCCACACGACACACCCGCCCTGAGCCTCACTCCCACACGACACACCAGCAATGGGACCCCAGTGTGCATAAATCAGATGCTAGTGTCTTGAATTTAGCCTTGAGTGAACAATGCATCTCTGTTCCACTGTCCGAACTTTTACAGTAAACAGCTTTTCTTGTTTCAGTGCCTGTGACGCCATTTCCGGCTTCTCGCGGCACTCACAACCACTCTGCTGGGCCAGTTCTCTATACTGAGTCTGGAGTCTAAGCTCGAATTGTGTCACATCACTGTAAGGGTTAGTTAAGATGAGCGGATGGGCAAGTCTTGCAAGCTCAGACCTGGCCTATTTTCGGTACAGGGGAGAGCTGTGTGGGGCCCAGCCGCCCCCTCCAGCTATATCCAAAAGTCCATGGGCTCACACTCCCCTTGAAAGAGGGGCATGTGTGCACACACACAGCCATCCACCCATCTCTGCCTCCCAGATGCAGCGGATTGGAACCCGTCAGACTGGCGGTTAATCGGGTCCCGCACAAAAGAGGGATGGGGTCCATAAAAATGGATCAGTGAAATGTTCAGAGAGCCATCTGAGAGCTCAGGGATGCGGAGCATGTTGAGCTGATAACAGAGTGGAATGCCTCGCCTCTCTTTCTACTGTTCTTACGATGACACAATCTGGAAGGCTCCAGAAGTCTGAGTCTGTGTCTCAGAGGTCAAGCGCTGAAGAGTGCACTCACGCTTCCTCTGGCCCATCTGGGTCAATGACCCATTCTTTCAAAAGCCCTACATCCAGAAGATCCTCCCCTTGGTAGTCAGCTTCCTCACAGAAGATCTCCATGATTCGCGCCGGTTTTTGTGGTCATGGGATTCCAAAAGGACGAGCGCATCAATTGGCCTTTATGGTCAACTTTTGTGACTCAGCTGTCTTTGTGTGAGAAGAGCCCCCCCCCCGCCCCTGTCAGTTGGGCTTACCTCCTCCCAGCCAGCTGTAAGTATATGTGGTGGAACTGGGTGCTACCACCTAGCCAGTTGGGGGGGACACACTCATCTGACCATCACAGACATCGATCCCATAGACCTCCGCCCCTCAGGTTACTCAGCATGCTCTTGTGCTTCTGCCATCTTGTATTCTGTCCAGGCCTAGCTCTGCTCATCTGTGTTCATCCGACCTTCGAGCTCATACGAAGCTACCTTCCATCTTCCGGCTGATTGTCTATTGCAGGGTGATGGAAGGGGGGTGTGCTGGAGCCTCCCCCAGGCAGCGCAGGGCCCCCAGCAGGGAGCACCCTGGGTGGAATGCCGGCAATCCAATACCTCTTTCGTGAAAAGCTCAAATGCTGTCTTTGCCTGCGTTAGTTGACGGCTGCCTGCTGAATAATGTGAAAGGGCTGGGTTTAAACAGCCCCGCAGCTTAAACATGGGACCCCTTTCCTCTGCTCATAGTATGCCGCAAACCAAAGGGGGCGGGATAGAAGGTGTGGAAAGAAGATGGGGCGGTTGGAATGGCTGAAGTTAGTGTCTGACTGTGAGATGTTTACCTGAAACTAAGTGCCCATCTCCAAAAGAGAAGGAGCACCTTCAGCACCAAGTCCTAAGCCATGTCATGGATCTACACTCCATTATGCAGAGAGATTGAACTGTGCTATGCTCTTACAGACCCTAACCCCCCAACTGTGACCACCACATCTGTGTTTTGTCCTTTATGCATGTGTGTGTGTGTGTCTGTATGTGTGTGTGTCTGTGTGTTTGTGTGTGTGTGTCTGTGTGTGTGTGTTTGTGTGTCTGTGTGTGTGTGTCTGTGTGTGTGTCTGTGTTTGTGTCTGTGTGTGTGTCTGTGTGTGTGTGCATGTGTGTGTCTGTGTGTGTGTGTGTCTGTGTGTGTGCGTCTGTGTGTGTGTGTGTGTGTGTGTCTGTGTGTCTGTGTGTGTGTGTCTGTGTTCATGGAGACAGGAGACAGTCCATAGGCTGAGCAGCAGCTCCACACTGGTTTGCCCTGTTACTCACAGGAGCTTCAAACTGACTGCATGCTGACCCACCTGCTGTCCAGTTAAGAAGATTTGGCCCTCTGCTAACGTCAGGCTCTGAGCACGCCCCTCCCCTCCCCTCCCCCCCCCCCCGTTGTAAACACAAGCAGACATAATGATCTGCTTCAGTCCTGGTACTGCCTGCATGGCGACAGTGTCAGGGCCCCCCCAAAATCAGCACACCTGGTCATGGCCCCCATTCCCCGACACACCCTCCACAAAGCCACACCTTGTGCACAAGCACACATGCACACACGTGTGTGCAGGTACACATGACATCTCGCATCCAAAGGCACAAGTATGCCCCACAAAGTGAATCCAACCCCGGGTGCTGCAAGGTGACGCTCGGAACCTCCGGACCAGCGATACTCAGGAAGCCAGGCCTTTGCTTGGAGCCTCGATACCACAGCATCACCAAACTGAGCACAAGCCACTAGCGACACCCCCCGCTGCCCCTGTGCACCGCACCGCGCCCCCCAGCTTCCCCCTTACCTTTGTGACAGTCATGCAGAGGCAGAGCGTGAGGAGCCGGCGCTGTCCTCCTGACGCAGAGCACTGGAGACGCTGTGCGGTCGCCACACGTCCTCTGGCCAGAGAGCGAATGAGATGGAGCGGGTGAGAGAGAGAGAGGGAGGCTGAGCGAGGCAGACAGAGAGACAGAGGTACAGAGGAGGAGGGAGGACTAGATGAGTCTCTCTCCGATGAGGTGGACAGAGACGCCCGCAAATGCTGCCTCTGAATCCGAGTGCTGCAGTAAAGTAATCAGGGCGTCTGGTTACTACAACAGCAAGCGCTCTGCTAGGATACCCCTCCTCTCACGCGCTCTGCTAGGATACCCCTCCTCTCAGGCCGCCTCCAGCCCTCCCCACACACACCACGCTCCCTCCTCGCTCCTCCCCGTTTTCCTTGTAGTCTGATTGCCGGCGATGCTAATGGAGCCTCTCCGCGCGATGGCACAGCGTGGCCGTCCTCAGCCGCAGCGGCAGCACCCCCCAGCCGCCCCCTCCCGCACAGGCTTATGTCGCAGCGCAGCCCGCGTGCTTCCTTCAGCCGATGCGCGTCCGCGATTGCGCGTGCGTCGCACCGGCTGCGTGGTTTCTCCTTGAACGCGCGCATCATCATGGTTATTCCAGGACAGCGTAACGTAACAGGACTGCGCTTTTTAATAGAAATTCAAGCTCTTCGTGTTTTTAATATGCTACATAGAAGAGCAACACGCAATAAAGTCTGCAGCGCGCAAAACAAATAAACAAACATCAAACGTATTCACGGCTGAGACGGTTCCACGGCCATTTCTACCCACCGGCTTATATTAGTGCTCATGCAAAGGCTTCATGCGCCGGCGGGACAGAAGCTCCCCTTCAGGGCAGGATACGGACTTCCATATCCCTTCCCGGAGAAACTGGCTTTGAACCACAGGCGATTTCTCTTTTTCCAAATGAAACGCATGCCGTTAGTAACGTTAAAGTGCGCCTAGTCCGATGAAGCCTCCTCTGTATGTGGTGCTACCCCCCCCGCTCCCGTGATGCGGAACCCCCGTCCGCCCCGCGCCCATCATGCGGGCCCCCCCGTCTGCCCCGCGCCCATCATGCACCGTCCGCCCCGCGCCCCCATCCCGTTTCCTCGGGGCGAATGAGTGCGCCTGACACAATGGCTGCCTTTGAGTCTTGGGGCAAATGGGGGCTGATTAATATGCCTTACACTGTCACATGATATAGGGCTATATTATATAATATGCTTTTGTTTTTCGGGTTTACTTCATATTTTCGCTGCAGTGCATCTCACACGAGCTGTTATTACAGTTTCCGAGGACAGTGTGACTGCAGTATCTCCCTCCACTGGCCATGTACCACGTGCAGCGGCTCATGCTGTGCCTTTTTGTAAAATACTGTAAGATGCAGCAATATACATTTACGCATAATTACACATATGTATGGGCGCACATTAGTTTAAGATTTCACTGATAATATA
>JAAGVU020000008.1:1280563-1302969 GCA_011763525.2 Mormyrus iriodes | reverse complement strand
TGCTGTGGTGTCCATGCAGATATGTGGTTAAACCTAAATGCTCATGTATACGCCGCGGAAGCAGTGCTTTTACGTTCCGTTAATGCAGACCCGCCGCTGTGAAATGCGCTAATGCCGGTCCGTTGCAGATCCGTAGCTGCGCGCACTGGGCACCAGTCTCTCACACTTGTGGGGGATTTTCTCTAGCTCCCTGTCATAAAGCATCCAGGCTATTTTGAAATATTTTCCTAGCGCTTTGCTTAATGGATTTCCCCCTTGTTGCTCCCTTGCGTTGAGAGCCCAGCTCCTTTTCTTAAGAGCGCCTCGGGGAGTCCTGCTGTTTGCCGGCTTGTTTTTTCACCTGCCCGCGATAGAGGGGCTGATTTATGCCGAAGTCAGGGTGCAAACCCCCCCGTGCTTTCAGCTCCAACGCCAGGTCGTGCCGAGGAACCCCAAGCGCGACCGACCTGGTGTTACTTGCACATGTGTCCTTTTCATCATCAGCCCAGCACCTCTAAGGGGGGGACAGGCTGCAGAAGCTGGAAACTCCAGGTAACTGCCAATGGAAGGTCTTCTATTTAAGTCAAGCAGCACACGAAAAAAGTAAAAAAGTTGTGTTAGCACAGTCCCACTGCGAAATTCTCACGCACTGCGGACATCCCAGCAATAGAACCATGACATTAGCTGAAACGGGCACATGCAGGGGCATTTCAGAGGATAGCCACGTAAATAGCAAAGACCCTGGTATCGAGGAGAACATAAGTCCTCATTTTGACCGTGAGGTGCAACATGGGCACCCAGTGCTGAGAGCTCCAGCTGTCCCGCTTAAACCTCCAGCACAATGCTTGGCGAAGACCTTTCAGATATGGCTCTTTGCTGGAGGTGGGCGATATAGCCACAAATGTTATTACGATAAAAATTCCGTACATCGGTCGATATCGATGATTATCGTGATAAATGTCAAATCATAATTTCTTTCCAATTTAAAGGCAGATTTTTGCTCCTGGGTGGAAGTTGAAGAAATCAGATGGTTAATTGTAGTTTTAAACTATCATTTATGGTCAGAACTAGACAAGCACTTGTCAAACGGCATTTCACAAATTGAGGGAGAAGCTGAACTGGTTATTTTAGTCAGCCCCTACAAAACACCGCCGCTGGCCCCCTTCCTGGCCTCTCGGAACTCTCCGTGGATTATTACTGCGTTTATCTCTCACGGACTGAATTTTACTGGGGACTTTAGTTTTGGATTTCGCTGGATTACCCATCTTGGACTGGTTGCTTTGGACTGACCTGCTGTCCCGGTGAGGTGCCCTGTTATTTTGACCCTGATGCCTTTTGTCTGCCCGCTTCCCCTATTGCATTCTCTTATTTGTTCAATAAATCCCCCGTTTGTGATTTTGCGGCTGTATCTGCGCTTGTGCTCCATTGCCGGTCCTGACAGTCACAGAAAGTGACGTCATCTAATTGTGTTTTGTCTTAAATTATACATAGAACTTTTGTAATCGTTACTTGTTATATTAATACTGATGAATATTATATCGCGATAATTATTTTTATTGTTTCGTCGCGGATCCTTACTTGATGCTAAGGGCATAGATTTGGGTATGGACGGTTCGCACTTGTCCCTACTGATGTTGTGGGAACGCCGTGTGTGTTCAGGGGGGCGGGGATGCGGGGCTGATTTGGTCCCTACCAGTGTTGAACCCAAACCTACACCCTTGGCTGCGCGTTTGGCGGCAGTGATTTAGCCCCATAATGCGGCACGCACTTTTACCAGAATCCCGTGTTTGTCAATAGCAGCATGCAGTGCACGTGCGGAGGCTTATTCATGCGAAACCACAGTTTGTTTTGCTCTCACACACATTTCATTCGCTGTCACACCCACATGCACTCATTTCCTTTTATGCCGCTATGGAGACTTACCTTCAGCTCTCACTTGTGTAGCTAAGGATCTCCAGCCCAAAACACGGAAAAACAGAGACTGAGGCTGACAACAAAGCAGCAGTTAACACCTACTCAGAAGTTACTGTCTTTTTGGGCATGTTTGGCCAGTGTAGGTGTTTGATGTACCAGTCCTGGAAGTAGTCAGGCTGACTGTCCTTTGCTGCAGAGGTGATTTGGAAATGTGATGAAGGTGTGATGAGCAGTGGGGGAAGCCTGGCTCCAGATCATGAAAGGCAGCGTGCCCTGCTGGGGCCTTAAACAAATATGGCTCCTTTCCATGTCCTCTTGGCCAAGAGCTCCTGCAGCAGATCACAGGCACAACGGCAGTGCAGAAACTGCACTCGGCAGGAAATCCACCTCTGTGCATTGCCCTGAGACCATTCCGCCCAGTTTCAGTGTGCGTTTGCTTGTGAATTCTGCTGAGCACGCATAGGTTGGTGGTCAGAGCCATCAGCATCACCCGGCCCTTCCAGGGAGCCTCTCCTCAAAGCAGCTGCAGTCAGTGTTGCACTGACCACATACACTGGGAACCCAGACTGGCCAGACTGGCTTCTATTCTCGCTTCCCCATATAATAGTACATGTTGCCATGTTAATATGGAATGTGCACTTAGCATACTGGCTAAGGTTTGAAATTTGCTAGTTACTCTCCTGTTTCATCATAGCAAACAGGTAACTTTGAGTAGGTTAAGTAAACCGTTAAAATGCGTAAGTGGGTCTAGTTCTTCATTCCTCGGCGACATGGGGATACATTTCGGGGGCGGGGGTTGGGGGGGGGACTGTCTGTGTTCATTACAGGTAAAGCGGTGGAGGGTTCCCTCCTAAACGGCTTTGGATCCTGCAGCTCAATCCCACTTTAGCAGAAGCTCTTTACAGGCCCCCATTAACCCGTGAGCTGGTATTTCTAATAGAGTGACTCCATTGCAGTAAAGCAGCTGTTTGGCGGTGCCGCACCAGGGCTTATCCAGCATTAGCGTTTTAGGGCTCTCTTTGTGAAGGTGCCTGTCTTTATCTTTTTTCAGGAAATAAGTGATTTCTTATTTTGGTATCTGCAACAGTCATTAAGGCTATTTTTAGTTTTTTCGTTAACTGTGGAATGTACTTACTACAGCTATGAGCTCCTGTGGGTACAGTGTTTGGCTGTGGAGCAAATCATGTGTTATGATTATAAAATATAAATATTTTATATAGTTTTGTTTACTTTATAACTCCAACTGTTGTATCTGTGGTCCAATTCTCATGATTTTGTTTTTCATAGAGTAAAAAGGTATATGTCTTTTACTGTTAGAGTTAGTGCAACAGAACTACGCATTTGCTTGTATTGTCCATCTAGAAATCCCATAAAATGCATAAAGGCCAGCTTTGTTTCTTAGGTGTTATAAGGCTAATATTCTACTAATGAAAATGCTGAACTTTATTGTCTTATGAGGAAAAAAATGTCAGTTGAACATTGTTACCTACAATATTAGAAGCAATTCGAAGCATCTGCCTAAAGACGGCTGTCAGATGGTGCTGCCTGGTAGCCCAGATTTGTGGTTTATTTTATACTAATATTAAAGACATCTAGGCGATATCCTCCATACACATTAATTGATTTATGTCTATACTCATGTTTTTCTTTTATATATTCTGGTAAAACCTTCTATGTGACTTTAGGTGACCATCTTCAGCACTACTGATTGGTTTCAAGGTGCATAAACAGACCAGAGTAAACATATGGGGCAGTTTATGACATAAATTGAATGAGGTATTTAATAAAGTACTTTAAAGACTGTAACATATTTTGAAGTTATGCTCTTTTTTTTAGAAGAACAGGGAACCGCGCATGTTGTACCCAACGATTTGCTTTCCATTATAGAGAAAAAGAACAATTTGAATTGAATTAACTCTCGTATTTTAAGCGTTTACGGCACGCTGACCATGCGCTGCCGGCCACTGCTTGGCTGTAGTTCATCCAAAGCACATCACAAGAAAATGAAAACCAAAACGGGCAGCACCAATTTCCTGCCAGCTCGACATGATTTAATTAGAGCCACCAGACACAGCCCCCCACCCCAGCAAAGACAGAACTTATTCTTAAATAAACACTTGAACCTGAGCTCCAAACGGTTGCAAGAAACGAGAAAATAATGCTGAATTTCTCCCCCTTCTAAAGGCTTTGACCACAAAATATGATACTTAATCTTCCTAACATGTCGTCATATGGAATGTATTTAAACCCCCGACTAGGGCTTAGGTTTGTGTTTAAGTGGTC
Source organism: Mormyrus iriodes (assembly GCA_011763525.2). NCBI lineage: Eukaryota > Metazoa > Chordata > Actinopteri > Osteoglossiformes > Mormyridae > Mormyrus > Mormyrus iriodes. The sequence continues at coordinate 1,298,793 of JAAGVU020000008.1, read as the reverse complement.
GACTCGAAATAAATAATTGCACATAAGTCTCCTGAAACCTAATAATTACATGCAGAAAATCATAGGGACATGAGGTTTTCCGTAAAGATCTGGGAGAACAACTAGCATTTAAAGAGGACCCCCCCCCCCCCAACATTTTTTCCGTCTGTCTCCGTACTGCGACTGCAAGCTCGATGAAACAAGAGCACACGTTCCCTTCTTGAAGACGCGATGGAGGAAGGCTGGGGTTCGACTCGAGACCGCATAATGACCTAATAAGACAAACAGAGTGAGTGCCAGTTGTGACTGTGTACTTGGTGGAGGGAGGCCGGGGTTGCGAGGCCTGTGGTCCAGGCATGACTGATTGAACACAGATGCTGCAGGAGGAAGATCTGCTTCCGGCCATGAGACGTCGCTCCGCCTGTCTCCAGCATGCCCATGTCTGCCAGAGCTAGCTGTGCTATCCGCAGCACGGCGCAGGCGTGAGGCAGCCGTGACACGGCTCTGATTCGCACCCTGGCACTGGCAGACACGCGAAGGCACTGGGTGCGTGCTTCTCGGCTTCCCTTTCTCCATAATTTAATCGCTTCCATTGCTCCTCTCGCAGGATCTAGTGCCACATATCTGGGAAAGGCAGCATGACTCACTGCCCAGACTGGATTTATCCATCCACTTCTTATATTTACATTTAATTCCCTCTTAAATTTTTTTTCGTTGTTGAACACCTCCAGCTGTGAAATTCTTCCAGAATCCCTCTCACTATTTTGGAGTCGCAGCCTTTTGGGGTGTGTGTTCCTGCCAGTCCTGTCATCATTGACCTCCACAGTGGACCCAGGCAAGAACTCTACCAGTCCCCACATTTTCCAGGATAGTTATCCCCATTATCGTTTCCAGGGGAGAATGTTACAAAGTGATAAATATGAGGGCGAAAACTTTAGTGTCTCTTTAGACTCTGTGTGCCAAAAACATCTGATTAGCATCTTCTGTACGTCAATCAGAATGATCATGCCATGGATCCGCATCCGTATGTGTATGTAGGTTTCACTTTTTTTGTGAAGACAAAATTGGACAAACTTCCCACAGAAACAGTAACTTAAAGAAACAGTGCTTGTTGGATTTTATCCCACACAAAACAAGACTTTTAATATTTTTGCAAAAATATCATTTTAGGCAAAATAGCATAAACAAAGTAGAATAACTAGAATGACTAAACAGCCACATATATAGTCATATATATATAATTTATATTTATATATCTATATAGCCCTACCTATAAATATAGCCATGTTTTTGTTTGTAATAGACAGAGGGACAGTTAGGAAATATTAATCCTTTTGAAAAGAGAATGAAAGCAGGGTACGCTCCGAAATTTGTGTGTCGTCAGTTCTGCCCTTTTCCCCAGCTTGTTGTGTAAAGAACATAGATCTTTGCAGATGTATCATATGGACAGAGGCTCCATCCATGTCCAAGCACCAATTTTGGGAAATTACCCAAATGCTACCGTTCTGCTTGTAGTGTGCTTGACTTAAAAAGGATATAAACAAAATGACTGTTTATTCAACAATTCCTGGCCGACTGCTGACCTAACCACAGAAGCTTTAACTCTGCCCCGTTAAATGCTAAAACTCAGTTTCGTATGATATTTATGAAAGACATAACACGATATATCCCACACTGTGAAAAGGCTCATTCCAGGCCCGGCCTAGCGAGTTTCAAATTCCTACGCAGTTTCTGCGGAGCCTTCTCTTCTAGAATGATATTGACTATTTACTGTAGATGTCCTTTCTCAAAAACACCAGCTGAGAAATAGCCACAAATGGACGAACAGCTTCTCGTCTGGAGGCCGCGTCTGCATTGGCTCATCGTGACGCTCATGACTGCAGCTTCTGGCTCCACCTGGACCCATATGCCGTGTGTCTAACCTTTCCCCGGGACCTGGAGCGGTGTCCGGGGGGACGCAACACTGGAGGAGTAATGTCATGGGGAGTGTGTTCACAGGAGCAGGACAAGCTCCTTTCCCAAAACCGCTGCATTCCTCCAGACTAGAAGACGAGCTGTCCTTCCCAGTCTGAAGCGGATACTCCTCAATCCCAGCAAACGCTGCATTACCTCACTGCCTTTTGATATATTATACATTGCATATACACTCACTGGCCTCTTTATTAGGTATATCTGTTCAACTGATCATTGAAAGAAATACCCAATCAGCCAGTCATATGTCAGCATCACAAAGTATAAAAACATGCAGATACAGGTCAGGAGCTTCATTTAATCGTCACATCAAACCCCAGAATGGGGAAGAAAGTTATTTTAAATTAGATTTAAATGACTTTGAACGTGGCATGGTTGATGGTGCCAGACAGACTGGTATGAGTATTTCAGAAACTGCTGACCTACTGGGATTTTTATGCACAACCATCTCTAGGGTTTTCAGTGAACGGGCCCAAAAAGAAAAAACATCCAGTGAGCAGCAGATCTCCAGGCGAAAATGCCTTGCTGATGGCAAAGGTCAGAGAGGTCAGACTGGGTCAGGCCGATAGAAAGGCAACAGTAACTCAAATAAACACTCGTTACAATCAAGGTCTGCAGAAGAGCATCTCTGAACGCACATCATGTCGAACCTTGAAGCAGATGGGCTACAGCAGAAAAGGGCACACTCCTCTCCGCTAAGAGCGGGGCTACAGCGGGCACCAGCTCACCAAATTGGACGATGGGAGATTGGAAAAACGTTGCCTGGTCAGATGAGTCTCGATTTCTGCTGCGAGATTCAGATGGCAGGGTCAGAATTTGGCGTAAACAACATGAAAGCATGGACCCAACCTGCCTTGTATCAACAGTTCAGGCTGCTGCTGCTGGTGTAATGGTGTGGGGGATATTTTCTTGGTATACTGTGGGCCCCTTAGTACCCATTGAACATCGTTTAAATGCCACAGCCTACCTGAGTATTGTTGCTGACCATATCCATCCCTTTATGACCACAGTGTACCCAGCTTCTAATGGCTACTTCCAGCAGGGTAACGCACCATGTCACAAAGGTCATAAACCTCAGACTAGTTTCTTGAACATGACAGTGAGCTCACTGTACTCAATTGTTCTCCACAGCCACCAGATCTCAATCCAGTAGAGCACATATGGGATGTGGTGGAACGGGAGATTCGCATCATGAAGGTCCAGTTGACAAATCTGCAGTGACTGCCTGATGCATCATGTCAACATGGGCCAAAGCCTCTGAGGAATGCCCAACGCCATGTTATGAGAATAATGTTGATTTCATGTAAATGGTGCTTGCATGGGATATATGAGATGGTAAGCTAATATTAAGCACAAAAGAAAAAGACTTGTGTGACTTTAATAAGGACCAGATCATTGTGCCCATCGCCCTCTCAGACCAAGCCCTCGCCAAAGCCGGTGTCCTGGTTTTATTAGATCTAAGTGCTGTATTTGATACAATTGATTGGAAAATGCTCCTGGATAGGCTGGATAGCTGGGTGGGCCTCACTGGAACTGTCTAGAGCTGGTTCAGGATATACCTATAGGGCAGAGGTTGTTATGTTGAAATTGGTATTTATAAATTAATTGGTATTTATAAATCAAATTATAAATCACTCAATAGTTGTGGAGTCCCACAAGGATCTATCCTAGGGCCCCTCTTATTCAACATCTATAAGTTTCCTATAGGTAAAATTCTGCAATATAACAATAGGAGTTATCGTAGTGACCTGTCTCTGTTATTCCTTATGTCAGTGCCTTCAATTAGTTAATTGTTGGATGCAGCACAATTTCCTCTAGCTCAATAAAGAGAAAACAGAGGTAAATGTTTTTGGGGAAAAAAGAAGAGCGAGTAAAAGTTAGTGCCTACCTTGAGTCGAAGGCCGTAAAGACCTTGGCAGAAATCTAGGCGTCCGGCATGATGAGAATCTCACTTTCAATAATCATATTAAGACTATAACATCACCTCTGGAACATCCCTAAAAACAGAGACCTAATGTCCAAGCATGATCTTGAAGAACGTATTGATGCCTTCATCTCCAGTCACTTGGATTATTGCAATGCTGTCCTATATGGACTTCTCAAAAAATCCATAAGACAGCTCCAGCTCATCCAAAATACCGGCACTATAATGTTAAGTAGGACCAAGAACAGCAAACACATGACTCCAGCCCTTCCCTCCTTACACTGGCTTCCAGTTGCCTTTAAAATCCACTTCGAGATGCTGCTGCTTCTTTACGAGACACTCTACGGTCTTGGCTCAGTTTACATCGCAGACCTTCTGACTGAATATGAGCCTAACTGGCCAATAAGATCATTAGGAGCTGGTCAACTAACAGTGCCAAGAGTGAAAAGTCAGCAAGATCAAATGGCATTCAGCTATTTTGCCACTCACAACTGGTTTGCATATTGAGACCGTTGGTGAGACCTGCTGAGAGGACACCACCTTTGAAATTCTAAATATATACTTTATTACAATGGTATAACTGAATGTTTAAGAGATTTCTCGGTTTCTGTTGAGTGCTGATGTTCCTCCTACGGCTCCTGGGCACACCTTTTTGAGGTAGGCCAACTGCAGGTGCATCATCGAGCACTTGCGGCCCTCTTCAGTAAGTTTCCAGTCCTGCTCACCCGTTGGCCTGGTGAGCCACAGCTGTGGGGGAGACCCCGATCACCTATATTCTGGGATTCATCCATCCATCCATCCATCCATGCTTTTTTCCATACCTGCTGGTCCTATACAGGGTCGGGGGGGGGGTCCACAGCCTGTCCCGGAGGCAAAGGATGCAAAACAGGGAATAACCCGGGACGGGTTAGTCAGTTAAAGGTAATAAGTATATGTACCCAAGCCATTACAGTCACGCTAGCTAATGAAAGACTTTTAAAAATGAGCAGAATTGTCACTAGACAAAGACAAAAAAGCTCATTTCATAAACCCGTTACACAGTAAAGTCACACTGAGCCACGATTCTTAAACATACAATAACGTGTGGGACTGAGAGACTGTGTATCAGCTATATACTATATGGGTACAAGCAGCTGGATTTGAAGATGGATTTTGCAGCTGGATTTGAAACTGTTTTATGCTCTTTTTACTGTGGTCAGTTTTCAGTTGCCGTTGGTATTGATTTAATAGCTATTGTTTTAAAGGCAGTCACTCTCTTAATTGGAAACAGAAGTTACACGGTACCCAAGGGACTGCGTAACCATGCAGATTATGTATGTCCTGTGCTGTTCTCTGGTGGACGCAACCAGATTGAGCTTCTCTCATTGCGGTGAGCTTACATAATGTTATGCGTGACAGCCTCCAACCCCAGGCAAAAACTGCACGGCTGCATTTTAATAAGGGTCCCTATTTATACTCGCAATCAGATCTGTGGATAATTATTCCCGCTGGACAGGATGTGCTGTTGCTGCAGCTGTTTCCCCATGACACCCATGTTGGGTTTTACATGGCTTCCAATCTGCTGAGAACAGCCCCCGACTGAGATATCAGTATACCTTTAAGTGGGAATATTCTGATGGACTGCAGTATACTGTGTCATGCTGCATGTGTCGCTGTATATCTCTGTATATCTGTATCACACTGTTTATTACTCTAGAACCCTGTAGCATATCACATGTTGCTGCAATATTCTGTATAATGCTATTAGTCACTTGAGAAGACTGTAGCATATTATGTATTTCTGCTGTAGTTTGTGCCATACTAATTATTACTATAGAACACTGTTGCATACTGTTTGTTACTCTCACAAGTAGCCTTGGGCTTCCTCTGTAGCTTTAGTTGCTCAATTCTGCCGTTTTACTGTTTTGTGTTCGGTTCGGGACCAATGAAGTATTGGGCTCTGGCTATTCAGGATGTTGGGACTGGTGAACAGATGAATAATATTCAGCTTTGCTTGTCCATAAAATTCATTAACATATTATTGTGGTCTCCATTTTTGGGATGATTACAGTACATAGTATTTGAAATATGGTTTGCATCTGTGCAAAACCAAGATTCTGCTCGAGACATGTGTTTGAATTTCATTGTTTTGTGATTCACATTCTCATTTCATGAAGTATATTTATAACATATTCTGCCATGTGGTGTGTCAATGTAATGCATATCAAACAAACAAAATTAGAGGATCTGTGAATGAGATCTTAAATGGGTCCCGAACAAAGGTGCTCTGGGCTTTAGATTTTTTAACTGAACTGAGATTGTGCAGCTGACCAGCTGTAGACCAGCAGTCATTAGCATTCATGTATCATGGACAGTGTGACCAGTATTTCATTATTACCTTCTTTAAGCGTTTGAGGAAGACCTGGCCTCCGTGTTTATGTATAAAAAGTCTAACAGAATTTTTTGGCTGTTGTGGTTGTCCCTGTTTCTTGTTGCGTGCATTCTTTGATCAATCCTGTGCCTTTTAATTTTGTGACTAAATAAGTACTGTAACTGGGGAGAGTTGTTTCCAAGGGTTGGCTATTTGTATGTGGTTTTTAATCTCAGATATTCTGAAAAACATCCAGTGCTGCATAACCGGTTGGGAAACTTTGAGTAGCATTTCTTGGCCTTCAAGTTCATATTGTACTACGGGGGATAAACCTGTTTGTATTGTGGGAATAAACTCACTCTTCCTATGACACTCTCTGGTTTTCTGACCATTCCACAGATGTGACATCACTGCATCTACTGTAACATGGTGGACTGAAGACTTGCAGTGTCCCTTAGTAACCTTCCTCAGCGGCGTCAGGTGACCAGATCTTCAGTTAGGTCTTCCTGAAAGACGCGTGTGGCATGGAAAGGGTGCCTTGACTATAACCACAAGCTGTCATTATTGAAATGTTAAGAAAAGGTGGTCATGTTGGAGCCTGGAATCAGACTGTGATAAGTGTTCAGTTATTTGCTGCAGGAGATCATGGAACACCTTAACATTTTATATAGAATATTAGGGAACAAGGGAAACTGATAACCAGTGACTGAACCATTTGCAAACTGCCGAATGGTGCCGGTCTGGCTGTGATTCTGGTGACAGTCACCAGTTTATTGTGTTTCTTCCAGCGAGTCTATGTAGGGGGGGTAATTACCGCCTTTGTCTTCAGGACAGTGTTTGGCATTTCGGCGTAGCACCGCCTCACACCTTGGGCCATCCTAGACCCCATTTAGGGGAGCTTTAGCCTGCCCATTTTTTGTCTCAGCCCCCCTGAAAAATGATGTTCCTACATCCATTTAGTGATTTGTCATATCATTTTTGTACATGGGATGGGGGGGGCACCTCTACTGGAGATGAGCTCCACTAGGGGTCAAATCCTATAGTTGCCTCTGTCTCATAACCTAGAGTATTGAATTCTTTCTTCTAGTTCTTGAGTATATCCTGTGGAACATTTTCACAGCATTTTTAGTCAGCCGACGCAAGGTCTGGAGGGAATGCCCTCCCCCCACCACCGCCACCAATTTGGAAATGTTGACTGGGGCAGTTCGACCCCTGTGCTGGCTTGGCCTCCTTCCCCTGTTGAGAGAAACAATCTCATCTGCTAATGCTACATTTGTTTTCCTGGTTGGTTTTCTCCTGTCCATCTCAAGATTTTTAAAATATCAAGTTAGAACCCTGAAAACCAAATATCGTCACAGGTTATTTATTCATTTCTGAAAAAGACCATTGCTGTAATGATATCAGATTGTTATTTTCATAACCATTTTTATTTGTACATCACCGGCGCTGTACATGTTATTATTGTTGTCTGAATAAATGAGTAAATGTTTGACTTAAAGCCTGAGGGTTCTGCGTGTTTCAGCATATTGCTAACTAGTGGATAAGAGCTTTTTCAAAGACACACAGTAACAGCCTGGAAGTGCTAAATCTGTAGTCTGAAATACATCTGTGTTGCCGTAAAAGAAAAATGTTTGTTTGCCAATATGAAGCGTGTTTTGCTGCTACTTTTTATTTCCACTCACAGGGTTTATTTTTGCCAAAAGCCCTTTGTGAACTCAGAGGAAAGAAATGCACTAAAATGCTATCTTATCAGGGTCTCTGCTGCATTCTGGTCCTTGTTGGATCTTGCTTGAATACTGTGGAATATCTCAGACATATGGGAAATACAGCGATTTGGGGCAGGAGAGGAACCCCGTTTTGGGTGAATGTGTTGTACAGGGTACAGAAGGCGCACAGATCTGATTCTTGATTAAAGTGAAAGAGGAATTATCTACGTGCTTCTAATAAAATTAAAACTTGGATGGTGCTTCAAACAGGCAGAATGTTTAGGCAGCTGCATAGTTTTCTAGCAGTTATTTATTTTTCAAAAAAAGAAATGTTTACATGATTGCGTGATGCAGGGTGTGCTTTTGCAGTGTGATGCAGGAAGGTCTCTGGACCAGGGAGGCCGAATGCTGAGGTGTGGTTCTGGCATTACATTTATATTGTTACCTTTTAGCTTTAATATCCAAGTTTAAGAAAAATAACATTGACAGCAGTGTACATTGGAAAGTACAATAAATGGTAAACACGGTAAAGCTCACCGTGCATTACATTAGTGTTAAAGAGCATAGTTGTTTAAGTGCTGTGGCTGGGTTCTATGGCCCTTGAGGCTATTCTGGGGATAAGTTGAGTTGGTTTGGTAGAACAAGTAGGTAGGCTGCCAAAATGGGAGTTCAGCAGTCCAGGATGGAGATGTGAGCCGATTGTAGGGACTTCCTGGTTGAAGAGGGCATGTAGAGAGCTGAGATCGGGCCTGTAAATCAGAAATGGGAGAAAGTAAGGCACAGTGATAAGAAAAAGTCATTAATAGTAAATATGGCATCTAGGAATGTGATGTTGATGATGAGGAGGCCTCTGGGGCCTGGATAAGCCTTGCTGACAGGGCTGAGACAGTGAGGTAGTGTCCATTTCTACTTTTATAGGTTTTAGCTTGGCTCAGTCACTCTGCAAAGCTTCCATGAGACTTGGAAAGGAATGCAAAGGTCTGCTACATGGAAGACAGATATATGGCTGCATGAGCGGATGAGTGAATGCGCCAGGGCTTGGGAGCGATGATCAGGAGTGGGAAGTGCAAATGCTGCTGTGCGGAAAGCGTCGGTCCTGCAGCAGAAAGCGATGGTGGGGCGCGGTGCAGTGGAGGAGGGTGCACTGCAAAAAGACAAATCCCAGAGATTAGTCAGGACAGCAGGTCTCAAACTGTGGGTCATACCCCCCAGGGGGTTGCCAATAATTGTGAGGGGGCACCAGATAATTTTCCGATAATACTAAAAAAAGGTATTGCAGGCAAATAAATTGTGGGGATCCTCCCCCTTCAGCAAATTATACTGTGAGGAACACTTCCCCCCCACCAACCCTGCACAAATTTTACCATTTGCTGGTCTAGAACATAAACTTGCAAATGATTTCTTGTGACGGAATGTACCTATCACATGGAGGGTTATTAAGGACCCTGACTGGTGGCGTGGCATCTATGAAGTAAGGCCCTAGGAAAGACTTACTGAGCACACCAAAAGCTTTTGGTGTTTGGTAGTTTCCAATGTTTAAAAGACTACCAGGCCAACAGCAAACATTGGTACATTTAAAAAAATATATTTCGTCACCCTAAATGGTTAGAATGGTTACTGCTGTATTGCACACATGCTGTCACTGAGTGGTTTAAATAGCGGCAACAGAGGCCCAGCGTACATTCCTATTACCTAATCACCATGGCTCTCTAAATCACCGGGGTTCAATCATACAGACAGCTTGTGGGATTGTCTGGAGAGCCTCCAGGGATAGTGGTTTTTGCATCCATATAACTGGTGAAAATTGAAGGACTTCCTTGTAGTAGAATAATGCACCATTCCTTTGGAACAGCTATAGATCTCCACGGATTTCATGTCGTGCCATATGCTAACTGTTCTGAGGGCATACGTGTCCCCAATAATGCTGTGGACGTTTCTTTGACTCATTTCAGTTCCTGTGCGTTTTGACCCTCCTGATATGCCACGGCAGTATTAAATATTCAAAGCATCCTAGGACAAGATTAAAAATCATATCCTATGAATGTTTTTACAGTACAGGTATTATTGTAACTCACAGTGGCTATAATTGTAGGGGTTTAAAGCTGTTAGTGCAGCTGAAGTGGTGATATGACTGTTATGGAGTTTGCCTCAAGTGGATTAGACTCTGGCTTTGGTTAGCACACGCGACGCCCTTCACGGCTTCGACCCCGTGGTGGCCACTGGCTGTGGGCGACACCACGCGGGGACAGGGTGAGCCTGCTTCACTTGGAGATCAAATGGAAACGTTCTCAGAATGCTTGCCAGTGCTCACACGCTCCTGCCAGCTCTTACTAGATGTACCACCAAGTCGTCAGCCAACATAGAATTATACGTATTTGCCCCACAGCTTGATTTAGCCCCAAAGAGCCAGCCAGCTCCGAATTATATATGTTTATCCCGGATCTGGATATAGCAGCAGACAGCAAGCCAACATGGGATTCTGCGACTTTACTGCTGGGCTTTGTATTCTCACAGACAGCTCAGAGTTGCCTAATTACTGGGTCGTGCACATTACTTTATCTTCCTTGCACATGGTTTTCCCTTCAGTTGTATTGTCAGTGCACTGCAGTTTGTTTTTAGAACGGAGGAACGTCAAAAGGCAGCTTTGAAAAACCCCGGACAGTGCAACAGACAAATAAAATGAAGCCCGTATTCAAAAGGCTTCATTGCTCAAGCATGATGTTAATATGAGCAGAGGTGGAAAGTTCAGGTCCAGAAAGTACAAATCCAAACCAAGGTTTTGTTTCAACCAACCAGTGAAGTACTCTGTGACTGAGACTCTTTATATTAAACTGGTTGATTGAAACAAAACCTTGGTCTGGATTTGTACTTTCTGGACCTGAACTTTCCACCTCTGAATATGAGTGAGTAACGGATGCAGCTATGGAGACAGGCATGAAAATGGCCATCCGAAATGAAATATAGGTTAATGTAATAGTTTAAAATCTGCCCATAACCACCCCTCCACCCCCCCAACAGGCTGTGACTTCCAAATAAGTGCTTGCGGCAGTCTACCACAGTTTTTACCTCAGCATCCTGACTCAAACTTTGTACGGGCATTTCCAGTGAGTAACGCAATATTCACGGTGCTGAGTCTCCTCAGAGACCCTTTAGTTTGCTACAAATTTTTAAAATGCCCTTGTCTTAGTTTTCCTTCAGCCGTGTGGTCTCAGTTTGCGGAGCGGGAAGCCAATTTAATCATTATAGTGTGATATTTGGTGGTGGGTGTCATATTGTACATCTTAATAGCCGAGTAAAGTTCGAATGTCTCCATGTCCTGCAGAAGTGGTTTGCTCAAAGCCGACACATTCCGGCATGACGTAAGGAAACGAAAACGAAAAAAAAAACAGGCTCCTGAAATTTGGCAGAGTTAAAGGCACTTAGAGGAAACTGTCACAAAGGAGTTCCTCATACAGAGAGCGATATCCCACGAGTGTAAGCTCTGGAGTTCAGTGGGTTGTTATAGGGCTGGCTGTGCAGTGGTGTGTGCATGTATGTGTGTGTGTGTCTGTCTGTCTCCCCGTCCGCGCGTGAGTATGCTTTCTGAGGGAGCCTGAGGAGGCCTGCCTGGGTGTGTGTGTATGTGTGTGTGTTTGTATAGTATGTGTCCACGTGTGAAAATGCTCTCTGAGGGAGCCCGAGGAGGCTTGCCTGGGTGTGTGTGTGCAGCTCCTTTCACATCAGTCCCCTCCCACTGCCCTGCCATATAGTTAGACTTTTGAGTCGTGGTGAACTCAATACGAGTTGGATCTTTAAAGCAGTCTGAGCTAGAGGCTCTGCAGCCTCATTATACATCCTTTCCCACACAGAGCCATGGAGTGCTACTCCGTCCTGCTGCTGTGGACCTTCAGCCTGCTGTCAGGTGAGGCAGCACACGTTTGCCAGAACTATAGGTGTGTTTGTGTGTGTCTGTATGTGTCATAGCCAGAGCAGAACATGTGCACAGACAAGGCATCTGTTTTTCTTTTTACTCTCTTTGGATTGGAAAGTTTCTTTGGAATATACTTTAGCAAAGGGCTAAAAGGTTTGAGACTTTAAAACAAAACTTTGCCGTGGAAAGTTTTTCAGCATCGCTAATATACGTTTGGTAGGCAGATGTAGGTGTGCAGGACTGAGCAGAACGAAGGCAGAGCAGATATTTGTCTGTGCACCGAGGTGTGTTTAGTCATTACAAATAGAGAACAGCTGCAGGATGGTGCTGAATCGCTGCATGAAGTGTTTTCTTTAAGGCTGGATGGCAAATATGGTTTATAGCTGTAGAGCCTTTGTACTTATTAGGAGAGATGGTATCTGCAGAATTTGCAGCTGTCAGATTCCTTTATATGCAGTGTCCCCCTAACCTTTCTTGTCAGGTGATGGACACAGTGGTTCTCCTTCGCTTGTTTGAATCTAGGTGTTGTGTGAGGACAGTGACTTTAACCAAAAGGCTATATGACATGAAGCTGTATGTTTGCAGGGATGCTATGGACTGACAGTCTGTTGCAGTGACTTACTTTGTATCCTCACATTGGAACAGAGGCAGACTGGATTCAGTGTTTGTCATGCAGGTTACTGTCTTTAACAGAGATAAAGTATGTGTGTATACGGCAGGGTCAGGGGTTATAATAATATTAATAATAGTAACTATTTATATAGTGCCTTTCACAATCCCAAGGTCGCTTTACACAAAAATAAAATTTTTAAAAAATCAGTAATCAGTACAGGAAGAAGGGGCAGCTTGGCAACTGAGTACCTGCAGGCATCTTGCAAGTCTGTAGGAAGCACCCAACCAAAATAATCTGGGAACAGTGCCCCCCCCCCAGGCTCTGGGGGAGTGCCAGCTCATTTCCGTCACTGAGGAGCTTGTGGTGAGAAGCTGTGGATCAGCTCACATCTGCAGCCTGGTTCCAGCGGATGGATGGATGTGGAAGGGTCCCTTTTTAAGCGTATTGTCACAAAGTGAACAGCGAGAGTGTCCCGCTCCAGAAACACCTCTGTTTGCTTTTGCCTGGACTCTGCTGCTGAGATATTTTATATTTGCAGAGGAAGGGCTGACCTTGTGCATGCAGATATGTGTTATGGTGAGAGGAAGGCCTTCTGCTCATCCAGGGGCCGGCTGGGTCAGTCAGGCTAGAAGGAGGACAAGGTACCGTGTGTGTAAGAGGGTGCCCCCCGAGCTGCCAAATGGTAGGAGCGAATAATGTCCCCCTCATTACCCCCACCCCCGTGAAAGGGGAATCCCAAAAGTCAGTCATGAAGGCTCCACTGACTAGCAATCCCAGGACCAGACGGTCCCTCTGTCATGTGTACTGTACTGAGGTGGGCTTAAGTTAATATTTTCAATTCATTTTGATTTTAATTACCTCTTGGATTCTTCAAATGGAAATAATGCTACTTTTTCCATGCGGATAATGACGCATTACAGAATAGTTAAGCATTGTTTTGTTCTATTCTAAACGGTTGGTTTTGTGTCTAAAATGCATCATGTGGTGTATAAAAAATTTGCTTCTTTGAGATAGACTCACCTTGTCAGGTGTCTCTGAAGTACTGGATAAGCTGTCCAGCATATCATGAATAGGTTATGGAAAGCAGCACTGAGGGTTAGGACCTGTCACCATGAGCCTGTGGGTTCACGACCCAGCAGAATCCTCTCCCTGTACTTAAGTCTCCACCTCTGGAATATCCAGCTGTTTAAATGCATGAAGCCGCAGGAAATGCTTTGGTGTCTACGGAGCCATTTGGATGCTGTAATGACATGTCTGTGGAACGCGCGGAGAAGCTGAAGCCTGGCCAGTCAGGCGCAGCTGCTGTCTGCCGCGCACATGGGCGGGATGCCATGCGCCTTCGCCGCAGCGCTCTTCTGGCCCGGTCTTGTGCTGCACATGGTATCTGCTGTGATGTGCATCCTTCAGTTTTGCAGTGATTTCTTTAGGAGGTTCAGCAGTATTTCACGTTTCCTTCATGAACAGCTCTGTAATGTCTGTATAGCCGGGGCACTCAAAGGCGTTTCTTTGTAGGTCTTTTTCAGTGGTCAAGATTGAATCTGTCTGCAGTTCCTGCCCATGGATGATGGCAGTGTTGATTTATGATGCTTTCAGGCCCATAGCCATCTAAGCCATGGCTAGTGGGGCGGCATGAGGACGTGTGATTCACATGCCACTCCTGGCTGACTCTTCGCAATAACAATGAATAGCCAGGAGCTCAGTCTGCCACTCACCTCCGCCGCTCCGGGGCTACCGTCCCTCCGGCAAAGCAGGACAGCAGTGTGTTACCATGGCAAGACTCCCGCAGCCGGACACGTGGCCAAAAGCAGCTGCTGGTTCTGCCGTCATTAGTCTAGGCTGAGAAATCCGTACACAGGACACCCAGCAAGACTCACCCAGCTTCAGGAGCTGCTGACATTACTTGGTGTACGAAATCTTACAGCCATGTTGGGATTTCCTGTGGACGCTCAATCCCCCCCGGTGTGCTTCCGCTTCTCCCCACGTTCTGCTCTGCTCTTTTTCTTTTACAGGCAAAACTGCTCTCTAATCAAATCTGCATAATAGCCCTGCTTTGTCAGACAGCCTGGGATTCAAGAAGGAAATGACCCGTGCATCACAAGTGTTTGTGTGCACTCCAGTCTGCGCTCGGGCAAACGATAAAAATCGCACGTGGGAACCATTTCAAACTTAGTCTAAACCAAAGCTCTGTGGCCGCATTCCACATTGGTGAGATTCCTTATTTTAAAAATGAGCTTCTATCAGCAATAAGCTATTTTTGTCCCTCTTTGTATATTTCACTTAATTTTTCACAACAACAGAATGAGCTGCATGTGTGAATGCTTAGCGACAGACTGACAGATGTCATAGGATTTTTATCTTTTCAGAAAATGCTCTAATGACTACATGAAAGGGCAGTGCAGCAGAGAAGCATGACACTGTAGTCACACGTCTCCTAACATGCGACCACACACATGATTTGCCATCGGGAATCATGTCCATGGATTCTGAGACAGTCCATGTGCGGTCGAACTGGGGAGCGAATGCTGAAAGGTGGGGGGGCAAGGGGGGACACGTTAACCCAACACAGGCGATGACTCAGAAAAACCTCAACATTTGCTGACCTGAGCACAAGACGCAGTGCCATGGCAGCCTGCCACGTGCTGCCATTCTCGACCCAAAACTTGAGGTCAGCTTGAGCGATGGCTCATGTGGCGGTGGGGTGGGGGGTGGAGCAAAACACAGGCCTGCGCCTCCCTCCCCAGCCAGAGCTGCCACCGTGGCAGGCTTCCCGCACTGAGCCTCACCCGGGCTGCTCTCATACCTCTTGTCCTCGGTTCCTGCCCTTAGCCTTACCCCGGTTGCTCTCATGCCCCTCGTCCGGGTTTCCAGCGCAGAGCCTCATCCGGCCTGCTCTCATACCTTTCCTCCTGGGTTCCCACGCAGTCTCAACCAGGCTGCTCTCGTACCTCTTGTCCTGGGTTCCTGCCCTTAGCCTCACGCCGGTTGCTCTCGTGCCTCTCGTCCGGGCTTCCCGCACTGAGCCTCACTCGGGCTGCTCTCATACCTCTACTCCTGGGTTCCCATGCAGAGCCTCACCCAGGCTGCTACCGTACCTCTCATCCTGGGTTCCTGCCCCGAGGCTCACCTGGGCTGCTCTTGTACCTCTCTTCCTGGGTTCCTGCCCTGAGCCTCACCCGGGCTGCTCTCGTAACTCTCGTCCTGGGTTCTTGCCCTGAGCATCACCTGGGCTGCTCTCGTACCTCTCATCCTGGGTTCCCGTGCTGAGCCTCATCTGGGCTGCTCTCGTACCTCTCATCCTGGGTTCCCTTGCTGAGCCTCACCTGAGCTACTCACATACCTCTCATCCTGGGTTCCCGTGCTGAGCCTCACCTGGGCTGCTCTCGTACCTCTCCTCCTGGGTTCTTGCGCTGAGCCTCACCTGGGCTGCTCTCGTACCTCTCCTCCTGGGATCCTGCCCTGAGCTTCACCCAGGCTGCCCTCATACCTCTCATCCTGCCACGTGGGTCTGTTGACATGGGAATCGTGTAAAAGAGTACTGGAGACTGTGATGCAACGGGTGGCAGCATTTTATAACCGCAATTAAGTGGCAATATTACCCCCCCATTTCAAATAGAAAAAGAGGAAAATTTGACATTATGTGCTACCATAAATCCTGTCACTCAGTCTGTAGAATTATTATATTGTTACAGTGAAATGTTTTGTATCATGGTTTGGTCCAAGTTTTGCACATTATTAAAATATATTTCAATAAATGGAGCATAAACTCCACTTGGGTTACAAAATAAAGTTCTAACTGTTTACAGGCTCTGTGGATAAACAGCACTGTGCGCCACACTTTGGCTCTGTGTTGCCTACTTTGGATTAGTCTGTGGAACAGGAGAGCCTCACATGAAGGGGTTAGTCAGGACGAACTCCACCTCTGTACTCTCCAGTGTTTAGTCCACACAGTAGACACAGACTCACAGGCCCTTCACGGTAGACTTGCAGTCATTTAAATAAAGGAGAATGTTTAAAGCCTGGCCTTTCATTCTGCCAAATCATATGCAAAAACTACGTATCATTTGGAAGCCAGAAGCTCAGGGCTTCCGTGTGCGTGTGCTTCTAATATGAACGCCTCTCAGTCTAGACACTACCTGGAACACATCTTAACCCATATATCAAAGAAGCATGGGCAAAGACTGAATCACAAGCTGCCCTTAGACACAGAGAGGGTCACAGACAATGGGGGAAGGGCAAAACAACATACTGAAAAGGTTAAGCAAGCTCAGAAGGTTATGGGACATTAATCGCTACAACATGGTCCTTCTGGGTCAAAGTCAGGGCAGCCAGACCTGCAAATAGCATCCATCTCTCCATCCATCTTCCAAGTGTGTGTCCAGTACATGGCCACGGAGCCAGCAAAAAGCGAATTTTCCAGTATTAAAGAACAAGCACCTGGTGAGTGATGATGACACTTATAAACCCTGTCTATTTCTATGCTTTAAAGGTACATTGGGTTAACTGGCCCTCTAGTCTAAATTAAAATTTACTTGCAACTATAAAGTACAATTGGCAGACCCTTGAGGGTACAGCCCCAGTGACAAGTAAAGGTACCAATTGGTTCTCTTTTTTCTGACAGTGTGTGCCAGTTGGCTTCTAACAGATGCTGACATGCTTGCTAACTGCTCTTCTCCTGTATCACCAAGTCACTTATATATATGCAGTTAACTCTTTACATCCACGTATTAGTTTTTCTGTTTATTATATTCCTCTATCTGCGCTGGGCAGAAAATCTTATCAATTTTAATCTCTGTATGTCTCCATCTTCTGTAAGCATCTTGCTACGTGCATACCTGTCAATTTTCAACTTTGAAAATAAGGTATTTTTCCCAAGATACCGACCCAAAATACGGGAAATTTAAAGCAGCTTGCCATTGCCATTCCTCGTGTTAACAGCAAGAAAACGGGTTCCAAAACCGCTGTTATTTATTTTTAACGGAGCATAAGCTCTCGCAACACTTGCGACACCGGAGCCACTGTCCTGAATCCTGAGCTTCGGAGTTTTGGCTTCTTTATCTATTAAAGCAATGGGTTTTCGCCACTGTGTTCCGACCTTTTTTAGCTACTATTAGCGAATGAAACACTTCATGACACACCACTGACTTCCAATCATAAATGCGTTCAATTCCGATCTTTTTATTTTGATCATTACCCAGTGAAATTTAGTTGGATGATAATACGGGAGATTTACGGGAAAATACTAATACAGGAGGACGGCAGGTAAGAGGGGTAAAATACTGTCGTTTCCCGGCCAAAACGGGAGACTTGACAGCTATGTACGTGTCAGGTAGACGAAATGTAAAATTGGCGACGCTACTCATTTTTTTCAATAGCTTATCAGTAACGCGGCTACTTTTAAAACGCGGTAGCTTTTCAAGTAACCTTTTTTTGTAAAAAAAAAATATATATATCTCTGTAGCATGTTAACACACTACATCGTTAAAAAAAAAATACTACTGGTCGTCGTCGACTCCCCACCTACGCGACTTACGACTGATCGACTTTACGGCCCATCCGAGATCGCGAATATGCGGCCGCGACTGCGCGCGATTGGCAGCGCGAGCGTCGCCCCACGTGAGTGTGACAGTTTCCGCGCCAACTGCCGGCAGTTCGCTCGTCCCCACGTGCCGCTCATTCATTCACCTCGCGGTCACGGTACGCTATACATTCATATCCGTTTGTGTCTGAGCAGCTTAAATGGTGATAAAGAGGTTATAACAATAATGAATAATACCAAA
>JAAGVU020000008.1:1227130-1259775 GCA_011763525.2 Mormyrus iriodes | reverse complement strand
GGGAGGGGAAATACTGGAGAATGGGACACGGGGGACAGCTGAGGGAGGGGAAATACTGGAGAATGGGACACGGGGGGACAGCTGGAAAGTAGAGTGTAGATCAGCCTTTACTTCTGTGACTCTGCGTTTTACAGCTTTCTCTATTTCCCTTTCATCATGGATATTCTTTTCTGTTTTTACTGTTTTTCTGCTAAATTAGTTTGTGTAATCGAGATAACACACAGTACTGCAAAGACTCAGAGGCCAAGATCATGATCTTACTGAACTTTATGTGATAATTAAATGAACAGATGCTTCCATTGATTCTGGTTACTGAGGAAGCCTTACTGGAGCAGGTATACAGGCATTTTGGGGACGGAGAACATGGGATTTCAGTCTCAATTCGGATGGATGAATCTGTCTAGGATAATGTCAGGAATAAATGTATGTTTGTGGGGGGGTGTCTCCTTGTGTTATGGTGGATAAAGACGGGGGTGGGGGGTGTGAGGTGTGGTTAACAAGAAAAGTACCAGGCAACAAAAATAATAGGGGTATGTTCACAGTATAAGGCCCCCACAACGGGGTGGGTCGATTAGCCCCCAGCCCGTCGGCATCTGAGCTTTCCCTGCCCTGCACTGCCGTATGTCATGGACACAGCACTGAGCCCTTAGTGCTCCTGTGTCACAGTGTGTATCTCTGAACGTCGTGAAGGATTTAAATGCTGAATGATCTCAGAACTTTGCTTTGGCCGTTCGACCGCCATCAAAGCTACATGAACGCATCACATTGTGTTCTGTATGCTTTCTTGTTTATTATGATACATTCCTGTTAATTATGACTTGTTATGAGTTGGTTAGTGCTTTAAAAAAAATAACGTGCGTGTGAGTATATTCATACTCCATCAAATGTGCAGTACACTTGCATCCATAGTCTATTAAAATTGAAATGGTAATTAAAACCATGCTAATGTGTTTAAAAGAACTTTAGAAAGAGTCGGTACTTTACAGACGGAAGAAAAAATGTCGGATCCCGGACAAAATAGGTCCAAGAGACCGACACAAGCACCCAAGGAGATCCTGGATTTTTTCTGGTTTTAATTTTTCTAAGCAGATTCCAAAATCCTGTGTACCTGATCTGCATGAGGCCTACAGCAGGTTCAGTATGAACATGAAAAAGGCCCATATTTTATGTGTGTTTTGTTCAAACTGCATAATGCATGAAAATCTGTCCCACACTGATTAACAATGAAATGAAATTGACACTAGTTCAGCATTTTTCCTGTGTGCTCACTGTCTCTCTCCTCCCCTCTTAGCTTCGGTTTATTCCGGACGGGGCTCTCGAGGTTCTGGACAGGGGGCAGAATTCTCGCTTTGGCTCCGCACTGGCCCCCATGCCAGACCTCAATGGGGACCAATACAGCGAGGTGGTGGTGGGTGCACCTCTTGAGGATGACCATCGGGGGGCAATCTACATATTTTTTGGTCAGAATAACAAGATACTGCGGAAGTACAAGCAGGTAACGCTGGCAAACACGACAGCTGGGGTGCCCGCCTAATCCGTGTTGGGGGGGGGGGGGCACTGCGAACTGTGGCTGCGTTTTGTAAACTACCATCTCAACCGTGTCGATTAAAAAGACCTGGATTTCACTTAAGCACTGAGGTCTTGCTGTGTGCTGATTGGTCAGTCTCCTGTAATCATGTATGTGTCACTAATGTTCATGTGAAGCAGCTGGACGAGTCTTTCAATCAAGGAAACAAACCACTAAAAGCACAAGATAAACCAAACAATTTAGCCAAGTCCTTGAGCCTTTCAATTTTAAAGTAATTCATAAAACCTGAAGTAGCTCATTAGGAGGTCACCCTACCAACAGCAGGTCACTGAAGTGTGTGTGCGTGCATCTGTGTGTGTGTGTGTGTGTGTGTGTGTGTGTGTGTGTGTGTGCGCGCGCAAGTGTACATGCGTGTGTGTATGTGTCTGTGTGTGAGCGTGTGTGTGTGTATCTGTGTGTATCTGTGTGAGCGTGTGTGTGAGTGTGTCTGTCTGTGTCGGTGTGTGTATTTGTGTGTGTGTGTGTGTATGCGTGTGTATGTGTCTGTGTGAGCGTGTGTGTGTATCTGTGTGAGCGTGTATGTGTGTGTGTGTGTGTCTATCTGTGTGTGTCTGTGTGTGTGCACGAGTGTGTTTGTGCGCAAGTGTACGTGCATGTGTGTATGTGTCTGTGTGTGTGTATCTGTGTGTATCTCTGTGAGCGTGTATGTGTCTGTGTGTATCTCTGTGAGCGTGTATGTGTCTGTGTGCATGTGTGTGTGTCTGTGTGCATGTGTGTGTGTCTGTGTGTGTGTGTGCGTAGGACACATTTTTTTATCACATTTTCTTCTTTCTATATTCTTTTTTTCTCATGTCTTTCAGAGGATCGCAGGGGCTGATCTTTCTCCTGGCCTCCAGTACTTCGGCTGTAGCATCCATGGGAAGATGGACCTGAATGACGACGGGCTGGTGGACTTGACGGTGGGCTCCATAGGGGCAGTTGTGCTGCTCTGGTATGTGGACCTTCACCAAGCCCCCTTGATTTGTGGTGACCACATTCAAATGTTTTTCTTCTCATTGTGTGTCCGGCTGTAGCCACTGCACAGTTCAAGAAATTTCCTGGAACAAAGGAATCTGGACATCATTGTGTGTGCCAGAACAGATGTTTTTATTTCTTTCTTATTGCGAGAACAAGGCACAGGAGGATTTGATTGGCAAAAAAAAATTTGTACATACAAAAAAATCATACAAGAAACGAGAGAATGGTAAAGTGAGAAGATGAAATATCCATCATTAAAAGCTTTTTTATTCAAATTTAACTTGCATGAAAGTAACCTGATGACTTAGTCTCAATTAAGCAATAAGTTACCTTTGAAGTAATTTTTTTTCCCAAAAACAGGGATGTTTTATCTGTTTTTTATTCATGAGATAATGTGCACATGGAGGCAAATCAAATCAATACAAAAGTCTGATATTAGGCTCCATGGCTGCAAGCCTCAATTTCAGAAGCCGGATCAAATCCAGACGTAACCAGAGTCGTTGTGGTCCCGTCACGATGACGCGCATGCTGCCCGCAGGTCTCGCAGCGTTGTCCGCATTTATGCCAACGTCCGTTTCGAGCCCTCCAAGATTAACATATTCAACAAGGATTGCCGCAGAGGGGGCAAGGAGGTGACCTGTATGTCCGCCATCGTGTGCCTCAATGTGAGTGCCAGAACACCGATTCTGCCAACCAAGGAAGTGGGTAAGTAGCCCGTGCCAGTGGCTTGCAGGGCCTTGAACTGGCTGCTAAATTGTGTTTTAGAGCTTTACCAAGTGCAGCTTTAGCACATTCAGCGGAGCCTGAAAACCCTGAAAAAAACAAGTATGGCTCAAGGAAAGACAAGCCTCCCCAGGCACCAGTCATCTCTTCACTTTCACCTCAACTTCTATTTTGTAGAAACAACTCATTCATACACATCTTCTGCTAATGTAACTCTTCAAATAATCCCCCTAGAGGACAGTAGTCAGACAGTTTATCCAATATATCTGTGATTTGGACATTTAAGTCAAAACTGAAAACTTTCCAAGAGGACAGATGTCTGTAACCTTGATGGTGGTGGAGCAGAGAGGTTGAGGTGCTATTTGTGGTGTATAGCATCCATTGAAGGCCACATATTTTATATGCTCGGTAGGTGAAGTCTGGGCCCACCCCAGACAGGTATGCACTGGCAGCAACCCACCCACGACCTGACCTTGCCGGACCACCATCTACTGAGCTGAATGGAAAACAGAGCTCTGGTTTCAGGCCTGGGGGGGGTGTGTGGTGGTGTGTGTTTCCAGTGAATCTGGTGACTCCGAGCCGCCTTCAGTAGGTGCACCAGACATGTAAAGCATGTCAGACGGGGAAGGAAACGGGGAGACGGACGGCGAGACAGGCGGTGAAATGGACGGGAAGACAGGCAGGGAGACAGACTGTGAGACAGATGGTGAGACAGATGGGGAGAGAGTGAGACAGGCGGGGAGACAGACGGTGAGACAGGCGGGGAGACGGACAGTGAGACAGGCGGGGAGACAGATGGTGAGACAGACGGGGAGACAGATGGTGAGACAGACAGTAAGACAGGCGGGGAGACAGACTGTGAGACAGATGGTGAGACAGATGGGGAGAGAGTGAGACAGGCGGGGAGACAGACGGTGAGACAGGCGGGGAGACGGACAGTGAGACAGGCGGGGAGACGGACAGTGAGACAGGCGGGGAGACAGATGGTGAGACAGATGGTGAGACAGACAGTAAGACAGGCAGGGAGACAGACGGTGAGACATACAGTGAGACAGACGGGGATTGATGTGGCCTTGCTTTAGCCAGTCAGTCAAAGACCACTTTGGACTGAAGAACAGTGGCAGCAAAAGAACCGGAACATATTTATTGAAGAACCTTCCTGTCGTGCCGGCCCTCACTCTAAATCAGATGTGCTGGAGTAGCAAGTTTGCAGTCAGCCCTCATATAATGGGAACCTTCTTTTGTAGAGTGGTGAGCTTGGGAGTCTGGTTAAAGCTCCATAATACAGCCGTCTTTGGAATGCTTAGCGAAGATGTATCTTGAGTCAAAGGAGGAGACTCCATCCTAAGTCTGTCTGCCCATAACTTCATCTCTTTGTAGCCTGGGGCCTCTCAGGTCACGGGAGCAGCAGACATCCCATCATCAATAGGATGCATGTCTACGCCTCCTATCACAGCTTCCCTTTGACGATAAGTCGCATGCATTAGCTGGCCAGCGCAGATCTCTGATAAAAGCAGTGCTCTGCGTATGAACACAGAACTGTAAGTAATGTATCTAAGAGATATACAAGCAGCTGTTACTGTATCAGTCTCAACTTGAAGTGCCGGGTTTGATCAAAGGAAGATGCCCGCAAAAACAATCTCCTGCAGACCGTCTATTAAAGCTAAATAAAAGGGTCATATTTGACCTACAAATCTATCGCATCATTAGCATACATGCGGCTGTCATAGGGCTGCTCAGCTTTAGTTATTGTGGATTCAGTTTATTTTATCTCTGTTGGGATGTTTCATGGTTCCTTTGAGGGCCCTCAGGTACAGATGTTTGGTATTTAACAGAATAGAGCCGTTTGCCTTTTTTGTACCTTGTTCTCTAGCGCTGACTTACAGCACCTTCATCGAGGAGCGACGTTACACTCCGAGGGCTGTGCTGGATGACAGCGAAAAACAGCAGTCCCGAAACATCAGCCTGCTCCCCGGGATGGAGTCCTGCGAGCATGTCTACTTCCACGTCTTGGTGAGTAACCAGAGACCTGGTCACTGAGCTTCTCAGTCTCCCTTAGACTCGCCAGCGGCCATCATGTATTTCTGTAGCGTAGTGGGGGTTTTTAAGGATTGCCTGTTTGTGCTACTGTACGTGTAAACCGGTGAGGCCCAGTAGGGTTTCTATGGCTAACTTTTCATTTATCTAGGTGGTTTTGTGTTTTTTGAGGAACTCACTTCGTTTGATCTGGTGGCTGCAGGAGTCTACAGACTATGTCCGTCCCATAGTTTTTACTGTGGAAGTCGGCCTTCAAGACCCTCATGTCGGCCCCGTGCTGGATGACGGCTGGCCAACCACAGTCAGGACTGAGGTGACGGGCGTACTTCCCAGTCACTGCTGTTCACTTGCACCCATAGCGTGATCGCTCTGCATGGTCGGTTTTTCACTGTTTGTTTGTGAGGCTACAGTAACTACAGAGACCGTGATCTGGTTAATTCCACATTCCATCAATGCCTCACAAGAGCGGTAATATAATTTTTTTTGTGTGTGCATGTGAACCATCTAGCTGCCCTACTGGAACGGCTGTGATGACGATGACCACTGCGTTCCTGACCTAGTGCTGCAGAGTCAGTGTGACCTCCTGGACAGTAGGTTGGTCTAGTCCACCATGAAACCACAACCACATGCACATGCCCCCACGCTCCCATAAACAGCCGCACATGCCCCCACGCTCCCATAAACAGCCGCACATGCCCATAGAGATGCTCTTACATTCTTACTCCAGCCTGCTTTGTCACTTCTACATCATCAAACGCGATGTGCCATTTGCTTGCACACTCAGCGCAGGAGCCAGGATTAGGTTTACTTAAAGATTCCTTCCCTTTTTTGAATCCACACAAACCGTGACCCACAAACAGGCGCTTTGGCATGGGGGAAGCATGTCTTACGTTCTGACTGCTTCTTTGGCCTTTGTCTCAGCTGTGCATAGTGAAGGCACTCTTTGTTATTTGGTATCTGGATGAGGAAAAGCAGCATGGACCATTTTCAATCTAAAGAAAACCAAGTCCAACTGTAGATGGATTTTGCCCAGCGGAGGCCTCCAACGATACATTTTGGGGCCCCTATAAAGTTCTGGGCCCCCAAACTCTGCCAGGGTATCTATGCCCCTCTGATGCCCCTGCCAGGGAACATTGTGTTAAGGGAATTCACTGTGCTGGAGGGCATTTGGTGGATATCCTGTCTCCTGAGGAGCCGTGACTTTTTCGCTGTCCTGCAGGCAGTTTTGCGGGCAAGCGGTTCGCTCCAGGGCAGCCATCTGCCGGCAACCGTCGGCAACGAGGGAGTCTGAGCGGGTGGTGGAAGGCTCACGCCGGAGGATGCTGGTGGAGGTGCGTCTGGAGAACCGAGGAGAAAACGCCTACAACGCTCACCTCAACATTTCCTACAGCCCCAATCTGCGGTTCTCCAGCCTGATGGTTAAGGTAGGCAGCTGGGGAAAGAGCCCGGGTAGGAAGTCGCTGCCTGTGCCGAAACTGATTGGTTACGTCAGCCAGAGTAGCTCTTCATGGCTTGTTTCTTACGATGGGATGGTGGCCAGGACATACTGCTTACTGTCATGCTTTTAGATAATTTCCTCTAGGAATTTGCTGCGCTAATGGAGGGAACATTTTCACTGCTTTTATTGGTGGTTTCTTATATTTTCATTTAAATTGCCATTACAAAGCCAAAGACAAATGGCACATTCCTTCTGCCCACTTCCAGATTCAGCTACTGTCTTCCACAGTCTCATATGCATATTTTACTGTACTTCTGATGGATATGGGAAGGAGAAGATGGAGATGGATTTAGCTTGCTGCTTCCCTTCCAGGATAACTCTGACATCAAAGTTGAGTGTCGTGGTGAGGACAGGAGGAGGAACGAGAGAATGTGTAACGTCAGCTCGCCCTTCATGAGGTCTCAGGCCCAGGTGTGTATGTGTGTGTGTGTGTGTGTGTGTGGGCATGTATGTATTACAATGTGGGGACCAAATGGCCCTACAGTATGATAACCTGTTATTATGACCTTTTAGGTCATTTTAAACTCAATTGTATAAAAATCTGTGACTGCTATCAAAAAACTAAAAATGGGAAAAGTCTTGTATTTTGTTTGGTTACTTATGGTTAAGGTTAGGGCTGGGAAGGGGTTAAGGTTGTCATAGCTGGGATTAGGGTTATACCCATAGAAATGAATGATTGGCATGCGGCGGGCAGTCCCTCATATACTGCGCTGGCATGCAGGCTGTCTCTCTGGGCCGTGCACTCACTGCAGGGCAATGAAAACATGAACTCTGATGACTTCAGGTTAAGATGGAAAGGAAAACATCCTCCGTGTTCATGAAATATTTAGGCCATTTCACAAAAGCAGCTCTGAAACCCTAAAAATGGCCGAGTCAAATTTACTGTGCGCTCTTAGCAAACAAAGTTTAACTTGACTTAGGAGGTACTTAAAAGAATCATTGGCTTGAGTGACTTAAAATTCTTAAACCAAAATTACAAAGTAAATATAATTATTTCACTTTAGAATGAGGCTTAGCTGACCAAAGGAATGTCTAGCTTTATATAGATGCTCATGTTCAACAACACTGACATGGAGAAATTAAATATATCCAAAAAGAACAAATTTCATATTGAGAAATGCTGCACTGATTATCTCTGCTAAAGAGCATTGCAGCTCAGATGGAGGGTAACAGGTCTGCCAGCCCCTGCCTTTTCAACCATCGTCCAGAGTTTATGTGTATAAACTTTCTCAAAAGAACCCTGTCATTTGTTTCATCAGCAGTGTTATATTAGGCAGAGTCTGCTTTTCAGTGGCCGCTGAATTCCTTGATGTTTCTCATTTCTTCCGACGGCTGTGAAACAAGTTTCCTGAGATCCCCACAGGTGGGATCCGATAGGAAATTACAGAATTGAGAAAAAGACAAACTTTGCAAATTTGCTGAGAGCAAATGGGTGCAGTGGGTCACTGAACGGGGAGGCTTGGCTTCTCCCAGGCTGCTGGTTTGAGTGAAAGTTGAGAGAACCCATGTGACTTCTGCGGAGAGGGGGTGGGTGGGCCCACATGGCACACGGAGGCCTCTGTAGGTTTCCTATAAACAAGAATCCATAGACAGGCAGCCAAACAAGCCTGGTAGCTGCTGTCAGCTGAGGACTCTCAGGACTTGGGCTGTATGGTTCAGCTTTTAGTCAGTCTGGAGCTGATATTCAGATTCTGTCATGCAGTCATTCACCAGCCCCTATCCTCCTTGGTGGAGCTCTGTTTAAGCAGAGGTGCTGTGCTAGAGACTGACTCAACATTACATTATGCAGTGAATGAAGCTTTTAAATAGCAGTACTAGCTAATTACTCCTAGCTCTCCTTCCTTACAGCTCTCTTCATTTGACCTGATGTGTAGTTGCTTAACTGGCATTTTTATCTAAAGCAATTTGCAATTTTTACACCTTGATATTTTACTAGTCTGGGTTTCCCTGCTGAGACAGCTGCCCCCGCGACCCGACCTCGGATAAGCGGGAGATAATGGATGGATGGATATTTTACTATGGAAATTTAAATACCCAGATCAAGGGTAACACAGCAGGGCCTCTCCTGGGACCTGTGTGTCCTTAATGACAGTGCCACCCACTGTCCGTATTGTAAACTGACGAGGCTGCAAAATAATTTGATAATGAATAATTTAATAATTTAATAATGAATGCTGAATAATCACATAGTCAAGGTAGCACTGTGATGGAACACCTTCAGCTATCAAGAAGGATTCCTGAGAAGCACATTCTGGCTGGTCATGGCTGGGCTGAGCTGTGTTCAGAAGCAGTCAGAGCAGGGAGATTTTGGCCCAGTAGAGGGAGAATATGATTTTTTCCATGCTAAATATGGAGAAGATGAAGCCATTACCAACATTCTGCACAGTGATATTTTCCAAGCCTATTCTCTCGCACTGGGAATGGCTGTTACTGCTAACACTCCCCCAAGGACTTCAAATAAATCTGCCCCGGGCTACAGGGACCCTCGGAATTAGCGTCCCTCTACAAAGTCTAATGCTGCCTGTGTTTTCAGGCTATGGTTCAAACAGTGTGTGTCCATGATTCTGCAGTCATGTCTGTCGTCCCCGAGGTCAGTGTAAAGTTACCCTGAGGAGGGAACGTCCTTTGCGATTTAGGTTTAGCCATCGGACATGGGGCCGGAATTCTATCCGTGCTGT
The DNA here is from genome assembly GCA_011763525.2 of Mormyrus iriodes. NCBI lineage: Eukaryota > Metazoa > Chordata > Actinopteri > Osteoglossiformes > Mormyridae > Mormyrus > Mormyrus iriodes. Next base: position 1,250,294 of record JAAGVU020000008.1, on the reverse strand, counting down.
GTGAGTATGTATGGGAGTATGTGTGTCTGTGTGTGTATGTGAGTGTGTGTGTGAGTGTGTGTGAGTATGTGTGTGTATGTATGTGTGTGAGTGTGTGTGAGTATGTGTGTGTATGTGTGAGTGTGTGTGAGTATGTATGTGAGTATGTGAATGTGTGGATGGGTGGGGGGGCAGATGGGCAGCTCATAGGTGTGTGCAGATGCACACATCTGTGTTTAAGCTCAGCTGGTTTCAATCATGGCCTGGCTGTGCGTTGCTTTGCAGAGGCCACGAGTGGAGATGTGACAGGATGATTGGTGCATGTGACATCGTACCCACAGAGCTGCAGACTAGTTTAGTGTGTGGTGGTGGTGGTGGGGGGGTAATCTTGTGGTTTTGCAAGCCAGGAACTTGTTGCAAGTTCTTGCTGGTCTCTCTGTCTATGTCTGTTGTAGATCAGTCGGAATTGCTTTTGGAAACAGTAGTTCATAAAGATGACCTTTCCTGCTCACACTAAGGGGTCTCCATTCAGCTGTCTGCTTACTTTCTCTCTTTACTGACTGAACATGGATTTTATTGCACGGATGCGTTTTGTGTGTGGCCCATGTCCGGCGTATGACGCACCGGAGCACATTTCTGACCCTCTGATCTGATACAGGTATCTTTCCGGCTGGAGTTTGAGTTCAGCCGCTCTGTATTCCTCGACCACGTGCAGGTGATGCTGAAGGCTGCCAGGTGAGAGCGCCTCGCTCCAGGATGCGGATAATACTGACATCATCATATGGCAGCCTAATTCTACGACATTTTATTGCCACATAGAAAGATCTACAATAGATAGGCAATGCTTGGAAAAACATCTCTAATGCTGGATGGTATACATCAGCCTTCAGATAGCTGTCATTCTGCTATGCCTTACACTGTGAACGTGAGCAGTAGCTTTTGCAAAAACGTTACCGTTTGTCCTCTGCAGCGAGGGGGAGGAAGTCAACACGGCTGATAATCACAATGACATCTATCACCAGCTGAGATATGAGGCTGACCTCCTGTTCACAAGGTTTGCTGTCTTGTCACCTTGCACTCTTGTTGACTGCACTCACACACCCAGCAAGTCTCTAAGACACACTGCAAAGTCCCTCCACGCTGAAATTTTGGTGGGTATGACCCATCTTTCCCTCCCCAATTCACAGAGACTCCTCACCCTCTCGGTGTGAGATTAAAAGTGAGCGCGCCTTGGAGAAGCCCACCAGCGGGAGGGCCCCTTTTAACTTCACCTTCCAGGTCAGTGTCTCCTACCCGCTGACGAACTTGAAGGCTGAACTGGCTTCACTGGCTCTGCAGCAGATGTTTCAGGTGTTTCACAGCGATTTTTGAGCTGTACATGAAACACTGTTCTGCAGTGAGCTCGTCCAGGGGAGCAGGGCGGTTCAGTGGCTGTCACTGGAGCCTCAAGAGTTGTCAGCACAGATCCCACCCTAGTTTTTTCTCCCAGTGCCTCAATCGGTTTCCTCTGGCTTCTCCAGTTTCCTCCAACAGTCCAAGGACATGCAATTAGAATAAATCGCCCATTGAGTGTAAGCGTACACACGTATGTGTGATGGACTGGTGTGGCATTTAGGGTGCACCCCAATATACTGCCTGGGATCAGGCCAGCACCCGTGACGCGGAGCAGGAGAAGTGGTTAGACAATGGAATAATAATGACCTTTTGCCTGAGACTAGACCACTACTGGTTTTCATATCCGTACTCCTTCTTCATCATAGATACAGAATCTGGGTTATTTCCCTGTGAGAGACCTTCATCTCAGCATTGAACTGCCCCAGGTGGTGAAGAGCCAGATGCCACTTTTACACATAAGCGACTTCCACATCGATCAGGTGAGAGACCCACATGCTGCTTCGGCACCTTCCGGCAGAATCGGACACCGCGGCCTGTCAGCCACACTGCCGCTTTCCCCTGAGCGACGGAGTAGCGATTCCCCTTTAAATGCTTTCCAAGGAACGGCTTGGGAACAATGGAAATGTCATTATCTCAGGCTTTGGCACGTGGAATTGGGAAGCCGGTCCTTACTGCCCCTGCCAGCAATCCCACCCCCCCCCCCCAGAATTAATGGGTGCTTCATGTGTTCCAAACATCTTGACATGAAAAGGAAGCTGTGTTCACCGTAGTCGAGGCTCACATTCGCTCCTTTGCGAGGAGCGTTTCCTAACGAGATCTTGGCTTCCATCAGACAGACGGTACTCGTTGCATCCCCCGTCATAATGTGACACAGGGCCAGGCCTCCCCCGAGGCCCCTCCCCTCTCCCCACAGCTGGTAAAGCACCCGCCTCTGTTGCTCTTATTTATAGCTATAGTGATCCACGTGTTCCCGCGTTGTGCAAGCTGTTAGTGTTCTCCGTCCCGCCACAGAATGTGTCCGACAGCGCGCCAGAGCCGGTACAGTGCAGTGTCAACCTGCCGGCCTACAGGGGGGTTACCGTGAGAATCAGCGGCCTGCTGCTTCTGGACGGTCTGAGTGCCGTGAGTCCCCGGCATGCTCCTGTAATCAGCAGACCCGATAACACCCCCTACTGGTTGAGCTGACTTGCTCTCAAACCCTGTCCAAACAGCTGAAGTTCAGGAGCATGGAAGTGGTGACCACGGCTTCCATAGAGTTAAACCCGTCCAGCACCATGTTCCTGCTAGAAGACAAGCCAGTACGGCATGTAAGTGCCTGAACGCATCGCCACTCTGCTTCATGACTGAATGGGTTGGCTTTGGGTTATTCTGGCATGCTGCAGCCAGTCACTTGTTTTAGTCCGGTGCCTGCCTGACTGCACAGCACATATCGCTAAGCTTAAGGACCGAGGGGGCCAGCAGAATGCTCTGCTATTTTCAGATAGGCTGGCCTGTGCTGCCACCTTCTGGCAAGTAGTAAGTAACAGCATTCCTCACTCAGCTCAGGACTGAGGGGGTCCGCTCCACCCGAGGAGGGAAAGTGGCGTGGAGTACACATACATATATAGGGATATTTTTCTGTCTAGGCTTGGACTTATTAATTTTTTTTCCCCAGAGTCTATGGTAAAATTATAAACTCCGTGCGACAAATTATATACTTTGAACAGCATATAAAACATTGTTTTCATCTGTGTAACACTCATACAGACAGATCATTGACGAATCCAATTAAAACTTGATTACCTTTGGGGGCCCCTTCCTTGCCTTGCTGCCTCAGATAATTCTGGAGATTAGAAAAGAGGAGGATCATCGCGTTCCCACATGGATCATAATCGGGAGCACGCTGGGGGGGCTCTTACTGCTGGCCCTGCTCATCTTGGCCTTGTGGAAGGTAAGACGAGCTGCAGTGGAAGAAATGGGTCACCTTAAAAACGTCACTGTTCCTTCACTTCATTTCCTCGCCCCCCCCCCCCCCCACCCCAGCTTGGGTTCTTCCAGAGGGAGAAGCGGAGGGAGGAAGAGGAGCAGGAGGCCAACGGAAAGGTGGTGGAGTAGCGGTAACTGGGCCCACGGCCCAGGAGCAAGCTGGCCCGACACTCAGGGACCCTCCGAGACAGAGTCCGCCGACAGCTCTGAGTCCGTACGAGACGCAACAGCTTTTTGTGCACTGGGAGAACCAGTCCTCCGCCAGGACTCACTGCTGACCCACAACCAACCAGACAAGCGCAGCTCAGCCCGCTCTCTCATCACCTCAGGACCAATCCGCTCCCACCCATACTATACTCCCTTCACCAGCATCTTATGGCTGAAAATGGGGTTGGATTCTTACTCCGTTACCTCACCTACGGAGAAGGTGCTTCTACTATTGTAAAGAGGCTGTAATATGCCTTGGCCGATAAGGAAATAATTTATGAAACGCCCTTCTGAGGTCTCTCTCCTTTCACACTTGCATCAGTGTGTGAACCATAACCCCTTATGATCCTTCTACAACTGGTGGGAAAAGCAGTTCGTTGTTGAAAGGAGTGAGCAGAGGAGGGCTGCGCCAGAAGGAGCACATGGCCTCACTGCGATGGACTGTAGACGAGCACAGGACTGAGCAGCGCGGGCCCTTCAGCTGTGCAATCAGAAGGCAACAATGTCTTCAGCACAAAGAAAGTACATGAAATTGAAATGTTCCCCATCGATAGCCCTGAGAATACTGCTATCCAGATCTCCCATTTACAGTAACAGATACTTCTCAGTGGAGGAAGAGGAGATTCCTAGTTTCTGAAATTGGTTTTTAGATTCTCACCTACCTGATTTGTAACGATGTATTAATAAGCTGCAAAGACTCTGCAGATCACGCTTACATTTAGATGCACTTTTATGACATGGAAACTTGAATTTTGTAAATAGCCAAGTACCTTTGACATGGTGTGATGATGATTTTTTTTACTTCCACAAGGACTGTGGCAAAGCTAACCTGTTTCTGGCAAGTTAGTTTGTACCGAAATGCTTCACACAACAAGTAGCCTTTGATTAGAGGGTATGCACATTGTACAGTTAAACCAGCTGTGTTCTGATGGATACAACCGTAGGATTTCTGTAACACCATCCATGTCATATCTGCTTAAGCACGTCATGAATCTGCGCAGTCGACAAGCAAAACAATCTTAAATATTTATTCATTTTCTTGGCCATGTTCACAATATGTATGTTAATAACTTGGAATATAAAAATGTAAAAGTATTTAACGTGCCCCAACCACGTTTTAATTGGTATACTAACCCTCTAGATTGAATGTACCCTGACACTGACAGATTATGCTGTAAGCATGGTCCCCGGTGACACCATATGGACCTTAAATGGATGTCCATAGACAGCATACCATAATAACAGGGGGCTCCTGTAGTGTGAATGCTGGATTTCTCATACTTCATAAACAAAGACCACTGCATAGTGTCAAATACCTAACTGGAGAACCTATGACAGCAAGAATGAATGTCTGTAAATTATGCCCCAAACAGTGATTGGCATATGACATTTCAACATTAAGACCAAGAAAACATCAACTGTAAACATCTTTTGGGTGCTTTTGGATCCTTAAAGACATTTGAATTAGACAGATACAGCCTTCATATTTCCATTTTTAATTTCTGGTAATGACCTGTGGGAAAAAAAATACCACGGCCCTTTGATTTCAAGTTACAAAATGAGAATAAATACGAGTCAATCCGGAACCAAAGGCCTGCAGGTTTGGGTCCCAGTTACCAGGAGGGGCCTGTGAATCCAGTGCTTATTGTGACAAGAATGGCCAAGCTAAGCATCCCCCCCCACCACCCACCCTTGTGACATCTGTGCAGGAGGCCTCGATGCACCGCATCTCTGATTACCCAGACCCAGACTTTTGCAGCTATATACGGGTCTGCCATATTCTTGAGTTTTTCATGTTAAAGCACAACGTGAATCCACTTCTCAGAGAACGTTCAGGTACGTTTTCGAAGCATGACCTGACGACCTTGCGAACTGAGGTCCACAAGCTCACTGACAGCAGATGAATCTTTCTGAGAGGTCTTCTTGCTAGGATTTTACAAATTTGAATCAAAATACCTTTCAATCTTAAATATATATTCAGATTACCAAAAAAAACATCATAAAGTGCAATCCAGATGTATGTAACAAATCTGTTTCCATCGATTGAGCATACACAGCTGTGCTCTGTGTTAAAGAATACCAGTCTTCAGAAATATGGCAACCAAACATTTCATTATTAAAATATAAAAAAAAAGTACCAGACTGAACATAAATACCATAGATTCAACCTTAGCAACCACTGAAAATTACCAAAAAGAAAATGTGGACAGTAAAGTGAAATGGGGTGTGATCAGTACATTTGTTTTTTTTTTTTAAGAGATTACAGAGATTTTCTTTCAAATTACAAACATGCTTTCCCACACAAGCTGAACTACCCATTTTCCAAAGTTGTGCGGAGTCAGCTGACACTCCCTCACATCCACAGAATGCATAAACACACACACACCCCTTATATGGGGCTAGGCATAACACAGGCTTGTCCTTACCTAAATGAACCCAAATTAACCAAAACGAATCAGCCCTGAATAGCGCAATACAAATTTAAAATCAAGCTAAACGGTTTTAATAAGCAACAGTATCTCTGCAAAGCGACGTAGAAAAAAAACATTCATGTTAAAATCCATCACACAAGGCCTTTACTTTGCACTGGGTGGAAGAGGGTGACTGTGTCTGAGCACTTGTTTGGATTTTGTTAACACCCAGTGTGATGTTTACACCCACTCCAAGGTGAGCTGTTCGGTTTCACCAGAAAAAAAAAAAACATGCAAAGACTGATGTTATTCACCGGCTTGGTATGTTTGGTATGAAAAATGTGGCATCGCTGAGATCGTGGTATTAGAGACACCTGGTACTTAGTTCAATAAGAACAAAAAAACCCTAATCCATCATAAAATAAAGCATGTTATTAAACAATGCAGATTTTGATTAATATTTTATCAGCCCCAGCACCATTTGAATTAATTTATAAAAAAAAAAAAAGTTAGTTCTCCATCAGTGAAACTCCACAAACTCCTCCAGTGTTTTGGGGATTTGGTTGCGGTAGCTGATGCGGTGTTGCTGCACAGCACGCGCTGCCAGGCACTTCAGGCTGATCTTCATCTGAGTTTTGAGGAGGATTTCTGAGACGCCCGTGGTGCTCTTGTCCAGCGGGGTCTTCTTCTGCTTGTTGGTCATGTCAGTGTGTGCCCCAGCCTCCACCAGGCTGATGATGATGGCGTGAAGCGTGAGGAAGTCACTGATGGGCCGGTTGTACTGCACAATGATGTGCAGCGGGCTATTGCCCTCCTGGTCCACAGCGTTGACCTGGGCCCCGCAGTCCAGCAGCAACTTGGTGACCTGCGCATTAGGAAAGCTACACACGTCATTGGTGTGGAAGTCGTCCACAGGCGTGCTGGAGCTGATGGCCAGGTGCAGCAGGGACGAGCCATCCCGTGAGCGCGGGTCCAGCTGGATCAGGTTGTAGATCTGCTTGTTAATGCGTGCCCGCTCCTCATCGCTGCACTGCGTCTTGGTGGAGATGCACACCAGGTAGAGGAAGGTGAAGATGTTGGACTCGTAGTTGTCGACAGCCAAGGGCAGGTCAGGCTCCTGCGAGCTCTCCAGGCGGGCCATGCTACGCTCAATCTCCAGTACGCTGCAGCGCAGCACTAGCTCCACGTCACGTGCCTTCACTGGCTCGTTCAGGTGGATCATCTGGGAGAAGACCTGGGCGAAGCGCAACAGGTCCTTGTGGGTGTTGCGGTTGCCCTTCTGTCGCAGGTGCAATGCATGTAGCCACAAGCGGATGCACTGGTCAAACTCCATGTTGTCAGCATAAACGGCACCGCGGTAGATGATGGGGTGTGACACATCAATGTTGTCTGAGCCCAGGATCCTTTCGCGCACGATCAGCCCCTCCATGTGTAGGGCGTCGCGATCCTGCCTGATGGCCTCCAGCTCTCGCGGAGTCTGGCATTCCCTGCGCCTCCCGTATGCCTCAATGGGGGGCAGCACCTCCTTGGGGATGACACGGGACGCATCCCGGTGACGCTCCAGCATGGCAAGGTACAGGTAGTGGTATGTCTTGAGGATGTCATAGTTCTCGCGGTCATTGGCAAAGGAGGCGCCCAGCAGCTCCAGGGCCTCGATGTGGCTCTCGGGGTCGCAGTCAGCGTGGGAGAGGAGCAACTCCACCACGTCAGCCTTGCAACTTTCAGCCGCGACTTTCAGTGGAGTCATGCCGTGGCCGTTGACCACCATGGCGGCCTGGTAGCTCACGAGCTGCTTGACGATGTCCAGGTGGCCGGCTTCTGCAGCAAAGTGCAGAGCTGTGGCCCCACAATGGGCCCTGGCGTTTGGGTCGGCCCCCCGCTCCAGCAAGAAGTGGACCACGTCCGCATGGCCCTTGTAGGCAGCGATCATCAGGCAGGTGTTGTCATACTTGTTGGCGATGCTGATGTCGGCTTGATGGTCCACTAGGTAACGCACGATGGCCAGGCGCCCATCGAAGCAGGCGGCCCGCAGGGGCGTGGACTTGGTGACCGTCGTATGGTTCACATTGGCGTTGTGTAAAACCAGGAGGTGTACCACCTCAAAGTGACCGGCTCCTGCTGCACACCACAGGGCTGTGGCACCATCTATCACATACCTGAGAATCAAAGAGAAATGCAGACAGACTGTTCCGGTTTAACAGCCCAACAATGAACCAAGCGAATCAGTCTAGGCTTCTCCTGTACGTAGGTATCAAACACGAAATCCTTCATAAACATAAACCGCAAGGTATCTGTGTACAAGTTTTCAATATCCTATGGTAATTTTTTTTAAAAGGCACCGACGTAAATCATATTGTAAACAGTGAATTCGCAAAGTTACGCTGGCGTGACGAAAGCTGTAAAATACCGACCCGTCGAAGCGGACGGTGCCCGTCTGCTCCGTATCCACGCCGTAGTGGTCCAGAAGCAGCCGGACCACCTTGGCGTGGCCGTTGCGGGCGGCGATGATGAGCGGCGTGGAGCGCTGGCCGGCGTGCTGGGTCACGTAGCCGAGCAGGTAGCGGGTCTCCGCCTCCGAGTGGTTCAGCAGCAGGGCGGCCAGCGTCAGGACCCGGCCCTCGCTGGCCGCCTTGTACACATAGCCGGCCAGCGAATCCATTCCGGCCCGGCCGGCCTTCGTCCCGAGGATAGTCCGCTGGCTTCAGCACGACTCGGGCCGCCTCCCATTAAAAAACTAACGCGAGCCCTTGCGCGGAGGCAGAAGCATCGCGGTGCGGGGGAGCCGCCGAGCGCCGGTCCCGCGGCGGGGAGACAGCCGCCCGTCAGCCGGCCGCTCTTCGGGGAAACACGGCAGCGCTACGAAAAAAGCTCCGCCGCGCTTCCGACAGACACCCGCATAAGTAACCTTTAAAATAAACAAAAATAATACAATATAAAAAAGGATAAAATGTACCTTGGGAAATACTCCAGGTAAGCCTCTAATAACGCGGAAGGCTAACGAGCTAGCGCGCGGGTGGGTGCCGCGCGCGGTCAGACCGGCCGGACCGGTACCGGCTGCCGCTCCATTCCGGCACAGACCCGAGCTTCAGGTTCCGGGCGCTCGCTCGCCTACAGACAGACGCATGCCGGCGTTGCGGCTGTTATTTCTTTTCTCGCAGGACCCTCAGGACCGCACAGGACACCTTTGACCTCCGCCCGGGGTAAAGTGCAGGAAGCGGCTGTGTAACCGCCAAATGCCGCCGTCCTGCAACCGCGATTAACTCTTTCCTGGAAACCTAGAGGGTGAGAAACAGAGTGGGGTCCGAATATGCAAGATTACATAATGCTTCATTCGTCCTGCTAGTAAATGCGGGGAATTACTAAAATTATAGTTCTGTTCGTTTGGGAAAACTGCGTTCCGCGTTCAATGATTGACACCGCTCGGAGCCAATGAAAATGGAGCGGCGCTCGACGGGCCGATTAGATACCCGGGGCTACACAGAAGACAGAGAGGTACCTATTCGGTTGTACAGCAAGTGAGCCTGTCGCTATGGACGAATGGTCTGTCGAATGTCAAATGGTCTTTAAGGAGCTATATCTATGCTGTGAAAATTTTAATTGAAGTAATTTTTAACATTGTGCAAACTTGTGTCACATGTACATCACACTAATGCCTTGGGCTATTTGTAATCTTAAAACTGAGAGGATTATGGAATATTGTTTAACACTGTATAACAGTGAAAGAATGTAATCATTAGAATATTACCAAAACGCATGCCAAATAGACCATGATGTAATCATCACAATGTAATCATCACAATGTAATCAATTAAGTATGTATCTGTACCTTATGCCTCAAAGTTTCTGTTGGCTATTGTATTTTAGCCCTGGTTGAACATCCACCTTAATTAGCTCTGCTGCTTATCACCATGCTGAAGATCAAACATATTATCAATGCTGTAGCTAAGCAACGTGTAACCAGCTGGATCTGCCATGATTTGCTACCGAAGAGAGGGGAATCGCCTGAGTTCGCCAAGAGTTCACTGCTGAGTATTTTAAAAAACCGAGTAGAGATGGTCGCACCCTCGTTATGTCGTTAGGACCAAACAGTAAAAGAAATGATTGACAACCCTATCACTTAGGGGTGTGAATCAAGGAGGAAAACGATGATGATGAATGGTTGAGGGAAGGATGATGCTTAAGTGACGAGTTATTGTTAACAGCTAAGAAAATGTATTAAAATTACTGTGAACCAATATTGATCACACTTGCAAGTGTCCAGCCTTGGTTGTAACCTTTTCGTTGCAATAAAGACTGAATCTGAATATCTACACAGGCGTATCAGTGTAAGTGCGTTTGCCCAAATGCTCCACTGGCCCTTCACTAAAACGCCTCTGTTGACACCTGTGGCGTGACACTCACGCTTTCAGACTCTCACGTTCACACAAGAAATCCTATGGCAATTCCATTATAAACCTAAAATTAACTACATCAAGAGCATCGGGGTCGTTTGTGGACACAACTGCTTATGCAATTCAGCGTCGCAGAGGATTCGGAGCTTATCCTATCCATCGCAGGGCACACTCACACCTGTGGATAATTTGGTAACTCCAGTTAGCCTCAATATGTTTTTGGACTGGTGACCAGTGTACCCAGAGGAAACCCCACAATGACATGAGGAGAACCGGAAAACATCTCACATATGGAGCCATGGGGTAGACTCAAACCTTGGTCCCAGGGGTGTGAGGCAACAGCGCTAACCACAGCACCTCCATGCCTCCCCCAGTTTGCGAACCCTACAGACTAATGAAACTGTTACATGCAAGTACCTGCATGAGCAACTTTGTCGCGAATTGTAAATCTCCTGCCAGCCAAATGAACGAAGCTGGCAATCCGGGTTGATATTCATATTTGAATATGAACTATTCTTGTCTCGTTGTCTAGATATTTTTAATTATGACTCAGCTAGTAATTGGCTACTTAGTGTTAAAACTGCAGCTTTCTAGAAAGGTAGACCTTTAAACGAACACTAAACTGTTTAACTTCATGAAGAGCTTTATTCTACGTTTTGTCAACTGTAATTGAACACTGCAGCCTTTGTGGGAAGCGCTTGTTCAGGTAAGCCTTGAGAACTGTGTAGTGTCTTCCGCAGGGTTTTACTCATCTTCAGTGTATCCATGCAATTACACCGAAACACCGGTCTGTTGTTTTATATCCTCTGCACTGTTTTGTCGAATTGATCCGTGCTGCCCTATGCAAGGAGACACCCTTATTGCCTGCCTCTATCTCCACATCACAGAAGCTTGTTCACCGTCTTGACCGGTCTTACAACATGATTTTAAGTGATCTTATCTCAAGATAACTTTTTGCAGACAGCTAGGCTTCCACTGGCTCTAAACATTGCAGAACAATAGACAATATATATCGTATGTGTGCACTCGCCGTAAACTAACACTAAATTGTTACGGGGCACAGCAAGGACCTTGGACCCACTCAGTCCATTCTGCTGGGCGACGCCGAGTCCCCGGGTAACGCGCAGCACCGCATTGCCGGGCTTATACACAGGGCTGTGCAGAGACGTTTTGAGGGCAGGCTGTTTGGCAGATATGGTATGATGCTTTTGTGCCGTAAAACAGTTCCTAACAAATGTCACAGCGTGATTCTCTTTTCTTCAGTAGCAAACACCTGACTTATACAGAATTATCATTAATGTATGCTGTTATATATTATGTTTTATTCTCATCATGTTTTTCAGCACCGTTAAGTCTGCTAATTGCTATATTAACGCCATACCTAATTATTAACGCCTGCTGTCCATGTCACAGTGTAGCATAGAATTCGCGCAAAAGTATAATTTGTTATACATGCGTAATCAGCTATTAAAGCATAATTAACCCTATTTAGGTTGAAAGTGTTTCTTACGTAGCGTTGTTTATGCTGTTAGTCTAATTGCACATGACAGCAGCTGCGCAACTTGCAATATTGTACATTTTTTAATAAGGCAAGTAAACCGGTGAGTGGAGGGAAGCCGGAGCGTTTGGAGGCTCTAACGTCCCTGCAACGTCTGAAATACAAAAGGCCCCGCAAATAAAGAGCAGCAAACCATTACGTGGACGTGAATAACAAAACAACTTTATTATGCACCTTTGTTCCTTTGACTGACATTACATTCGCTTCACTCTATAGTACATCTTTCACAATTACAGGTGAATCATATTTAGGAGGCAGAACAGGATGTCGGATATTTTGGAGTTTACACAAAACTTGAACGCATATCTGTGTCTCTGTCGGAAACCTATACATCTTGAACAGCATACGACAACATTATTTAGTACAAAAGCGAAATGTGTAGCCTGCTTGAGAGAGAAAACGCAGGGTTGCCAACTTCGGTGAGCTGGCTGGAGTGAGATTTTCAGCGCACACATGCACACACATTTACATGTATGTAAGAGTTTTATTCCCTTGTAAATAGTCTGTAGGGTTTGCAAACTACCGCAATGCTTTTGCTGAAGCTAATTTTCGGTTTATAATAGAATCATACAGGTTTGCCGTAAGATTTCTTACAGGACCGTGAGAGTCTGGAAGCGCGGGTGTCGCGGCAGGTGCGGGAGAGCCGGCGGTCCCGGGAGCGTCCAAGGCGGGCTCTGGAGGCGGCTGGTGCCTTAACGGGAACTATACAGCCGTACAGGAAAAGGCGAACGAGTTCATGCACATGACAGAAAATATTACTGGATTATATTCAGTTCAATTATAGTTTTCGGCTCTTCAGTCTTTCCAATCTTTCTTCCAGAAAACGAGACGAACACTTCATGCTAAAGCTCCGAAAAGCACAAACCGACTCACATGCAGCCCGTATTTTCTCCCCAGTTTGGCACTTTACAGCCTGCTGTTTAAACGTCGGCGGCACGAGTCGCGCTTATTCATTTCGATACCGAAGCAATTTAGATGCATTTTATTTCTTTGCTTCTGTTTCCCACCGTCCATCAGAAGCGGACAGTCTCTGTCGTTCAGTGGCGATGACACTGAGGTGGGGAAGGTTTGGCGTGTTTTCGGGTTGTGGTTGGAATTCGTCAGAAAAAGGGCGCATTGGACTATTATTGTGGAGGACAGGTGAAGACACTGGCCAGAACAAATGCCTGAGCGTCCGGCGGAACTCGCTGCTCATGAGGCAGTACAGCAGCGGGTTCAGACAGCTGTGGGCATGAGCCAAGCAGACAGAAAGGGGGAAGCCGTAGGTGTGCATCAGGTAGTACGCCTTATCCCAGCGCAGCAGGTTTAATTTAACCAAGACCCCCCAGAACGTGATGGCGTGGTTCGGCATCCAGCAGAGGAAGAAGGAGAGAACCACGATGCTGACGCTTCTGGTCACTTTGGATCTCCTTTTGGGGTAACTGCTGTTCATACTTCGCTGCCGGATGAACCGCAGGAGCAGCAAATAGCACGCCGAGACTATTACCATAGGCAGAACAAATGCTACCAGTATCTTCTGGAGGTGGTAGAGCGCTAGCCAGTGCTGGCCATCGGGGAATTTGAGAAGGCAGAGCTTTTCCCCGGCTATACTTGTTACTGTGGAAAATATTGAAGTTGGTGCCGTAGCCACGGTGGCGGAGAGCCAGAGCAGCGCGCACACCCGCCGCGCCGAGCAGCACTGCCGCCCGCCGCGGCTCCATGGGGCCGAAGCCACGCACCGGTAGCGGGTGATGCTCATGGCGGTGAGGAAGAACACACTGGCGTACATGTTCATCACGGTCACGGAAAGAATGATCTTGCACATCGCATCCCCAAATGGCCAGCTGAAGTCAAGGGCGGTGTCCACAGCCCAGAAAGGCAGGGTCAAAACGAATTGGAAATCCGTCACAGCTAGGTTAAGGATGAAGAAGTTTATTGTGCTTTTCTTTCTGCTCTGCCTTACTTTCAGAAGGAAAAATACAAGCAAGTTCCCCACTAAGCCCGCGACGCACACAGCAGAGTACACGACTGACATCAAGATCCGGAGCGCCGGAGTCCCGTCAGCAATAACATCAATGTCCTCCAGGTTGCTGAATCTCTCCTGGTCCGTGAAAGACCTGTTGAAGACGACAGTGTAATTGACATCTACCATCGTTTTTGTCAGGGACGAGATCCCTGGTGCCTTCACTAAAACCCACTCGTTCGTCGATCGCATATCAGGGATCAGGTTAAAGACCCGCACTTTCTAATAAACAAAGTTGTAACATCATACACTATAGCTGATATATTTAATAAACGGAGCATCTTCGCATTGTTATAACCTCTGAAGTCCAACAGAACATATAGCTCTTCTAGTGTATAGGTCTGTCTGTCAAATTGGTGTTCGCCGGCATTTTTGTACAAATGCATATTGTAGGGGCGTGCCCCTGAAAAACAAGGATTGGTTCAAAGCTTTTTGATTGACATAAAGTTTGTACCGCTAGTTAAGGGAATAAAGGCAGAATATATAATTAATGGAAAAGTATCATCTTACGGTATCTTTAGTTTTTCAGGGCATCGCTATAATTACCCTACAAAAAACAAGAAACTTCTTAATTTTGTAAAATTATTTCAGGTAGCCTATATTCTACATATGCCTTCTTGCTCTCCGTGGCACACATACAGGTGAGAGCGAAGTCTGCGGTCAACCGTCTACCCAGCGGCCCTGGACCGTTTTTGGATGAGTTAAGGGCATTGCTCAAGGGCCCAGCAGTGATATTATTTCCCTCCCAACAAAGTGCTACTCTGTAATCTCAAAGGCAGGAGTGACATTCGCTGAATTCTTTGCTGAAACAGTGATCACATGCTTGTGATTTTAGAACATTATAATTTTTAATTCAGATAAATCTTTACGATCCTGCAACCCAGTACGCTACTCCGTGCCGCCGTATTTAAATTGCAGTAATTGTGGAGTGCAGCGATTGCAATATGAGATTGCACCAGTCCTGCAGATCGCTGCTATTTCGCTAGAGGGCGCTGACGCCGAAGGAATATACCTTGATTGCTCAAAATCGCCGGAGTTGTGTATTTTTCATGCCTTTTCTCCTAAGGGCTGAATTGCAGTTAAGAGAATATAAAAATCATTTAAAGCTTATTAACATTTAATAAAGTTTAACACTATGAAACAACTCATGATCAGAAAGCTGTAGATTGAATTTTCATTGGCGGAAAACGCTGCCTGAATCGCATTCTAGCTGCACATACGACAATAGAGCACTTTAACCTGCAAACCATGTTAGTATAGTAAGGATGATACTGGGCTGCATACCCAAATATCGTCACTTTTTTTCAGTACATGTGGCGTCGGCAGCATGGTCAGTTCGTAAAACTTAACCTCATAAATATTTCTGCAGCTAGTCCCTGGTAACCTAACCTACAGGTGTCTGCAGCGGAGGGGAATGTGCCAGGTATCTTCAAAGGTATCACGAAAGGACACTAGACTCCACCTTATAACGTGTAGTAAAGTCTAGTTTTTTACCCACAGACAGCTGTATGAATCTTCCACATTGTTTATATTGTTATATCCGGCATAGTGCAGTTTGCTGGACGATGCATCCAGTTCGGGGACATCCAAGGTATACGAAGTCATGGGGGCATAGAAAATCGCTCCATCTAGATATCATAGCACATCACATAGGCTACACAAAATTCAATTCAGACCTTTCTTGAATTTAAGGTAAAAAAATATATATTTTTAACCCTTATATTGGGCTATTTTTGCAGAGCGTCAATTTCGTTGTGTACTTACTTCGCAGTTAATGTTTGTGTCTTTCCCTTTATTAGTTGTGGAGTTTTAATTAAAGAAAGTTTTGGGCTGAAGTCGTCCCACTACAGCTAACAAAGTAACAGAGGAGGGTGTGTCTCTGAGCAGTTTTACATCGTGAGAGAAACTGGAATAGCATCCGGATTGCGTAGGGGGTGTCGGATGGATTGAGAGCAGTTACTGCTTCTTCGGCAAACATCAACAGCCACAAGAACAGAAAGCCGGGAACGCTGGGAGCCCCTTACCCCTGCTGGAGTGGGGGTTCTGCCATTAGTCAGGCTTTGTCAGGAAGGTTTTTATTATTTTGTAGCGACAGGACTTTTGTAAAACATTTTTAGTTAGATAGAGATTTGTTTGAAGAATCTTACATATGCATGAAATGTCATTCAATTCTTCCGAGAGAAGGATTTAGGGTTTCAGGTTTTGCGCTGCAACATGTTGATTCACTCGGACTGGAGATGCCTTGTTTTTGGTAAAACTTTGTCTCTTACTCATTTACTAGTAGCGGCAGGGATTTTCGCTATGCTGGAAAACGACAAAACCTTTGGACTTGCACATAACCAAGGTGAGTTTAATCTCGATGTGGATTATGGAAATAACTCCCGGACTAAGCAGTGAATGAAGCACTCGGCAGCGAGCCGCCCAGTCCGCGCTGTAGGTGGCTCTGCTGCGGCTTTTTCGACCGGTTTCTTTCAGAACTACTTTGCTTAGCGGCACCAGATTTCTTGTAATAAGTGGAGTGGACTGGAAATCGGGCCTAATTCGTAATAATTCACAACTTAACAATGAAAAAAAATTCCCAAATCTTGTTACCGATTCTGTGAGATAAAGGTGACGCTGCTTAGTTTAGGTGATCTCTGTAACCACTGAATTTGTTTAGATTCTCTTTGGTAGTTTGTATCGGTTGTGGAAATCTGGCTTTTCCCAAACGCGAAAGGCTATTACGGTTAACGTTGCCTTTCAGCCCGTTACTTTGTGACCATATGTGTCATTGCTTTCTAGTGGCGTTGCCTTTGCTCCTTTTGCACACTGTTGCAATACCGAGTCCAGAACTGGAGTGCTGTTGGTCTCCAGCTTTAGGCCACTATCTTTGCAATCCTTTTTTTTAACCCGGTTTTGTTTTCTTGGAAGGCTTCTACTACCCCTTTGTACATTTGTACAGCGCGAAATAGCAGCGAACTAATGTCAAAGGGGCTTCCCCGAGTTTTTCCTGTCACCGGCCTCCAGGTCACTGGGCTTAGCAACAAAAACTTGCATTATGACATTTATACCGGCATTTGTCACAAATGCCCTGATTGTAAAGACTGTATGTTTTTTAATTTCTTTCAGCTCAAATGCAAATTTTGAGAAGGAATATAATACAAAGCACACCACTTATTTTCATTTGAAGCAAAAGTCGGAATATGTGTGTATGTAAATAGTTTTTATAAAAGCAAATTATCGCATGTTGCATAGCTGACTTTTCCCCCGATTCCCAACACTTGTCAGATTCACTTAGCACTATAAAAATTGTGACTCGGTTTCCTTATAAACAGAATGATCTACATGGCACAATAATTAGAGTAATAGAAATGTGACTAATTACTTTTATAATAATTAGTAATTGGTAGTAGTAAGTAATTATTATTAATTAGCAATGAGAAGATTCATTTTTCTATGACTGTTGCCTTGCACCTCTAGAGCTGGAAATTCAAACTCTACCTCTGTGGCGTGTGGAGTTTACTGTGTTGTACGGATTTCCTTAGGAATCTCTGGCTTCATACAGTTCAAAGATGTGCACTTGGGCTAATGGGCATCTCTGAATTGCCAATAGAGTGTGAATGTGTGTGTGTGTCTGTGTGTGTGTCTGTGTGAATGTGTGTGTGTTTGTGTGTGTGTCTGTGTGTCCGTGTGTGTGTGTGTGTGTGTGAATGTGTGTGTGTCTGTGTGTGCATGTGTGTGTGTGTGTGCGCGTCTGGCAGTGGACTGGCATTCTGCTCCCCTTAATGGATTAATGTTATTTATTTACACCTGCAGAGAAGTAATGGCTTTAGATTCAGCCTTTAGTTTCAAACCGTGGGTGAGAATAACCTCCATCTGCAGTAAACATGCAGACACTGGCTTTTTTTGGGAAATTATTTAATGATTATTTAATTTAATTATTTAATATTTAATTTATTTAATAATTATTTAATTATTTAGAGTGGAGCAGAAAAG
Source organism: Mormyrus iriodes (assembly GCA_011763525.2). NCBI lineage: Eukaryota > Metazoa > Chordata > Actinopteri > Osteoglossiformes > Mormyridae > Mormyrus > Mormyrus iriodes. The sequence continues at coordinate 1,232,411 of JAAGVU020000008.1, read as the reverse complement.
CTTGGCATCTCAGTTGCCTCCACTAAACACCTCAAGTAGACACTGTGCCTTTGCTAGCAGTAATGGCTGTAGGGCATCATTTTAGAACTATATCACTGTGCTTTCCGTATCTAGCCTGGACCACTCATCCACTATGTATGTTCACTGAAACAGAGGGGAAGGGCCTTTATATAGTTCAGTTAAATGTATGAAATTCTTCATAATGCCTCCATCCATTCTTCATAATGCCTCCATCCATTTTCTGTTACTGCTTACGCAGTGCAGCCTCGTGATGCTTTGACTTGGTCACAGGAAGGGCGTAGGAAGGGCGGGGCACGAGACAAGAACCACCTTGGACTGCATAATATTGAGAATAAAATCGCGATGTTTGACATTTTTGTGATTAATATCGTGATATTTATAAAACGAAAAAAGAGATGAAATTTACCCAAAATAAACTGTAGCCGAATAGAACATATTATCTACAATAGTTGGTGGTGTTGCCATGAGTTGTACCAACAGACACAAAGCAGTTCCAACACATCACTAGCTTTTTCTCAATATCTGCTGTATAGAATCCAAAATATTCCCAAACGGCAGATGATGAATGTCTTTTGGTGACCAGTTCTTCGGTTTTCTCCTCCTCACTTATTTTTGTTAAATATCTCACAAATACACCACACTGTCCACGAGTGAGTCCCACAGGTAGGTAGGTAGGAGCATACGCTGATTACAGCGCGTTGCTGCACCCACCACATGACAAACCACCTCAGGGATGAGAACCTGAGTGCAGCCATGCGGTGGGTGACACCTCAGCACCACACTAGTCTGAAGGGACCAGTGTGAGCGCCAATCCTGAAAACTATAGACAATCCTTGGCTATAGTTTATTTTGGGTAAATTTTCCAAGTCTTTTTTTGCCTTATAAATGTTACAATCTCGCCAAAAAATTAACACTGCAATATTTGAAATTTTTCTAATATCATGAAGTATTAAACAATCACAGTCTTACAGCAAGGACAAAAATGATTATGATTGGCCTGAAGAGCGCATGCAGAGCTCATGCAAAAGCCGAGGCAGTAAACTTTAGGACAGATTTTTTAACATATACTTCATTATCTTGAAACAGTCATTAAAATCGCAGGGCTTGCTGCATTTTGTTCCCTATCACAGAGCAAAAATGTTACAGTGTAACTTCTTGTCTTAACCCAGCTGACTCTCACGGTCCTCGCGATGTGAAAATTGTATGTGTATAACATGAGATGTCAATATTAATATTGTGCAGTGTGTAGCTCTATCATGAATGATTGTGATTGGCGGTTCACTGTGCATGCATAGCCGGATCATCACGCGTCCTGCGTTTCCCAATCCAATCCTCTGGGACCCCACAGACAGTCCACATTTTTGCTCCCTCCCAGCTCCCGGCAAAAACGTGGACTGTCTGCAGGTCCCCTCGGACCGGATTGGGAAACAAGCATCATATAACCTTATAATCTATAACCTTGCACAAACAGCTAGTGTCCAACAGGAACTTTAATACGGAGCCACTTAACACAGTTAGATGCAAGGAAGCCCGTTATGATACAGCAAGACGGAAGAAGAGAATCTACAGAGCAGCTTCAACAAGACAGGACTTTTAATAACAACACAGAACATCAAGGGAGAACCAGAAAAAGGGCCCATGAGGGGTCAAAAACTAAACTAAGGCAGGGAGCACCAATACCAAGGGCCAGCAGAAACCTACAGCAACAGAGGGTAACAGCTGCAATGAACCACTGAGGAACAAAACAAGAACAGGCACTTAAATACACTACTAACAACACATGATGCAGGACAGGTGAGAACCATAACCAAAGCAACTAATCAGTAAGGGCTTGGGACAACAAGGAACAGGTGGAATTGATTACAATTAACAGGCACTAGAAACTAGGAAAGAATAACAAACACTGAGGCATATCAACACTAGGAGAAATCAAGGAACGCAAGAAAAGTAAACGCAAGTAAAACGAAACATAGTCAAGGCACGGGCTGGATCATCATAAACAAGATGTAATATAACCATACAGACAGCAGGGGATCAAATAAAACCAAAATGTAACATAAAGGTGAAGCAGGCCTCAGGCTAGCCCCAAACTCATAACAGGAGGGGTGTCAGCCTCTGAGCCATGTGCACAGTTTGTTGAGTTGTGCGGCAGCCCTTTGAGTCAGCGAACACACTAGGATGACACCAAATGAGGTGGCCAGCGGGAACTGCTGGCCAAATGGGGAAAAGACGTATGGGATAGGGTGAGATGGGCACCGACCCTGAAAGAGGCCCCAGATTAGCAGCTAAAATGAGTTAACACAAGACAACCATTTGTATATCAGCTGGGAGGTTTGCCTAGTAAGTTGGAGGCATGTCCTCCTTAGCATTACCAATTAGCATTAGCATTGGGAGTGTGGAAATGCTAGTGCACCTGCAAGCATGCTTATATTTGCAAATCGCTCAAAGTCTGTAGCTCTGAAGGGTGCTTGAGCTCAGCTGTGGCTTTGGGTATCATAGAGGTCGATAAGCCGTCTTTCATATGAGCAGTATCTAGTTCATCTCTTTTTTGTTGGCTTAATAAAGCGTTACATCTTCAGCTTCGGAGAGGGTGGATAACAGCGCGTAAAGAAAGGAGGGTAAATCCACAGTGGGGGCTAAGTGTAGTTAGCTGACATTGTCTGTGCTAAATTTAGTGCCCCGTAGCTCATGGGCCACTTAAGAGACGGACAGCAGGAGGGAGAGGCTGCCGTATGGAGCAGCTGCCGCTCGGTTTGCATCAACGCTGACCCTTTGCCAGTATCTCCGTTCTGCCTCTCGGGGTGATGATTCACTGCGGTGGGGACGTGCCACCGATCGACTATGGCGACCCCTGCCACAGACAGGCATGCTCCCAAAGGTGGGGGACCCCAACAGGTTACTCACAAAGTAGATTACATCTTTTGAACTTGAAATTTACTAAACACAGCGGTAGAAGCATTGCTTGGTGGCTAAACACAGATGAACTTAATCAGAAGTTCTTTAGCTGAACCTGCTGTGAAGTGCTTTCCAAGGACGTTGTTGATGGGGGGTGGGTGGGGGGGGTTGTCTTCGTCATGTACCACTATTATGAGCGATGTTTAAATACATTTCTGTACCGTAGTTTGTAAATGAAGTGAACACAAGCTTTAAGGATTCTGTTAGAAGTCTTGGTCTACGACATCTAACAGTTACATTATAAACAGTAACACTGTAAAAAAAAAACAGGTAGGAAGCATAAGCTAGAAGGCGGAACTGAGAGCCTTATCATAACCCTGTTACTTTGTACTGTATGTATCCTAAGCCTACTTCCCCAGCACAGGTGATACTGGCTGGTCTGTCAGTCAGATACTGAAACCGAGTTCCTTATTATCATTGATTGCAGATAATATCGTCTGCTCCTGCAGGCCTGTATGACATGCATACTAGTGATTTCTGACATGGCGACTTCAAATACCCCCATTACTACATAATATCCCTATATGTTTTTCTGTATATACAGTCCTTAGAATGAAGTTTTGTCCTTCCTGGCGTCTTGCTGCTGTTTTGTCTACAGTAAATCTTAATAAACAGTGTAACGACAACCTGTTTTTTCTCTCTCCTTCAGAACATTTTCTCCAAGGGCTGCTCGAGTATGAGGTTGTTCACCCCATGAGAGTGGATCTGGCAGGCCACTTTGTATCAAATTTTGTGTCTCACCGCGTGAGTCGGGTTCAGCGACGGGACGCCTCCCGGACAGACGGGTCCCCAGAGCAGGTCTTCTACCATCTGCGGTATGGAGGCCAAGGCCTGAATCTAAACTTAACCCTCAACCCCTACCTGCTGGCTCCTGGCTTCCTCACAGAGAGGAGGTACGGTGGCCTGGAAGGGACCAAAATCCACACTCGCAGCCACTCCCTCTGCTACTTCATCGGGGAGGTGTGGGGTCCGTCCTCCGAGAGGGGCCGTGCGGCCATCAGTACGTGTGATGGGCTGGTGAGTGCTTTACCTCTACGGCTGGCTAAACCATCTGTGGTACAGATTCCCACATAAAGTGTGTGTGTGTGTATGATCTTCTCAGGCGTGTGGTAGGGGTGTCAAAGAAACACGTCATACTGCTTTTATAAATGTAACAGAAATTAACACTTCTCCTGATATATGTTCAGTCTTATTATTATTATGTTATATACATTCGGAGGAATCTTAATTTCTGTTTCCGTACAAAAGCGTAATTGCTGCTCATTTTTTTTTTGTTTCGACACCCCAACTGAGTAACTGTGTGAACGTGACACTTTGTACTCAACTGGTTGGTTGAAATAAAATGATCTGGATTCATACTTTCTGAACCTGAACTTTCCACCTCTGTGTATGTATAACTCTGTCCTGCTAAACATGCCATTCATTCATGACCTCAGAATGCACTTTGTAATGCATTTTATTGTGCATTTATGCACTAAATAGAACAGCTTCTGCAAGAAAAATGGAGATTTGTTCTGTTTTAGTAATTTACTGCTTATGATTGAATTTCACACCATAGCACTATTAATCTATGACTGTTATGTTATAACATTATACGCGTGTATAATCTGTGACTGTTACGTTATAACATTATACACGTGTATGATCTGTGACTGTTACATTATAACGTTTTTACGCGTGTATGATCTGTGACTGTTACGTTATAACGTTTTTACGCGTGTATGATCTGTGACTGTTACGTTATAACGTTTTTACACGTGTATGATCTGTGACTGTTATTTCATTATACACGTGTATGACCTGTGACTGTTACGTTATAACATTATACACGTGTATGATCTGTGACTGTTATAACATTATACACGTGTATGATCTGTGACTGTTATATAATTTCATTATACACGTGTAAAATCTGTGACTGTTATATAATTTCATTATACACGTGTATAATCTGTGACTGTTATATTATTTCATTATACACGTGTAAAATCTGTGACTGTTACGTTATAACATTATACACGTGTAAAATCTGTGACTGTCTACTGATAGGTCTATGTCTTGTCATTGTACAAGACAAAACCCCTCATCAGCATAAATTGGCTTTGTAGACCTAACTTTTATATATATATATATACACACTTACTTCGCTCACTGAGGGCAAGGGAAAAAATAAAATGCAGTATTTATAAAATAAGCTTGTTAATTACCAATTTTATTTTTCAACAAATAAAGAGCATTTAACATAGAAATCAATATGAACAACATTATTAACATCATTATCATATGAGAATATGAAGTAATATAC
>JAAGVU020000008.1:1194128-1204416 GCA_011763525.2 Mormyrus iriodes | reverse complement strand
TCGTATACATCCTGTATGCTGGGCCTGTGCTTATGCGTGTCGTATACATCCTGTATGCTGGGCCTGTGCTTATGCGTTTTGTATACATCCTGTATGCTGGGCCTGTGCTTATGCGTGTCGTATAGATCCTGTATGCTGGGCCTGTGCTTATGCGTGTCGTATACATCCTGTATGCTGGGCCTGTGCTTATGCGTGTCATATAGATCGTGTATGCTGGGCCTGTGCTTATGCGTGTCGTATAGATTCTGTATGCTGGGCCTGTGCTTATGCGTGTCGTATACATCCTGTATGCTGGGCCTGTGCTTATGTGTGTCGTATAGATCCTAATTCGTAATATAGCAGAAAATCCTGTTTGAATTATTTAGCTGTTGAGTATAATACAAAAATATACAATTGCACTTCTCAAATGTACATTTTCTTGTCTGTACTCATTTATAAATCGATCTTTTTTTTTCAGAGCGTGGGGTGCGATTTTAAGATTGATTCGGAGGCAGTGGAAGATCGCTGTGGTGTCTGCCGTGGCAATGGCTCGACCTGCGAAACTGTGAAAAAGACCTTTGAGGAGAGCGAGGGATTAGGTATAACTCCACAGTGCGAGCCTAGCGAATGTGTGTCGAGCACTGTGTGTCCAAGCGGATATCAGGTCATAGCCAGGTCCTGAGAACCACGCTTTTGAAACTATTTTGACCAGTGTAATTTTCTGATCATGAGAAATATGTAGCTATAAGTTTATCAGGTAAACCATTAATCAGCACAAAGCCTTATCCCCATCTGACTCAGTACAGGATAAATAAAGTCTAACTGGTTTGGACTTTCATCCTAATTTGCAATAATAATAATGTATGTTGGTTCTTCTGGCCAGGCTATGTGGATGTTGGGGTGATTCCAGAGGGAGCCAGGGACATCCGCATCGAGGAGGTGGCTGAGGCGGGGAACTTTCTGGCCTTACGAAGCAACGACCCTGACAAGTACTTCCTGAATGGTGGCTGGACAATCCAGTGGAATGGAGACTACAAGGCTGCAGGAACTGTGTTCACCTATGAGCGGACAGGCCACCTGGAGAACCTCACCTCTCCAGGGCCCACGCTTGAGCCTGTGTGGATCCAGGTAGGGAAGCGTGGATGAGCAATTCCAAGTGCAGGCACCACTGGTGGTCGCTTATGCTGGAGCTGAACTTTTCCCTACCAAAGTTACATCGTTCATGCCAGTATTTCTGAGCTTTTCATCAGTTTCAGGTGAATTGTGGGAGCTTTTAAACAGTAAACTTGGAGCATTTTTATAATGCAACAGAATATACCAAAGGCAGTGTTTCTGAATGGTAATATTCCAGATTGATCAATGTGTAGCACCTTGGACAGGACAGATGCTGACGTTAACCCCCAGCATTAATTATTAATAATTTTTAAGTCATGCCTTAGCATTCATGAAATTTCTTTCTGGTGATTAGATGAGTATGAAAGTTAATCTGGGGGAAGCATGGCAGGGAGATGAAGTGCTTTTTCCCACAGTTCTGTAGCTCCCCGGCTAGCATCCCATAATGGGGTGGGATTCTGGAGATATTGACCATGACAGCAGACAAAGAGACGGCTTCTGCTGCTGTGGCAATGGTCCTGTACTTAGCTAAAGCTGTGGGGGGCTTGGGACAAAGGGGGGTGAGGGGGAAGCAGGGCCCTATAGCTTTGCATGTCACACTAACAATTGTAATGGGAACACTCATTGCAGAAACGAGGAATGTTGAGCAGCGGTGACCCCAATTTTAATAAATATTTGATGGTTTCTTCCAATCAAGGACTCGCAAGGGCACGCACAGAAAGTAGTGTGTTTTTAAACTGGAGCTAAAGTTTTAAGCATTTGCTAATTATGGCGGATCTTCTTTGGGTTATTTATGTCGATAGTCATAAAACATTTGAAATAATCGCGTGCTGGTGAGATCGTGTGGCCCTGTCTCAGGTTATTCTCTGAAATCGAATAACAATAGAGTAGTTGGATTAGATTATTAAAATGCTAGGGGACCAAAAGCAAAACAGAAACACTGAAAAGCAACTCCACAGTGCCTGACTTTCACTGGTTTATAAAGCGCTTTAGCTGATGTCCCCTGTAGACACAAAGGCATCCTTTGACATTAATGACTTTATCAGTCACAGCCACTGCTAAATTTGAAGTTGTAGTGGAAAGGCATCTTAGGACATCGTTGGGGTAACTTAATATTTTTATATGGGGTGTTAGCATATTTTCTGGGTCAAATTGTTTTTTATTTGGTAATGTTAAATTTCAAAGGTTGCTTCTAATTGGCTGTTGACCTCCAGATTCAGCTGACAAAGGTTACTGGTTTCGCAGTGTCAGTGAGTGAGCGTAGACGACCTTGCTACATTGTCACTGGACGTCTTCGTGGAAACCGTTGCACAAGAGCCAACCAGCTATTGGAATTTGCACGCCTATCTGTCGCAGGCCGATTGCCGTAAACCAAGACAGCAAGACAGTAATGAGAGTTTTGCCATCTTGTGTGGTCCAATGTTTGTTCATCGTCTTAGAGCTGAAACTGGCTGTTTACATCCATTAGTCTTACTTGTAATGAGGGTCAGTGTTTCTGCGCCTAGTCATCGTTAATGTTATAAATCCAGTCAGGGCAACAATGTAAACAAAACTGTATGGAAATCTGACTAGAATCAGTATTTTCCTTTTTGTCAGGCATGTGTAGGTGAAAAAGCAGTCAGCTGTATCAGCCCTCCGTGATCAGGAATCGATCATAGATTTGTAACAGCAAATCGCAATGCATTAACGCATTAATGCATTTCAGCATTTAGTATGCATGGAGCGTGGTAATTTCCTTGAAAACCATGTTTTATGTCGTTATCAATATCCCATAATATAAAATAAAATATCTTAAGGGTGATGTTTAATGCCTATTGCCTTTCCATGCATTTGCATCTAAAAATACCAAATGGTACAATCAGCAATATTATCCCTGGAGAATAAATACTCAGTGGCCAATTTATTAGTTACTGCTAGCTAGCGCAGTGTGACGCTTTAGGACAGAAGCAGTGTGACGCTTTAGGGACAGAAGCAGTGTGACGCTTTAGGGACAGAAGCAGTGTGACGCTTTAGGGACAGAAGCAGTGTGACGCTTTAGGGACAGAAGCAGTGTGCATTCAGAGCCAGCATCCTGCTGTTGTACTGAGCTGCTGTCCTCGCATTGTGGTCTTCCTTTTAGCTTGAATGAATGTAGCCTGAGCTCTCTCCTTAAGTGTTTCTACCTATTGAACTGCCACTGACTATATGTGTGTCTTGTTTATCTCTTTAAACTTTACAAACTGTAGAGTGTGAAAATCCCAGGAAGGTGGCCGTTTCTGAGATGCAGGAGCTGCTGTATTTCGCCTTAATTGCACCAGAATTGCTTTTATCATGCATTTTATCCACTCTAATGCTTAGCCAAGCATTAACTGAACCTCTTCAGTCTGTGTGTTGCATGTATTTAGCTGGAACCACCTGACTCGGCTGTCTGAAGGAACAGGCTGTTTATCTTCGCAAGCAGGTTTACCTAATAAACTGGCCAGCGAGTGTCAAGGATATCGCCTCTCTGGGTTATTTTCAGAAAGATTGCAGCATATCTGTATCACAGCAGTGAATTCTCATGATACTCCTGCAGAAATGACCAAAGGACACTCTTATGAGCTTTGGACACATTTATAGGCAAAGAATATGGGCTATGATGAATTTATTTAATTTTCAGTATCTTTGAAGGATTTCTGATCCACATAATTTGATTATATTAGCTAATTGGCTCAGTTTGTTTAATGTGACGGCTGTAGCACTTCCGCTTGTGATCTGGGGGCGTTCTCGCCATTTATCACGTGTCTCACCCATTAAGAGGCTGCTGCCAGATAGTGGAGAGCCAGCAGTACCACCATGGGGGCTGTTCATCACTCCAGCTGTTTTCAGTCAGACTTGATAAAAGCTTCTGAATGCAGATAAAGCAATACTTTGCTTTGCTGTCAGGTACAGCTGCTGTGCTTATTAGTGGGCAGACAACCATGGTAAAAGTACCGTTAGGGTGCTTTTCCACTGCTCTACTTAGGGTACGTTCCCTGTTCCATTGATTTCCAGTTGAGTACCAAAGCAGCCGGGGTACTTTTTTGGCGGCGGTAAACTTTAAACTGATTTTTTAAAAGCATATGCTAGATAATCTTGAAAACGAACAGTCATTAAAATTACGGTGCTTGCAAGTTTTGTTTCCTATGGCAGAGTAAAAATGTTTTAGTGAAACTTAAACCCCCTGCGTATTAATGTCCGTACATTACAGTAGTCCGGTATGTTGCAGGAGCTGCGGTTAATAGGCAACCATCCGCAGACCCGTTCGTTTACAAATGGCAATTGGAAAATTACGCACACTAAGATATTACCAACATTAAATACAGTAATAGTAACGTACATTGTACATTATTATAAAGTACCACACAAATGTACTCTAAGGAATGAACAAAAATTCTGGCGTTTTATCTGCAAAAGAAAACAGAGCAATGAAAAATATCACGTATCACGGAATGACGGAGCAGGGAAAATCATGCTTTTTACACCCAACAAAGGACGGAGGAACAATGAAAATATACTATCACAGTTTTTGCAGGACCGCTAAACCACGGGTAACTGGAATCACTATTACTGAAACCACGGATTGTGGGGGAGTACTGTATTAAAAAATCTCAATCCAGCTGACTTTTGCGGTCGTTCCAATGTGACAGTTTCATGTGCATGACATGCGATGTTGGCATTAATATAGTACATCACCCAGCCCTATAATACACTACAGATATTTTTCAGTACAAAATACCCGCCTCGTGTTGTGATGTCATTGGGCACTGGTACCGGTTTTTACACCAGTGGAAAAGCAACACAAAGAAGCGGTGGAAAAGCGGTCTTAATTTCTTTAGAAAATGCCCTTTTTTCAAGAGGTTTAGTCCAAGTTAGAGAAAGTCGTCACAATGCCTGCAGATAAGAGCAGTTTGGGTAGTTAGTCCTTGCCAAACTGTTGGTGGATGAATGCTTTGCTGCGGCACATTGCCGGCCTTAAAGCTCCTGTTGCAGGCTCCTGTAATGGAAACCCAAGCAAGGATCTTTAAAGTGGCCGAGTACACAACCCTCATACTAACACAGGGTGCCTCCTTTAGACAGTGACTCATTCAGTACGTCTCACAGTTGCTATTTAGAATAGACACAGCTCACGGAGAGACATTTCCCACAATGCTACTGGCACTAACATTGGAATGTTAGTTTTACCACAGTATAATACTCTCCACTCATTCTGCATTACTCTAATGGTATTAAAAAACTGTTGAAAGAACAATTGATTATATTATATTGTATTATATTATATTATAAGAAGCTGTTTAAATGCAACTTGCAGGGTCCTCCCAGACAAATGTTTTACTCAGTAAAAAGATGCCAGAAATTATACCTGTGTCTCGTTTTTGTGGCATTAAATTACAGATTTGAAATGGTCCCCTATTCCTCAGCTAAAGGTATGCTGTACCAGCCATACGGTACATTCTACTAAGAGACTTCGTCTCAATCTCTCGCAGCTGTTGCTAACCCCTACTCTGTAACATCTTCCCTGGTCACTGCGCTCTACCTGTGCAGTCTGGGGACAGCCTGAACACACCGGCTACGCATTGTGTCGATGAGTCTGAACTCTTGCCTGTAATGGTTGCCTGACACACTTTTCCTTGGTCTGTCTGACATGTCTTGCAACACTGTTTTTCTGTTGCAATGTGTAGCTGCTTTTCCAAGAAACAAACCCAGGGGTGCGCTATGAGTACACCATCAGTCGAGAGACCCTCGCAGGCTCTGACAACAACACTGTCCTGGAATTCCAGTGGAAGTATGGCCCCTGGACAGAGTGCAGCGCCACCTGTGGAACAGGTAAGGTAATGCTTAGAATTTTAAGCATTGGTTAGAAATGGGACAACAGTTAAACACTCACCATTTCATTCAATATCACTGTTACGTATATATGTTGCATCTACACACAACAAATACATGTCATGGGATCGTTCTTGACTTATGAAAGACATTTTTCATAAATCTTTTTAAGATTAATCAATGTTTAGATTTAGGGAGAATGTGTTTGGCTGACCAACAGCCTTGCGTATTCTATTTTTTTTCGTGATAATAAGGGATTTATGCATTTTAAATATTTTAGTAAAAAATTATAGATTTCAAAATCTGGTTTTAAAACCTCTCTTCATATACTTCACTCCCTAATATGAAAATAATTCATTTCAAAGCACACCTATCACTGGCTGAGGGGGTGTCTTTAAATCGCTGTAGCATTCAAAAATCCGTTATTAATATTTCAAATGATGTGTGAAGCTTTGAGTGTTTTTGAAGATGTTTTTCAAGCAATCATGGTTTCAAATTACTTATTTATTGTAGATAAGAGACCAGTACTCCAGTTTGTCACACTGGGAGAAAAAATGGAGAATGTATCAGTTTGTGTGAAGCATTTATGTAGCTCATTGTCATGAACGACGGGACGAAGGACTCGTGGGGCAGGAGTGGTGGAGAAACAAAAAGGAGTTTATTTGAACTAAATGATCAAAGGCAGGAAATAAACAGTATTGTGAGGGATCAAAACGGGGGAACTGGAACGAGGTAGGGCACAGGCAACAAGAAGGTGCAACGTCAATGACTGGACTAGGGAACACAGAACTGGGAAGTACGTATATACGAGACTAACGAGGTAGCTAACGAGAGGTAGCTGGGAGTGATTGACGTGAGGGTTAGGAATGAGAGACAGGATAAACAAGTAACAGGTATGGCTTGTGAAGCAAAGTGATTTAGGTGATTTATTCTGACTGTGTCTGTAAAAATCATGTTTTTCAGTCTATTTTCTAGGTAAAAAAATATACAGCTATTGCTAGAGACAAATTAATTATGATTTTGAAAAATAAAGTTTCAAGTACATGACTTATTAATACCCCAGTGATTAGCAGTTATTTTTTTCTAAAATGAGTCAAATGAGTATTCAGTATAGTTAAATGCAGACAAACAATAGGACAATTGTCCGCTGAGTTCAAAGACTGGCTGTTTGGGTTTTAAGTGCACCTGGATATGAGGTAATGCGTGCAGACTTATGGGGGATGGGGCAAGGGTGAAGGGGGGGGTCAAAATCATCTACCAAAATACTGTGGCGCAAAAAAACAAGGTGTCAAGGACAGAATGAGCTGCACATGAAAGTCCACGGCCCAGGTTGCTGTGGGGTACAGCACAGTGCCAGCAAAGCGGACCCCGACCTCCAGGCGGTCCAATCCATGCAGATGTCATTTTAAGTTTCACAGCGTTTGCAGGGCCAAGCAGACTGGGAGGCTGAGATCTAGCAGTGTGCCCAAGGTTGGAGGCAGGCGTATAGTGATCCTCAAACTGTCAGGAATTCAGTCAGGAAGCAGAACTGGAAGTTAGCTGTTGTCAGGAGGCCTCACTTTAGGGGCAAGGTCGCTTCTGCTTAGCCTGGCTTTCTTTCAGTTGCTAAACCTGGTTCTAATGAGGACACGCTGGATGCTTTATTTTATTTTTTTTGCTTTCATGGTTCTTGCATAGTTAGGCGGTGCTTTGCTCGGCGGGGTAGAAGTCTGTATCCATGTCTGGATGGTCGCTGGTTCAAATACCATGGCTGCCAAAGTAATTGCATCACTTTTTGGCCCTTGGTCAAGACCCTAATCTGCTACCAGGGTGCCAGATAAATGACTGACCTCGTACTCTGACTGCAAGCATTACTCTCTCACCTGAATGTGTATGTCTCACGGAAGGCAGGGAGGGATATGCGAAAGCCAAATGGCTGTTAAAAGTAGACTTATTATTATACGGTGATTAAATGTGGTATGAATCAGAGGTTGTAATGGTTGGCCAACTGTATCTTCAAACTTAAATGTGTTCCAAAGATGTGTGGAGACATTTCAACATACTAAAGCTGCCCAAAGAAAGGGGATATTTGGTTCACTTCCCATTGTGTCTGTCTCATGTAAGTGATTTAGAGCCTTTGAAGATCATATGTAGTGTTTTGAGTGGGGTTGGGAGGGGTGATGTGCCATTTGCAAAATCCGTGTTCCACCATTTACTGCCTTAAGCTATTCCATTTTGCTTATAGCCTAGTGTGATAGTATGAGAGTTCTCGGACATTGATGTCAGCCATCATGTTTGGTTATCTTCCTTCACTTGACTTAAAACCCAGCTATACCTGACGGTGCACCCCAGAAGTAGATTAAAATAGCTTGAGCGGTACATTTATTTAATGCTGTGGGAACCACGGCACAGAGCTTGACAGGTTCTGCTTGAATTTCTGTTCTTCACGTCTGAATAGTTTGTTGTTGTTGGAATATTTATTTCCTGTTATTTATAACCCTAAGTTTTACTGACATTTATGTTCCCAAAAATTCCCTGAGCAGAACCTGAGGTAGCAACATGAACCTCCCTCCAGCTGGATGTTGGTGAAGCAGCCGGCCGTGGTGTGATGTTTCATCAGAGTCAGACCACTTTGCTGTTTTAAAGAGTCTTGTCATCAGTCAGAACATTGGATAAGGGGGGAGTGGGAGAATTAAGGGGGTTAGGGACAGAGGCTCCCTGATTGCACATGTAGATATCCAGTCACAATTAGTACTTTTGTTTTGAGTGTTGAGTGTTTTATACTAAAGTATCATATAGGAAGCATAAATCTAATGTGCTTGTTGGCAAGGACCTTTGGTTTGTCTTTTTTCAGTATTTGGCTGGGGTTTTCAAATGTTCCTAAAGCAAGCGTATCCATAGCGATCGATTTCTCCACACAGCATGTGAAATGGTCTGTGAAATAGTCGGCTGAGGAGCACACATGGTATTTAATATGGTGCTATGTGATTAAAATAAATGACAACCACAACAGCTGAGGTCATGGGGGCAATAAAAGGCAACAAACTGGCAAAACACGGATTCCTTAAAGGAGAAGAACGAGATTGGAGCAAGAGGGAAGCCCCAGCCTAAAGCTGTCTTCATTATGGCCTGATGATTGCTCTGAGCATGTGCTTTTGTTGACCAGCGTAGAGAACAGAACCCCAGCCCACCCCGAGGCTGTTCTCCTAGCCAGTTTTGCAAGTTTTTTTTTGTTGGTTCAGCTGGATAACTGACAGCCCCGCCCCCCCCCCCCCTGCTTCCTCATTTAACACCTGGATCTTGCTCAGTAGTCAGGATGAGGATGGCTTTTGATCAGGACAGGGTGAGGAAGGCAGTGTCACTTCAGGCTGTTGGTGGCCCAGCTGTTGTAGAGATTAAGAGAATTTCCTCCTAATGGCTCCCTCCTTTGACCTTTTGAGGCACATCTAATTGTCCAACTGTCCTTTGTCCCATGAAGTTGAAGAGCAAAGCTGGTAACGTTCTCTGGTGATCTGCCATGCTGTAGTGTAAATTTACAAGATTGACTTTTCATGGCCCACAATGTTTATTACATGGCTTGATAAATGTTTTTATGATTTGGGGAATTCATACAATAGACCTGAGGGGGCATTTCTCATTTGGATATAGAAGAAATTAAAGTATGTTGTCAAAGATTATATATGAGATTTTAGTTTTAATGGAGTAAGATAATATCTTTTATGCTCAGTAAAGACTAATTAAATTTGTGCCCCCTAAGGGTGTACTCAGAGGCACGCTGATGCCATCGAGAACAATTTTGGAAAACTAGCTGAACATGGTTAACATCATTTAAAAGGCTCCTTTGTTTTACGCAGATAATGAGTCTCTAGAGCAGGAGTCAGCATCCGGGAGGTTTTCCATCCTATTGGGTCTCTGATGAACCAAACCTGATCTCAGGCAGGCAGTAACTCATAAGGTAGGATGAAAAACCTGCTGGGGGCCGAGCCCTGCTCTAGAGTTAGAAACTCGATCCCGGCTTAATGTGGAAATTAAGCAGTTCTTGGTTATAGATAATAAATCAAAATCTAGTAAAACACAGTGTAGTTACACACCACCAAACATGAGCGAAGGTAATAAATGGCTGTGTGCAGGAGCGCACAGGGCTGCTTTCTATCCCTGTCTGCTTCATGCCATTGTATTTGGTGTGCTGTAACTCCAGTGTAATATCCACCTTCTCTATGCAAGACTTAGTGCTTATGGAATTAATAGCAAAACAAGATCACTGCTGAATGCTCTGTCATATATTGCACTTAAATGTAGTTCCTACTACATCTGGGAGAGGGTCTCGCTGTCCTGCAGCAGGTGTGGGCTGGCTGCCTGGCAGAGGGTCTCGCTGTCCTGCAGCAGGTGTGGG
>JAAGVU020000008.1:1138287-1155022 GCA_011763525.2 Mormyrus iriodes | reverse complement strand
CATGGTAACTGTCCTCTATTAAATCCGCACAGTTACTGTCCCCCGTTAAACCTACACAGTAATTGTCCCCCATTAAATCTGCATGGTAACTGTCCTCTATTAAATCTGCACAGTTGCTGTCCCCGTTACATCCGCACAGTTACTGTCCCCTGTTAAACCCGCACAGTTACTGTCCCCTGTTAAACCTGCACAGTTACTGTCCCCCGTTAAATCTGCCCAGTAACTGTCCCCCATTAATTCCACAGTTACTGTTCCTAATTAAATCTGGACAGTTACTGTTCCTTATTAAATCCGCACAGTAACTGTCCCCTGTTAAATCCACACAATTGCTGTTCCTCATTAAATCCGCACAGTTACTGTTCCTCATTATATCTGCACAGATACTGTTCCTCATATCTGCACATTTACTGTCCTCCGTTAAACCCACACAGTTACTGTCCCCTGTTAAACCCACACAGTCACTGTCCCCTGTTAAATCCACATAGTAACGTGGTTCAGCCTGCTCATTGACTGATGCGACCATCTGACATGTCCCCCACAGTGCTGATGAGAGGTTCGATGCCACCTTTCACACCAATGTCCTGATTAACTCCTCTGGGCATTGCCAGTACCTCCCCCCAGGTAGGACCCTGCTTTGCTGCTGCTAGCATAATATTTCAATGATGAGGCATCCATCTTCAGTAGGTATAAACGCTTGTGCCAGAATTTTACCCCTTCAGGTCAAACCCATTGTTAGAGTGTTTTCTGCATATGAGGCATTGATTTAAGGTTAGACAAGACAGGATTACCAAGACAAGATAAGATGAGATGGATATTATTGGTCCCAGAGGGAAATTCTTTTGCATGCCTTATAAATTATACTTATGTCATCCTTACATATTTTTAAGAACATTTTGGGACAGACTGCAGAAAATTTCCCTCACAGATGGCCGAATGCATGTTTTTTCATTTACGGCAAACTGCGCCATCCGCAAAGGGCACGGTCGGTGTCCTCGTCGTACTGAGGTATGAACACCTGAGCTGCTTGGACTAATAGGATGTATTATAAGCTCTGCTCACTCCTGCCACCAGCTCATGATTTAGTCCCTACTGGCCCAGAAGTGTCCCTGGTATGTCTCACCCCATGTAAAGATCCTTGTCAGCCTGATTCATAGGCAATGAATCTCTGCTCCACCTTGGTCACATTTATCAAAAGGAGAAGCTAAATAGCTGCCAGAATTAGTTATTACCAGTGGGGCGTGGAGCTTTTCCCTTACTGTGCAAAA
Organism: Mormyrus iriodes; assembly: GCA_011763525.2. Classification (NCBI taxonomy): domain Eukaryota; kingdom Metazoa; phylum Chordata; class Actinopteri; order Osteoglossiformes; family Mormyridae; genus Mormyrus; species Mormyrus iriodes. The sequence goes on along the minus strand of JAAGVU020000008.1, from coordinate 1,153,757 downwards.
AGCATAAAGTGGTAAGTCATGCTGGTAAGTCCCTCGATGTTTATGCATTCGGCCATTCTGTCCTGCACAGAACGAATACAGAAGATGGAAATAGCTAACAGAAATGGTGTAAAAATGTTTGCTGTGAAACTGAATTTTAGGAAAAGCGAGCTGTTTTATGTTCATTTACATCTTCATTTATTCATTTGGCAGCAGCTTTCATCCACAGCAACATACAAGTAAGGCAGATGACAGACAACAAGCATACAGGTGTGAAGGAGTCAGCTTTGGTATTAGTGCTACTAGGCTAAGCTTCCAGTGAGTGACCAGAAATAAGTGCAAGATTGTTGCAGGGGATGAGCTATGCAAACACAAGAACAGAGAATATCCAGTAATGACAAGCAAGCATTTTTTGTAAGATAAAAGAATCTGGAATAAACCTTAACGTTACACCTAGAACGTTACATTTGTAGCATTCCATTTTTTTTTTTTATCGAATACTTAATATGTGCAAACATACCATGCTGATGAATCTGATTGCATCTGCCACACTTCTGATCTTCTCAGGGATCTTCAAAAGCACCTGCTACATCGATGTGCGTTGGTTTCCATTTGATGTTCAGAGATGTGACCTCAAATTTGGGTCCTGGACCTACGGGGGATGGTCCCTGGACCTGCAGATGTTGGAGGCTGACCTCACTGGATACATTTCCAACGGGGAATGGGATCTTGTAGGTAAGCTCTTGCTTTCTCAGATTATGAACCTGATCATTTGTTTGGATATTCTTTTTTCTGGTTGATACTATTATCAAGAGAAACCTAAAATTTGATTTTTCTTACATTTCAATTACTTGTAATGAAGCTGTGTGGCTTCCTTATAGTCTACAGTACAGCCCCGACTGTACATCTTCTTTTCTGCATAAATCTGTAAAGTGTAATAATTATGTCAGGAGTCAGTTAGATGCTTTCGTTATTATCATCAAGTTAAATTTCCACATTTTTTACTTGGGCATGGCACAGCACTTGTAAGGAATATGAATAGCACAAGTATATCCCTTGCCAAACTGTCAAACGTTTATTTCTAGTGGTTTGTACCCGATGTGCCTCAGTAGCCTGCTGAATACTTGATGAATTTTCATGTCTCAGCTAAACTGAAGGTTTGAGAGAAATGAAGCCAACATGGTTTGCTTGTTCCTTGTCTGTTTAAAATCATTTTCTTCAAGGATTTATTGCACAGTGGGGCGGCACGGTGGTGCGGTGGTTAACGCTGTTGCCTCGCACCTCTGGGATCGGGGTTCACGTCTCCGCCCGGGTTCCATGTGTGTGGAGTTTGTATGTTCTCCCCGTGTCGTCGTGGGGTTTCCTCCGGGTTCTCCGGTTTCCCCCCACACTCCAAAAACATGCCGAGGCTGATTGGAGTTACCAAATTGCCCGTAGGTATGCATGTGTGCGTGAATGGTGTGTGTGTGTGCCCAGCGATGGGTTGGCGCCCCATCCTGGGTTGTTCCCTGCCTTGCGCCCACAGTTTCCGGGATGGGCTCCGGACCCCCCGCGACCCATATGGAATAAGCGGTTATAGAAAATGGATGGATGGATGGATTTATTGCACAAAACATCACAGGTTCACCTATTTAGGCTTTTGCTAAGTAACACATTATTACATTTTTCTCTAATAATAAGAAAACTGCTGAAAATATTGAGGTTGCTTATCTCATAATACAGACGGGCTGTCCTGGGCTAAGTATTTCCATTAGTAAATGTAAGCTTTTGGAAAGAGCCCTACAGCTACACTGAAAAATAATCTCTAATCTTCAGTTTTTGTCGTGTCGAGGTTCAGGGAGTTTTCGGTGGCAACGCGACGTCGTCTTAAACAGGAAAGGCCAGTGACTGTTGAGGTTTCTCTGGTGAGGGTCAGTTCTGCAATCGCTGCAGTTTTCCCAGAATGAGCCGGTCCGATGTTCCCTGCTGGGTGATGCCATGCAGGAGAGCCAGGGGAAAATAAAAGCATCGTTTTTGTGATACTGAAGTGTGTGATACTGAAGCAGAATAAACATCCCTAAAATAACAGGAACTCTCTCTGAGATGCGTTTGCATCACCTTTCTGCATTTTTTTTGTATTTGATTTACTAGGATGAAACTGCTGAACTGAGGAACAGATTAGATTTGAGGAATGTTGTGATGAGAAATTTTTTTTTCAAGCATGTAGGACAAATCTTTTTTCTGACATTTTTTCTAAATGCAATTCATATTGAAAAAAGCCAGATGAAATGAACTGCTTATGAGTTTTTGGTGGGGTGGCCCTGTGCAGAATCATCCATAATGGTGAGGTTAAGTGAATTCCCATCTCTAAACTGCCTGTTGTGTCTGAGTGTGAGTGTGTGCCCTACGTTGGACTGGCATCCTGTCTAGAGTGTTCCACATCCTCATGTCCTCTGCGATGGGCTCCAGGCACACCAGCACTCTGTACCGGATAAGCATTTATAGAAGATGATGGATGCATTACATTTTTTAAATAAATAGTTTCTCTTAAAAAATTGTTACGTGATGCAGAGGTCCCTGGCCGTAGAAACGAGAAGTTCTACGAGTGCTGCAAGGAGCCGTACCCGGACGTGACCTTCACGGTGGTGATGCGCAGGCGTACCCTCTACTACGGCCTGAACCTGCTCATCCCCTGTGTGCTCATCTCCACCTTGGCGCTTCTGGTATTTCTGCTGCCTGCAGACTCTGGAGAGAAGATCTCCCTTGGTGAGTTGGGCACCCTGGATTCTGTTGTCAAACGCTGCGTCTGATTTCAGTAATGGAATAAAAGCACACCATATTTCACGTCATTATTTTGTAATATAAGAAGGACCTAAGTAACAATTTGCTCTTTTGTGGAACTGAAATGTTACGAATTCTCCCTGCTTTAGCTGGCTTTGAAGGCTAGTAGCCTATTGAAGCATTGATAGATAGTAACAGTCTTACAGACAGATTTCAGGGACTTAGGCGATCTAAAGAGAAAAGCCGCGGTGGGTATTAGGTAGCAGGCTGTAAGGCGCGTTCAGCTGTTTTGTAGTTTCTTCGGAGTGAAATTTGTTTTCCTTTGATATCACCTTGATTAAAGTCAGCGGCGCGAGTCAGCCTGAAAAAGTCTCCGGTCTCAAAGCAGAAAGCAATGCATGAAATCACAGTCGGCCGAGATTTGCTGCTCCCTCTGTGGACCACGATTCCCATAAAGCTCGTTTAGGAGGTTTTTTCTCATTTAAAAGGGTATGTTCAACCAAACCAAAGCAAAAGTATCAGGCGATGATCAGTAACGAATGAGTAATACAGGACCACTAATGTGTAATTGCTAGACAAGGAGTAATGCTGAAGAGCACAGGGACAATCTCTGACATATCTCTAAGAACAAAGGTCAGAACTAGTCAGAATATGGTGTTTTCTGGACAATGAAGAAGCAGGGCAGCATGGGGCATCATGGGGCATGGGGCATGGGGCAGACTTCATCATCAAATAAGCCTGAAATTTCACTTGAAGTGTAAATGACCAAGCTGACCAAATTATTTTGAACATGTTATAAGAACACATGGTAGCTTGGAAAAGAGCTTAATGTTTGGAAGAGGTCAAGCAACACCAAGATGGATGGACGCATCTCTGATTGGAAGGCAAAGGAGTCACAGCAAGGCAGAATATTCTGAGGAGATGCCATCTGTCCGGGCACCGGGAGCCGAGGCCAGTTAGGTGGCACCTGATAATAAGAAGTTATACACTTTGCTCATGGGAACAATCACAAAGCTCACGCTAGAGCTGGAATCAATCTTCAGGTCATAAGTCCATATCATTAAGCAGCATGCTACCCAGTCAGCAGCGACTTACCAGCACATGGTGACAGTAAGAAGTGCCATCAATAAGGACAGCTGTGTTCAACAGGTCGGAACCTCTTTATAATGCAGTGTCTTGCAACCCTTGACACTTATTGAAAAATCTCAGAGGGAAATCCACATCCACAGTGGGGGTGTGAAAATCTATTCCTCTATAGAAAGTGCTGCCAAAAATTGGAATTCTAAATCGTTTCCACCCTATTCAACCATTTTTCGACATAATAAATAGACAAGTTGAATTCTTCTACAGCAGTACATAAGATGTTAATCATGAAAGCTGAGAAATGGATTGATGACAAAGGTGAGCTGAAGATTTCAAGTTTTAGCTGATCACATTCTTGAGGCGTTTGGCTTTGGCAGCTGGCTTGTTTGTCTCACGGCAGGGATCACCGTGCTGCTCTCACTCACCGTCTTCATGCTGCTGGTGGCTGAGATTATGCCGGCTACCTCGGATTCTGTGCCATTAATTGGTGAGCGTTTCTCTTCACTTTTCTCTGTCAGTCTCTCTCTCTGTCTGTCTCTCTCTGCAGTGTTTTTATAAAAGAAATGAACTGCTGATGAAGCTGGAAAATCGTGAAGGGTACACTGCCAGGTCTCATTCTTTTTGGGTCTTATATTTTCACTCTTTCTTTGAACTGAGACGGTGTGCCGGGTATCTGTCTGATCTTCCTGTCAGCTCTCTGCATGCAGTGAAAAGGGCATCATGATCCTTCTCTTTGTATCACAGCCCAGTACTTTGCCACCACCATGGTCATCGTCGGCCTCTCTGTGATTGCTACCGTTTTGGTGTTACAGTACCATCACCATGATCCAGATGGGGGCAAAATGCCGAAATGGGTGAGCCAATCCCCGCCCCCCCCCCCTCACCAAACTGCGGTGAAAATCCATTAGGTCCCTGACAGTTAGTGGTTCTACCTCAGTGACTGTTTTGAGTGAGTTCTGAATTGTAAAGCAAATTTATATTATAAGCATCATGAAGAGATGTGTGTGGAATTCTAATAACGTGCAGAAGCAGAGCTGTTGTCCGGTCACTCTGAGCATCATGGGAATGCTGCTTGCGGAATGCTCCCACTTATGCGGAATCCCGCCCTGACTCCTGCCGTGTCTCCCTTGTGTGGACAGACGCGCGTGGTCCTGCTGAACTGGTGCGCCTGGTTCATGAGAATGAAGCGGCCGGGAGAGGAGAGGGTGCGGCCGGCCTGCCACAACAAGCGGCCGCGTGGGAGCATCTCCAGTGTGGAGATGCACACCAGCGCCGGGCTGCCGCAGTACGCCAACGGCAACATGCTCTACATCGGCTTCCGCCGCGTGGAAAGCGTGTCCCACACCCACACGCCCGACTCCGGGGTGATCTGCGGCCGGCTGCTGGCGGCCGGCGAGGACGAGCTGCCGCTGCCTGGAGGCCACTCCTCCACCATCGCTGGTGGGGATCCCGAGCTGGCCAAGATCCTGGAGGAGGTGCGCTACATCGCCAGGCGCTTTCGGGAGCATGACGAGGAGGAGTCAGTCTGCAACGAGTGGAAGTTTGCAGCCTCGGTCATCGACCGGCTGTGCCTGATGGCTTTCTCTGTCTTCACCATCCTCTGCACTATCGGCATCCTCATGTCGGCTCCCAATTTCGTAGAAGCCATCTCTAAGGACTTCTTTACCTGAGCCTGGCTGTTTTTCGATTCATTAAAAGTGAATCTATATTTATTACAAAAAAGTGCTCACTATGAACAAAAACAGTAAAACCTGTCTTTATACGTGCATTTTTATGTTTAATGGAGGTTATTCTGCAGTTAGTTTACAATGATTTAATTATTGTGGGTCTGGGAATATTGATTTGAAAACCAAGTAATTGGAAAGTATTCTTGTCTCCGTCCTTCCATTGCTTATCTGGGTCAGGGGGTTATGGGGCATTCTATAATCATTACTGCTGAAACCTTTTAAAATGGCCTTAATGTTGTTTGCGATATCTCGCTTTTGGCTTCTAACTGTGAGAAGTAGTTATGAATTATCAGATTTATGACCACAGACCTTAAAAAAGCTTCCCTTTTCTAAACCTAAATGAAAAATATCTTTAAGCACTGAGCAGTTTTCCTTGTTTTTCATTATTGACCTTTACAGTATAGCTAAGCAAGTAACTGGAGCGTTCAATTCGACAGCAGTGAAGAGATTCATTTGAGTAACTAATAAGAATGTTTCAGCAAAACACATTGATCTGTGGGCAGTGTTCTATTAAAAATAAATGTGTTTCATTTATATTGCCAAATCCTGTTAACTCTTACAATAGTGTGCGCCTGGACTGTTCCTTCTTAATATCTGGAAAACATACCTAAATAACCCTGATAATATCAACCCGATCTGTGTCTACCACACGTACGTGATGGAAAAGGCTTAGGTAATAGTGCCATATTCTGTGTCTTTGAGGTTTACATCTGCACCACGTTTCAGGGACTTGCCCCTGTCTGTGACACCACAGAGCAAGACCACGTGGAATGCCTGGAAGAGAGAACCCGTTACGGTTTTCTTTGACCTCAGTGAGCTGTCATGTAGCCAGGTAGGACCTGAGTGAAGCGGCTCAGTGGTGGCCCATAGGCCCCACCTCCTCTTTGCTTATAGTCTAAACAAACAGCAGCACTGAACTTATTATTATTATTATTTCTTTTGTATGCATGCATAAATGCAAATGCTTTTGTGAATAAAATAAAAATATTTTTCTAGATGTTAAAAAGTACCGTCTTTACCTTGGCGTGATGTAATACAGTAGTGTTGGGCATAAAGTTATTTATATCAATCCAAACAGCAGTGTGTGTGATAACGAGCCCAGGACCTGTTGCGGTGATGGCGCTATGCTGATGTTGTGCTGAGGAACAGGAATCACGTACAGGGGGTGCCACAGGGCTGGGGAGGAAGGATTAAGGAACTTATTTGGGCGAGGAAGTAAGGATAGGTTTACCAAATCAGCATGGAGGAACATAAACCACAAACAGCCAAACAGCCAAACAGCTGCAAATGGCATCTAGGACTGAGCACGTGCTCTATAGGGTCTGATAGGAAATCAGAACCGAATATGACTGGCAATTAGGCACCGGGTGAAGTGAAAGACGGGGCTAGTCACATGATCACATCCGCATTACGTTACTGTGACAATGATGCTGATTGATCGGGATCCTAGACCAAATAATGAAACGCTTAACAGGTTCAAAACCTGCTTGTCTTGTATAATGAACCGGTATGTATTATCGAGATAAGCGTTCAGTTACTGGCTTGGCTAAACCTGATGGATGTTACCAGCGAAAGATTCCATCTTAGTACTCTGGGCTGTTGCGGTTTTACCATTCACAACAATGACAAAAAAAATCACACCAATCACATATTAATTAAACCATAACAAAATGTGACATTCATCTTCTTGTACATTTTACCATTTACATTAAAGTAACTGTGATTTAAAGGCCATTTAAGTATTAAAAGACTGCAAGTATATGGTAATAAAATATGATGTATGTGGCATTTATATACATTTCAATTTGGTTAAATGTGCTGACAATGAAATAATTTAATTAGGTGACTAATTTCAAGTGGAAAGAGAACTGAACCCTTATTTTAGTCATATATACGTATATAAACATCCACATAAACAGCTGACACCCTGCTGGATTGGTTTGGAGCGTAACAGTTTAATTAAATACTGATCTGTAAGCTGGACAGTGTTTTGGAATGCAACACCAGACCAGCTGCAAGCAGTTTCACGTTGCTATTAAGAGGAGGTGCATTTACAGCATGGAGGACCGCTTACTCTTAATCAAGCAATCTGTGATGTACCTCCAGAGTCGTGGTGCGGCTCCTGGATTGATATGCATCTGAGGAGCAAAGGATGAAAATGCACGGAATGGTTTCCCATAATTTGTATCCATTTGGCATCTCCTGCACCTTTTCAGCCCAGCAAGCAGGACTGTTTTCAAACAGGTGTTTCGTTTTCGGTGTAACTGGGTTACTTTTTATTGTATGTGCACATGCAATTTTCCTTTGTTTCATATGCAGCACCCCCCCACACACACACTCTGCATAAATGTAAAATGCAGAGTGTTTTCCAAATGGTGTACAAATATACACAACACATATACACAGCCAAGCATGTTTGTGTCACACATATATGATAAAACTCCATGACATGCTGCACAGCTCTATTTTATTTTAAATAGATGATGCTTTCTATCTGCATACAAGAATGTATCTGTCTGATCGGCGTGATTTGTCTCTCCTCGACTTGCATGGCCCTTACTCCGCAGAAAGCGTAATTGGCATAACTGCTGTAAATTGTCTCCATGTTGCCATATTGTGGGGGGGGAAATCATGCCACTTTCACTGCGGTTTGACTGGGGTTATGAGGCATGTGGGGGAAAGAGCATCTACATTCTCACGGATGAATGATGAGTGATATTAAGGCTAATTTGAGCATTGTAGAGTACACAAACCCTAGGTGGCCCGAAGATGAATCCTTGCAGTATGTCAGTGATGCACGGTTGCATAAGCATACATGGCTGAAAGCCAGATCTAAGCAATTGCTATGGGATATAAAACTTATTTAACATGCATTTTGCTTAGACTACCATGAAGGTAAGGCTGGATAGCATAGAAGTTAGTAAAACTGCACAGACTGTATAAATAGTGAATACTAGACTAATATTGCAATTTGTTATTTTGCTGTTATGCTATTTTAGGTGTCCTGTTGTGTAGTGGGACCTCTATTGTCCCCTAGGTCCAGAACCACTGGTGAGCCAGCAATTAGGCAAATGTTAACCCCTAAGGCTTCCCTGAGTCTGTGACCCCTCATTAGCGGGATGTACAGGCATTTGGGTGCCCTGTTAAGGGGAGAGGATGTTGATGAACAGTGTGTGGGGTTACCCCAGAGCTCTGCTGGCTCCTGCTGCAATCAGTGAGCTTGTTGATAAATTGCTACTGAAAGCTGTTTGCTAGTGCACTGTTTTTGCCAGAAGTGGGAAAGAGCAGCTTTCTCTTTTGGCAATGGAGGGCAGCAGGAAGTGTGAGCACCAATACCGTGCACAATGCAGCACTACAGCGTTATCATAGGACAACAGCGGCAGGTCAATTTGGTGTTAGGAAGTCATTGCCTATGGTAGGGGGTCCTTGTCACTAGGATGTAGAAGCATATTGCTAGCATTGTGATCCCTGCACACAGAATAAGACTCCTCCGGGCTAGTCCCCAGCCCCATCGTAAGAGCCCCAGGTGGGTGCTCCAGTGACAGAGTAGCTGCTTATGTCTTAGGTTCATTCCTAATCACTGACAAGGGCAACCACTACATTTTCAGGTCTTGGACTATTTTGCAAAGTGGCCTGAGGCTTCTTAGGTTTTTAGCATACAGCCCTACTATTCTGGACTTAATAGAGGGAATGTTTGGTGGGTCTGGGACTCCAGAACAGCTATGCAGTGACCATGGGTGCAGGTGTAATTTATATGTTTTGGGAGGCATGATGGCCTTTGGTCCTGTTAGCCCATGGATCAGCAGTGCGGTAGTTAAGTGCCTGCCGCTGCTTCTGCAGCACTTCCATCAAACCATGGAGATAGAGCTCTGACTTGCCATCATCAGGGTGCTGGAATACGACAGCGGTGGAACTATGGGCGTACCTACACTTGGCCTGGTTGCCTTGTACTGTGCCCGAGCACGATTGCCTCACACTCCCCCACTGGTCTGCACTCACATTGCACTTACGAGTCTGGCCTGAACACGCTTTCGTTTTTTGTGTTGAAGAAAACAGGAAGGAAAGTGCTGTCGCACAGCAGAATGGAGTTCATGATTAATGTCTTTATTTTGTGGCTTATTTGGAGTCGTTTTGGGCACGATGATACACACAGATTTATCAAGTATGCAACTCAATGATTTTTATTTATTCGTGCTGCACATATAAGATATTCCCACACTTCACCAAGTATCTCAGAGTTTGGCAGACTAGTTCTGCACGGGATACTGGTACTGAAAAGGTACCATGGTACCGCATTTTTGAAAGCTGTTCGGTATTACATTTCTTTAGTACCGGTACTAATTATACAATGATTGTGTCCAAATTCAGAGGCTGCATCCTTTGATGGACCCTGTCTACATAGCCTTTTTCCGTCATGTCCTTTAAAGGTTCACGTAAAGAATGGTGGGATCTCAGTAAAAGAATAAGACCGAAAGCAAATGAAGGCTGTGTCCGAATTCAGAGGCTGCATCCTTCTAAGGTTCCCTTAAATGCAGCCTAGAAATACATTTTTCTTCTGCTGAGATCCCAAGATTCATTGCACAAACCTTCAAAGGACGCAGCCTACAATGGCAACAAAGTAGTGATGGAAAGTTCGGTTCAAATTACAGAACCGATTCTATCAAATGTTCGTACAAATGAATCGGTTCGTACAAAAGAATCGGTTGTGGGGGGGGGAGGCAGTATATGCTGCTACAATTTGTTCAATAACTTTTATTTAAAATAATGGTTATCTCCGGGTCCTGTGAATGCATATCGATCCGTTCAAGTCTGATTAAATTGAAAACAATCATTGAAAACAAACAGCAAGCAAGATTTAGCGTTTTACATAGAAAGTCGGCCTCTAGTAACCTGATAAAATCTCCAGTACCGTTTTGCAAACAAATAATCTGAAATGCTTTCACTGAAGGATAAAAACTAACACCAAAGCCACCATATCCATCAATCCATCCACCCGTCCATCCATCCCTTTTCTGAAACTGCTTGTCCTGTTGGGTGTCGCGGGGGATCCGCAGCCTTCCACACCATACAGAATACAACAGATGCTGTCCGCAGAGGCTATTGGGATCGGCACATTTACCTGCCGGATCACTAAACTCTTAAGAGGACTTTCGGCACAGTCAGAACCGGTCACTCTTGCCGAGAAACCGCTTCAAATGAACTTGCCGAAATGCAGAACTAAAAAGTTAAAACTCGCTAACAGTAGGACTGCCGGACCCAGGAATTAGTGAACCACAGCCACGTGCCCATGCGGTACATACGTACAGTACGAACGCAAAGGATTACGGTACGCGGAGAGTCTAGGAGAAGCGAATGTAAGTGAATGTCAAAATTAAAAATGTGTTTTTTGTATCTTAATTTGTCAAAAAAATTTAGAATGTAAGACGTGTACCTGTACAACTTGTGGATCTACAAAAAGTTCGATTCTTTTAGATTCCAAAACCGGTTCGACCGAATCACTGAAATGAGCCGGTTCAAAAGAAGGATTCGTTCATGAGTCGGAAATCACTGCTGCATAGGCTAGGGGTGGGAGGGAAAAATTGATTGTTAGATGCATCGCGATGCGGTCGTGGACGATTCTGAATCGATTCACAAATGTCAAGAATCGATTTTCTAAGCGTTAATAGATGACATAATGTTGACGGAACGCAAAAGGCGTAGTGTGGCGCCTGAACCGGTAATGGCGGGCGGGTAAGAGAGACAAGACGGCTGGGCAGGAAATCCGACCGGCTCCCTCTGCATTAAAAGCTCACGCATGGAAGCACTTTGGCTAATATGAGGTTGAAGGGAAACTGGTGATGAGTTTGATCCTGGCAGAAGTACGTTTTACAAATTTGCGTGCAGGCGTGTTTTTTTCTTTCTTCATTTGTCACCCTGCTGAAAAAATACAAGCATCAAAACACAGCATATCCTGGTATTGCCAGCATGACTAGCATGCATTATGCCGGTTGTGGTCATGGCAATACCAGCATATGTTGTGTTTCGGTACTGGGATGCTGGTCATTTTATCAGCAGGGCAGCACAGCGGCCTCTCAAAATTCATACAATGAATCCCAGCCATATTGATCCCATTAGCCCCCGATTAGGGTGTGCGAACGCAGAGTCAGGGGTAATGAAATGGTAATCTCACGAAACAAAAAAAGCTCTTGGCTTCGAACTGGGGTTTGGAACTGCAGCGTCCCTGAAGACTGAAGAGGGTCGAGGTTAGGGATGAAACAATTATCAGTTTCACGGTAAACCAAGGTAAAATTCCTGTTAATATTACCATTTAAAATTTAAATTATCGTTAAAACTGTGGTTGATTGCCGCGCTTTGAAATACATTACATTCTGTCCAGCATTAGCCAATGTCAGTAACAGTCTCCCAGACGAAAGTGCACAGGCGCAGTATGCAACGTGGGTTTGTTTTGTGTCAGTGAAAACATGGCGGAAGGCAGTGACAGCGCTCTGGAGATTTTTTAGCCTGATAAAAGGACTAAGTCTGAAGTGTGGTCATATTTTGGTTTTTAATCTTCGTAACCACCACCCACTACTTCATAGCGAATGCCAGGTAAGAAACGTTTAGCTCAATACATGATGTTCGTATTTCGGAATGGGGCAAAGTGTCATGGTTTGCCTGTCAAACTTGCTAATGGCTGGTCAGTAATGTAAACTGAAACTTTCAGTGGTAGCTACTCTTGTAAAAACACTACACATTGTCAGTACTGTAGTGGAGCTGGTATTTTTTTTGCCTCAACCTCAAAGCTATCTGAATGCCCATTTGCTAGTGATTGCCAAAACGACGTCCCATAAACTATTTGTGGTATGTTATGAGGTCTGTGAATTTATTAGAATGTATTTCTATTCTATTAAACTAACTGAATGAATCAGAGTGATCATAATGCAATGCTTGGCAATATTAGGGTATGTGCTGGAGTACAGTGAGTCTTAGTTTATTAAAATTAAAAGAGTAACATCCATTTGAGATCAATGTCTTCTGAAAATCAGTGACATAACTGCATAATTTACTATGAACGATTCTTAACTGTTTTTTTTTTTTTGCATCTGTATCCTTGCAGTATCTCTATCGTGATGCTTAAATTTGTTTCAGTATGGAAGTCATAATTTTGGTATCGTGACAATGCTACCATAGACCTAAGTGATCCTTTCCCGTCATGTTTGTGAAAAGTTTGTTGCTTTATGTCTATCTGTAGACATTACTGAAAAAAAGCTGGGATCTGTACAGCCTACCCGATCCATTCCATCCAGGCTCGGTTCATATGTTGTGTACATGTGCCTGTATGTGTGTTTGTTGCATCAATGACATCATGTCTATGTTCCATACCCAAGCACAGCGATCACACTAGCGGTGTTTCTCAATACCAAGAACACAAAGTTCATACTTGTGGTTGTCACTGGGGGATCTGAGTCAACCATGGATGTGAGTTGTGCATAAGCCAGTGTTGAAAACCAAATACAAAAGCAACTAAAAACTAACTAAAAATGAAGTATATGCAAGCCGTCTACGAATAACGTATATGTCCAGTTCCTGTGAATGGCTTTGCCAGTGTCAATACAGACAATTAAAGGTAATCAGCTGTTTTATGAAAATGTATGCAAATACATGAGATGGGCTTTAACTTTCTATAATTGGTAAGGGTGCAGGTTTGGCAGTTGGTCTAAAGTCCTTTATTATTTGAGTAGTTTAATATTTTAATAGTTTATTACGGTTGACTCTGATTGGCAGCGCATTCGCAACTCAAATCCATAGTTGATTCAGATCCTGTAGACCGGTCTTGCTAACTTGCCTCCCATGAACGAAATTGGGGCGCAGTGAATCATGGGATTGGTCTTATTTGACAAGGACACAACCGATGTATCCTTGGTACTTGGGGCAGGGCAAGAATGACATCCAGGGTTTTTTACTGTCGTCTATACATCTGTTCTTAGTATAGGCACCATTAAGCATACCGTGGCATGGTAGAGAGCAATCACACTAATCAAACGAATTGGACTTTGGGGGTCAAAAGTGTTCAGGCATGGTATAGATCAGCTCGTGCGAGTACACCTTTGCCATCCACTGAAACAGATGTGACTTACAGCTAGCTGTATCTGGGTATATAACCAACAAAGACAGGAGGGACATTCGGCCAAACTCCTCCAGCTGCCAAATATTGTCAAGCTTTTTGGCCAGACAGTGATTGGGAGGGACCCTGCACGGTGCTCCAGAGCATCACAGGGCTGGTGTGCATGGTGAGGTGTAATGCCTGCCTCCACTCTGTTGACTTTCACTGGCTTAGTCCCATACCTGCAGTAGTCTAACCTGGTAACTCCTGGTGCAGATATGCTGCTGGCTTCAGTGGGATCTATAGGCTTTTGGGTAATGTGGAGAGACTGTGTTGATTGAGTGCGTATGGGTTTGCCCCCAGATCATATTCTGTTGGCTTCTAATAAAGAATACTGCCTTTCAAACCATTTGCTAGAACATCATCAGTAACTGAACTCACCAATACAATCTTTCATCCATCCATCCATTTTCTGTAACCACTTATCCCATTTGGGGTCGCGGGGGGTCCGGAGCCTATCCTGGAGGCTGTTGGCGCAAAGCAGGGAACAGCCCAGAATGGGGCGCCAACCCATTGCAGGGCACACTCACACACCAGTCACTCACACATGCACACCTACAGGCAATCTGGCAACTCCAATTAGCCTCAGCATGTTTTTGGACTGCGGGGGGAAACCGGAGTACCCGGAGGAAACCCCATAACGACACGGGGAGAACATGCAAACTCCACACACATGGAACGCTGGCGGTGACTTGAACCCTGGCAGTACAATATTATTTATAGTGTTTTTTTATTACCGTATGCCAGGTTTTAGTTACCATATTTAATCTTAGCTGGACTGTTGCCTTAAACATACTGTTGTGTTTAGAGCTATTTTACAATGGTTCATTTATATAAAAATGAGTAATGGAATAAATGAATACCTTATAAACAAAACTAAAATATCCTTTCAAGGTCACGGGCAAACACTTAAGTTCCATTGTCTCTTGGAAGAACATTTTTGAATTCCAGTCTTAAAAAACACGATATGATTTCCAAGACGCAGTGAGTAAGATTTATAAAGCACAAAATGGGTTTGAAGGTCAATACTGCTCTTGATTTTCTAAAAAATATATTTGCTAGCTTTCCAATAACTTTTGTGCCTGCTAGGTAGCTAGCTTGACGCGTTACCAGCCAAATGAATGAAACGCGTTAGCACGCGTTACTGTCACTAAGCTGACATATATTTTTAATTTGCCGTTGCGTATAAACATATCAACTTCGTTTTAGGTCATTGCACATATATTTCAAGCAAGTATGCCGAGTTTGACAGCCACATTTAACTAGCTAGCTGCCCGGAAGACAGTTTGATTCGCTTTGTTTTTACACTTTTTAGAAACTCCTGCATAATGTGATATATTTAGCTGCAAATTGCAATGTTTAGTCTTCAACGAGTAAGATACTCCTGAGAAAGTTAAAATCAGACATTGTCAAAAAAAGACGTAACAAATTCAGGTACACGCTATTTGCTATATGTTTCAAAGAATAAAACAAAAACCTTATTTTAACCTTTATTGCATCAGTTGGTTCCCTGATAGGAGATGTTGTTAATCAAGGCGCAACAATATAAACACAAAATATTTACAGATATTGGGATATGCGCTAAAATTAGCCAGATGTGACCGGAACGTTGAAGCTTCCCACGCACATGGTGACTTCAGAGGCGACTGGTAAAAGACGCCCCACCCCCCCCCCCCCCCCCCCCCCCCCCCCCCCGCCCCACGCACCCCTCCCCCCATCCCGTGCTCCCCCCCACCCCCCCCCTCCCCTCCCCTTCGCCCGCGTTCTTTTTGGTGGGG
>JAAGVU020000008.1:1114107-1128342 GCA_011763525.2 Mormyrus iriodes | reverse complement strand
GGTCCCTCTTCCTCCTACTTCACCGTGAAGTCGGCAGCTGCGGGTCCCTCTTCCTCCTACTTCACCGTGAAGTCGGCCGCTGCGGGTCCCTCTTCCTCCTACTTCACCGTGAAGTCGGCCGCTTCGGGTCCCTCTTCCTCCTACTTCACCGTGAAGCCGGCAGCTGTGGATCCCTCTTCCTCCTACTTCACCATGAAGTCGGCCGCTTCGGGTCCCTCTTCCTCCTACTTCACCGTGAAGCCGGCCGCTTCGGGTCCCTCTTACTCCTGTACTGCCTTCCTCCAAAGTCCTTTGCTTTTCATATCTGGTGCACCTGCATGTTTTTTTGGTTTATGCCCCAGCGCCTGAGTGTCACGAGGCAGCAAGCAGCTAAAAACGATGCCGTCTTGATAACCGCGGCCAGCAAGGGACCGCATTCTTCTGAGCTGAAGTAGATGTTTTCAAACCAAAACGGGGGAGAAAACTCAAGTTGGTTTTTATTTTTTTTATGTATATTCATATACAGCAAAGCTGTAAAAATGTCATGCTGATTTACAGTTTGTATTTGGAGAACAACCTTTAAGAACTGCAGAACTTAAGAAAGCATACGACGCCCGCTGTAAATCTCTCTCTGCTGTGTTCATTAGAGCTTGTCTCCATGTTCTTCAGAGCAGCAAGGTCAGTGCACATAAAACGGGGTCATTCTTCTGAAATTAAACGAAGCTGTTCTTTCTCTCCCGCTCTCATTGCGGTTTTATTTCGTGGCATAGGGTGCATTTCAAAGAAGCTGCTCGCTGTCGGCTTCCCACCTTTTATCTGCTGCAGGGTTGGCGGTGAGACACGCTGACAGGTTTCAGTACAGAGCTGCTCGCCAAGGTGAGGCCTTCTCCCGGCTCCTGTCACTCACTCAGTACCAGCCAATGAACATCAGAGTAGAGGGGTTCCATTACCGGGCCGATCGCACTTTGGCACCATGCTGCTGCTGCTGGAAACACCCTGATGGATCAGCCTTCCGTGCTTCCTTGTGTCACATTCTGTTTTCTTTTCCCTCCCTGCCTGTGATTGAGAAGAATTGCCCCAGCAGAGAGGTAATCCTGCCATTATCTGACCAGGGGAGAAAACGGGATGAGTGAAGTCATCCTCCAGACGGATTAGAAAGATTACTCTATTGTCAGGAAATCGTCAATCAGTCACCTCAGTTCCCAGTCAGAGAGGAGAGACGAGGCAAGGAGAAGAAAAGCTCCATTTTAAGGGAAAATTAATTAAGTGCTGGCCCAGATTTGGGTTTCCTTTCACACAGCAGGGGAGGACCTGGAAGAGGCTGGGCTCCTCCCCTGCTAGGCTCCTCCCCCGCTAGGCTCCTCCCCCGCTAGGCTCCTCCCCTGCCGGGCTGGGCTCTGTTGCCTCTGTCCCCGCAGAATCCACATACCCACAAGCAGGTTGGCTCCCTCGGTTGGTCTTCATCTGCTAGAGACACGGAAAGGGAAGCAGGGAAGCGTAAGAGCGTGCGCCGAATGATGCGGCCCAACTGTCACGGGAGCACCCGGCACGCACTCACTGCAGCGCCCGGCACGCACTCACTGCAGCCTGAAGCAGTTTCCAGGAGCCATCAGGGGAGCCTGTCAGGTCCTGTACAGATTGATGAGTCACGTGTTGCCGGTTTTCAGATCTGTGTAGCTCCAACTGCAAATTGATGTGGTTCTTTTTTTACTGGTTTTGGTGAGCAGAAGACTGGCTGACTGGCTCTTATTTTTACACAACCCTAGAAGTGACACATGCAGGGTTATTCACAGGGTTTCTGTCTGACTGATTGTTTAAAATAACTGAAAAGCCTGGAAGCAAACAAACGACATGTAACTGCAAAAATCGAAAATCAGTCTTTGTGGCTTCAGTATGTTTTGATCCTTACAGCCCCTTGGGCACCATTTTAGACCTTCAACACGAACCTTTCTAGGTGTTAAAGAAAGCGTAAATAAGCTGGTTTGATTTCATAGCCTGATTACAGTTACCACACACATGCCTGACCCAAATGTGCACCTCTCATTATGTCTAAATATTTTTAGAAAAGTACTGAGTCTGTGTGAATGACAGTTTAGCGACTGACTGGGAAGCATCTCCAGCACTGAGCCTCTGGCTGCCTTCCTCACCATGTTGGTATCTGAAATCATTTTGGAAATGGGCCACTCTTTCACCAGCCGCCTAGTACTGATTTCACCACCATCACTCTCCAGCATCTACACCCACCCCGCCTGTCCAGATCAGGCCGGCAGGAGACTATGGGGTTTGGAAGAACCGGAAGCAAGGTGCTGCCATACTCTTGCAATACCCCGCATTTTTTCTCAGATCACCCCTCGTGGGTCTATGTGGTCCTCACCGGAGCGAGGCTCTCCGCGTTTTTGTGGGGACCTTGCCCATGCATGCTGTGCTACGTGGAGAGCCCCTTTCTAAAGCTGAGCGCCGAAGAAAGGCATCCTGCTACAATGGGAGGGCAGCTGGCAGCTGTCAGCACAGCTCGCCGCATGAAATCCTGCGATGCGCAGCATTATAGGAGCTGACGGACCGTGGAACTGACGTTCTCCTGGTCCAATTCATTCTCGTCCCTTTTGATGAACCAGCAAAGACCCCAGTACTGCAGTGCCGGTGACGTACTGTACTGAAGAGTAAACCAGTCAGGGCAAATAATGAGAGTGGGCCAAAGGGTGCCAGCCGGGCCACTCGCTCACGTCCAGCCCACTTTGCTGAAAGCTCCCCAGCAAGTGGCCACTTCCATGTTTGCATATTACACATCAAGGTTGTGAATTGTGCTACATGTCAGCTAGACCGATGTGTGTTTTTTTTTTTTTTTGGACCCTCATCTGGAGTGATAGTTCCTCTGCAGCTAAACCAGCCACTCTGTCACTCTGTGGGGTGTGCGAGACGTTGGTGAGGTGTTCACACCTGGCACCCAGCTGCTACACTCCACCGCACATAACTAACTGCGCTTTGTGTGACTTGGACCTGTCTCAAGCACCTTTTTAGGCCGTTTATTTAATTTAATTATGAGCCCCGCCCCCCCTTCCCCCTTCCTGGCGGGGTGGCTGTTCCGCTACACTGTCAGCTTGCCTTCGGCAGTGTCACATCCACAGAATTCCCAGCGTTGTGCTTTTGGTGCAACACGGGGAAAACGTTTGAAGTCCAACCCAAAAGTAGAATTACGGTTCCACTTGATCCAGATTCCGATATATATATATATATATATAAAATTTTATTTAATTTTTTTCTTGCACTTTCTGCCCGTGAGGCACCTTCCAAATACGCCATGAATTCGCCAGCCACTGAGAACGGAAGCCGGCTGTGCGGCCGCCTGCTGCCAGTCAGATGACAGCTTGATGCTCCTGCCCTAATAACAGCCCCTCACACTGTCACCCTGCCGTAACCCCTGTGTTTGGAGGAACCGGAGAGCCGGGCCCCGAACAGAGGAGCCTAATTATCGGGCCCCCGGCTTCTCTCTGCCGCTTGGCCTGTGATTATTCCCTTTATGTTCTTTTTCTAGCTCATCTGTGGGGAGGGAAAAAAGCCTGGTTATTTATTCATGGATTTCATTTAATATTCATCCACTTTCCTGTACTATCTTGGTGCAGAGGGGAATTTTCTGCTCCGAAGGCTCCCACAAAGAAATCAGGTTTCAGGTCCATTGAGCCCAGCTGCTGAAGAGGATTTTTATTTTTAGTTTTTTTTAACCCCCCCACTGCCCCCCCCTTACTCGGTGAATGAGAAGCAGGCCTCAGAAGTGACAGGCCTTGTTTATTACAGATCTGTCACTCAGCTAATGGGCAGAGCAGAGCGGGCTGGTCCACTGTGCGGGGTGGGGGTGGGGGGCAGATCTGCTTCCCGCCCGCCTGCCTGCCTGCCTGCCTGCGTTTCTGGCCTCCAGTGAAGTGAGTCAGCCTGTGCACATGGGGGAGGCGGATCAGATCCAAGCAGCCATGATACTGCCGTACAGGGAGCACATTTTTATTTAGTTTATTATTATTTTTCTATTTTCAGGGGCTTCAGCGGTCGCTTGGCCCCATTACACTAACATTTCCTTCCATATTAGCCATATTAAAATATGATTATTTTACATTATGTATTATCCTATAGTGGAGCTTTTATTTATTATTTTCAATATACTCACATTTATGTATTCCTATCTATATTCTCTGTAGTTGTAAGTTGTTTTCCCCCAATTTTTCACCATCCATTAAAACTGTGCATTCATGCATTACCAGTGGTATCCTTTGAAAGCAGCTCACAGGAACCACGTAATGGGCCAAGTCGTTATTGTAGAATAACTGTGTGTTATCAACATATAAACTAGCACTTAATTTGAGCATGGAACAAGTGTACAGAGGAGAGAGGTCTGTTTCAATATGAGCTGGAACCTCACGGAGGATTTTGTGGGCCAGTAAGCTGGATAAAGTGTGAAGCACTTCATGCGGTTTGGTATTGCCCTCTGATGAAAAGACGACAGGCACCTTTTTTTGGGAAAGTTCTTAAGCCTTGCTGCCATAACTGCAGCCGTCTGATAGAAGCCGGGGAGAACGAGGGCAGGTTTTACAGGCAAACGGAAGGATGGAGCAAGTGGACTGGGGAAAGCAGGGATGTGGGATCATGGCTGACATTTTCCCGCTGAAAGCGCGTGTCAGACTCAGATCTTGGTTGTGGCTGTGGGTCAGAGCAGCACAACACCAGCTGGACATGGTGCAGGAGGGAGACTTTAGCAGAAATCTGTTTCTGCGAAGGCTCTGATGCTGACGGTTGGGCTAAGCTGCCTACGCGCAGATCTCTGGCCCTGGCGGCTGGGTGACGTCGGTTTGGCGGGCTAATCGCAGGCCAGCAAATCTGCTTAAATCCGAGCTGCCTGCAGAGTGACAGGCAGCGTGTTTTTTCCCCGTCTTAATTTGATGCTAATTTTCGTAGACATTCCAAACGGAGGTCTTGTCATGAAAGAGCCAGCGCTGCAATGAAAAGGTACCGGCAGCGTGAAAGAAGGGGGTAATTCCAGTAACTCCAGCCGAGGGTGTTTAGACATTTCCTCTGGCAAAAACAGAAGCATGTCCCCGGGTGTCACATGCAGACTGACTCTCAGCCTGGCTGCTTCTGGGGAGCAGCTGTATTCAAAAGCTGGAGGTGAGCAGACTCTCCTGGCCTCTGCCAAGACCGCCATTTAAGCCGCGATTAAATTTTAATGCCGCAGCAAGGAGGTAGCAGGATAGATCTGTCGGCGTGGAGACTACGCCTTTTTGGGTGGGGGCAGGGCGCTGAGGTGCCTTTGGAGAGGAAGAACAGGCCAGCTGCTTCTCGAGCACGGTGTGAGAGTCTTCCCCGTGTCCACCATGAATATTACATTAGCGCACGACAGGTACTCTGCATCTCAGGGAGGGAGTTCTGCCTCAAGGGGAAGGTGGGCTTGGACCGGGCTGTACGCAAAGTCCGCCGGCCATCCAACTCCACCAGAGGTTTTTTATGCGATTTTTATGTTATTGCGGTTTTAAATGGAAAATGCTCACAGTGTGCGGCCAGTTTACTAGACACTCCTGCTCCTCCATACAGCGAATCGTACGGGAGTTGTATCTACAGGTACACTACATGGACAAGGTCGCGGCTCAGTCACTGTGTAGCTAAGCATTAGCACTGCTGAAACGTATCATCTAATCCATCGTAACCCAATGTGATGGTCCGGCACGCCAGGAACAGCTGCCTTCCTGGGATTTTCGCACACTGCAGTTTGTAGAATTTACGGAGGATGGTCCGATAAACAAGACACATCAAGTCAGTCGCAGATCGGTGACCGAGAACACCTTGTTAATGAGAGAAGTCAGAGGAGAACAGCCAGTCTCATTATAGCGACAACCACACGTGATAAAGTAGCAGTGTGGCACAGCAGTGCAGTACAGAGACATTTCCAAACACAACTCATCAAGCCCTGAACTGCTCCTGGAGATAAAAAGGGCTAGTGAGTGAACAAGAGTGTTTAAGGTGTTTGGGAGTCGATGCTTAGTGTGAAAATGACATAATCTTAGCAAAGGTTTCAGAGGGCACGCGTGGCAGCGAAAATAAGCTGTGTGATGGTGATTTCTGGGTGTGTGTGTGTTTGATGCAGCTCCTCCCTTGAACGGGGTTTCACACGTGCAAACGGATACCTCTCTGCACATCTGTACTCATGGAGGGTTTACGAAAAACAGTGGAAAGGTGGGGGAGGGGTGCGGCACACACTTCCTTGTGTCTTGAAAACCCTTGAGGCGATGCAATTACTGAGCGTTTGAAATGGTAAAAGCATAGTTCATCTTCCTGGTGCAGAATTCTTATGTTGTTTTATCTGCAATGTGTCTCTCGGTTTCAGCTGTAGGGCAAGCGCTGATATCACTAATAGCCCAGCTAAGCAGGGTTAACCATCTGTGTCGCCAGTGCTCTGTTTACGTGACAGCTTTGCGAGTGGGTGTTTCTTTCTTCCCCTCGTTAAGGTAACGCCACACGTTATGGTCTGTTCAAGACATAAATTCAGCACCTGAAAGAGGGGCACTGTGCGTCGTATCCAGCCCAAAAGCCACACGCAGCCGCTGGGATAATACTGTGTTCACGCCTCTTCTGTCTCGCCAGCATTGACCTTGTAACATACACTGATGTTTAGATTAAAAGGCAGGAACCTGTGGGATAGCGTAACAGCTCTAAGAGCGTGCTCCCTTGGCCTTTGTGGGTGGAGTTCACCACATCCCTGTACCACACGTGAACCAGCCCCCCCCCCATCATCTATTACTCAATTTTTCAAGGAGCCAATTAAGGCCAGAATTATCCTCTTAGCGACACTTATTTTCTGAGTGATGAGCGTTTCGGCCTGCCGGGTTTTCCGCGGCGCCTGTCAGTTTAACGGGGCACTCCCCTGGGGAATTCCCAAAGAAGCAGCCTCTACCCTCTTGACTTGCTGGTTATTTAATTTCAACCGCTCCTTACATAACCCGTTGCCCGTATGCCATTGGCTGGCTGCTGCTGTCGTTCAGATGGCTGACGAGGCCCTGGAGACGGCTTATCGCTGGAGAGGCTGGAGAGCTGCTGCCTGCCAGCCGGCCACATGCACGCACGTTAGTATCCGTATCTTTGTGGGGACCGTCCATTCATTTCTATGGGTATAACCCTAATCCCAACTAACCTCCTACCCAACCTTAACCACAAGTAACCAAACAAAATACAAGACTTTTGCCATCTTTAGTTTTCTGAGTGCAGTCACAGATTTTTATTAAATTGAGTTTGCCCTTGCAGGGACTGAAAAAATGGTCACCGCAACATAAAAAAATCAGGTTTTTATCACATTGAGGAGTCCCACAGTGTAATATATACATAACCCATGCACGCATACACACAGACACGCTCACTTCTTCATTAGCTCTTCTTGGAGGGGGGGGAGAATTAAAAATGGAATAAGGACACGGGCAGCTGGAGTTCTGTGTCAAGCTCCTTTTCTTCCTGTTCAATGTATTTGTTGATGGGGGTGAAATCTCTTTGGGTTTGGCATGGACATGGACATGGACAGGGGTAGGTAAACATGTCAAGAGTTTCAACCTTATGTTCATGGGATTCAAAAGCAGAAAAACGAAAAGGTTACAGTGATGTATTTGTGGGTTATCTTAACTGGATCCAGCTAGAAAAAGGACTGTAGATTCTCTCCTGCAACATCATGCTGTCTGTCTGTCTCTGTCTGTCTGTCTGTCTGTCTTGCATTTGTCTTGTCATTGATTTTGACCATGAAAATTTCGAACAATAACAGGTGAGAAAATAAATATGAGCATGAAATGAGCCCTTGCATGGTGGTTATCTTCGATACATTGGTTGAACAGGGCCAAGGAACACAGAGCCAGATAATGGAGATGCAGACTGAATTAAGACAAAAAAATAAGACTAGACTGTTGAGCAGAAGGCTAACCATTCGTCGTGTCGGAGGAAATCTTGGAGTGACCTAATTTAGCAGAATGCTGAGGATTAACTGCTGAGAGGCCACAGTGAGCAGAGTTAATGTGATGGTAAGCAGGACTCAATCAAGGTCTTTCCCTGCGTTGCTCTGCTGCCTGTTCAGCAGGCCTGGACGGCTGCCAAGAACGCTTCAGTAAGAACCTGAGGATGTGCTGTGTGTCTTGGCTGTCAAATATGCCTGGAATTTCCCTTTCAGCAAGCTGTGAACACACTGGTATGTGAGGCACTCACATTTTCTAATTAAGACAAAAGAGTCGCAGGCAGGTCTTTGAGCAGTGCCTTTGGACACGTACTATTGTATATAATGATATTGTTTGTTTTAGCAGATACCACAGCTTGGTTAGAATTCAGATTGCTAGTTTGGTTATATGTGAATACTTCTGAAATCTCCCAAACAGGAGGGACCCACAACCAGGAGCTGGTGAGGGCATATGCTACTATTCTCAGAAAGAGGATTTATATAGTACCTTACAAACACAATTGAAACGATGATTAACTCAGACTTACAATACATGTAATCCAGTCTAAAAGGAAGCAGAATAATCAATTATATTGTTATTCTGAGAAAGATCATTTTACGCTGTCTGGAGTGAAACATATCCATGTCACAACAGCATTGATTTTAAGAAGGCATTTGACTTTGTGAATCATGACACACTTTGGTAGATTTTGTTCTACGGAAAACCAGCAAAGAGTGAAAAAATCATGTCCATACTCCTCTGCATGTGGAGTTTATGTTTGAGAATTCTGCTATCTTGGGTTTTCTGCAGTTGAGGGTAAAAGAATATCTTCTCTAATAGAGGCAGAGGCTCTCCAGCCTACAGGATCCAGAGAAGAAGATGGTTAAAAATTCAGGAGAATTTATCCATCTATGCATTTCCAGTTCCCGCTTGTCCTATTCAGGGTCACGGGGTTTGGAGTCCATCCCGTAATCAATGGGTGCAAGGCAGGGAGTTAGGCACATCGGCGGACCTGCTTCTGGGGAGCTCGGTGTGCCTGTAAACGGGATAGTCATGTTCTGTGGGTAAATGTGTTATAACTAGTTTCTGAGACATTCCAGTGAATTTCGTAACTTTGTTTACTGATGTACTGATTGATGCAATACAGTTTGATGGTACCCGTATATCTGGAGAGGCTCATTTGTAAAAATAACAGGTCATACATGTGTTCAGCTATGCTCCATTGAGAATTCAAAGCAACGCTACATAAACAGACACCAAACAGATGCAAAGCAATGTTAAATCTGTTTTATTTTGCCCCGATCAGGATGTCGACATGTCATGAGAGCAGACATGTAGGGTCAGATCCCTGCACAATGGTTGCCTCAGGAGAATTTCCTGTATATATCAGTCTAATTAAATTCCAAAAAAACACCAAAGACCAGGAAGCCCTAGCACAGTGACTCATCCAGTGGCTGGAACACATTTTAAGAAATGAGTCATGAGTGAGAATCATTACCCCAGCTGCCATGAAACAGACAGCTCAAGGTGAGTGGAAACCTGTATGCCAGACCTGGGCTGGAGGCCGGTTGTTTGGCAGTCTGGATGAGCGAGGTCACTGGCCAAGAAAGACAATGGAACATGGATAGAATCGTAATAATTTCTTCAGGCCGTTTTTGGGATTTTGAAATTGTTCAATCAGACATGATTGGGTGGCATCCCATGTAGGCTGTTCCAACCTCGTCTTGCCGTTTCCTGGGATAGGTTCCAGGCTCATGGCCTTTCAGCCCTGGATGGGAAGTCACTAGCGACTCATGCATGTACAGAGTCATGTGACTGTGATGCTGATTTTCATAGCGCTTAGGTAGGTTGCCTAAATGCATAATGCAGTGGCCCTGTTTTTGTTGCAGCTGGCAGCTTTTGCTAGATTTTTTTTTACAAATTCTTATTTCCTAATTACATTTATGATCAGTTCGCGATTTCTCCTCCATTTTACATGTGTTGTTGGGAAATCACCCTTTTTTAATCAGTGAGGCCCACTGTAACACTCATGTCTGTTCAAGCCACACAAAGGCCAGCTCTGATGGAGTTCCTCTTCAGATCTCCTTGCGCTAACTCAATGGTGAACGGGTCCATGTAAACTGAAACAGGACATTCTTTTTTTCGTGCAAAATTACCACAAGAATCGACGTTCAGTACTGGCCAAAGAAACGTGGTTATTTTGCAACATTTCTCAGCGGTATGAGGAATGTCACTTTGAAAAGTAGCTTGGGGATTAGATTAATCCCTCTGTTTTATTATACTTAATTTATTCCCCCGGGACGTGTAACACCCAAGTCAGCTCCTTCTGCTGTCCCCTCCCCCTGAATTAATTACACCAAAAAGACAAAGAACACATGAAATGGGTTATAAAAAGGACAATTTAAAAAATGTATTTCATTATGTCTCGGCTTTTCTCTTCCCTTTCGTTCAGCACCCCTCTCTCTAGTTGTATAAAAATCCACATTTTCTTCTAGACTTTTATTAGCTCACAAACCCAAGTGTAGCTCCTCCAATCGGCCACAAAAACACCCACACTGTGCGTAATTTTCTGCATACTTTTCTTTCAGCCAGTTGTAATTAAGGTCTTCAGCTGGACAAATGCACTTTGAAGTGGACAATGAAACAGCCCGAGGGGTTTTTAATCTAGGGGCACTACCGCTGCATTTTCAGAGGCCGTCTTAATCTGGAAGTCAGGAAATGATTTCCATGGCTGAAAGCCTCCCACTCATACTAATGTGAATATGCAAAATTACTGAGGCATTCTTTATTGCTTATAAAACATCTGACTTTCCGAGCTTCCTAATGCATGCATTATGGCCCTTAGGCTTTATGGCATAGAATTGGGCTCTGACACTTATTTCTGTGCTTCTCCCAGTGTCAGGACACAAACCCTTTTCTGCATTTTGCCCGAATGCTGAGGATTAATACCGCTGCTGGGTCTTTGGTTTCCCACTCTGGTCTTTCTAGCAGTTGTGGAGGTGTATCAGGTGCCCGTGATGTTAACAGAGAGGCGCGGTGCTGTCGCGAGTTGCCGTCGCGGGTGGCCGTGCTGTTATTTACGACAGGCAAGCGCTATGCAGATGACAGGGCTCACATCGTCACGGCACTAAATAAATCTATCACCACAAACATACCCCACAGTACACCCTCTTCTCTGTATCCTCCTTGTTCAAATGCGTTTTATATCAGGCATTTAAAAAATGAACTAAAAAATTTCCAGATTTTTGTGAAGCAGCTTTTCCCTGCCTGCCCTCACACATCTATAATTATTGAGAGCCCCTTGTAATCCAGCCCTCTGCTCGCCAAGATCCTGACAGGCTCAGCTGACCTGGTTCGTGCTGTAGCCAGAGCACTGCCCCTGATTGGTTCCTTCAGCTACGACTGCCGTAGCGTGGGAGGGGCTCCTGTCCTGGGGCTGGCTGTCAGTCCCCCAGGGCTCCTAGAGGTGCCATGAAGATCATCCATTCTTGGGGGCGCCATCCTCACACAATAGGTGCTTTCACACCAAAGTTCCAGAACCCGGTCCCAGTTTATAAGTCCTTGGGCTGTCACGATCTGGAACTTTTATAGCTCCGGGCCACTTTTGTGTGTTACTTTCACACCGTACAACAGGAACTGGGGCCTTTATGCTAAATAAGCATGGGAAATGCTAAAAGTTTGTAGGATAAACGTGTCATGTGATTTCATATGAAACTCCACCAGCACACCAAAACAACAGAAGATAATTAAGTGTTTTTTTTTTTTTAGTTTTTTGTTAGTTATTGGGGGGATCGATTCCAATCAGAATGGGACACGGCTTTTATTTATATTTTACTCATATGACCCGTGACATGTTCATGATTTTTATTAAATCTGGCCAGCAGGCCCATCTTTCATTTTCCACTGAACAAAAAACAATGTAACATTATCCTATTAATGGCAAGTTTCACTGCCGGCATCGATGATAATAGACAAAATTATTGTAGCACCTGGCAGACCGAGGCATCGCGATGGTGGCAAATTAAGACAAAGAGGCACAGACTGACATGAAGTTGCCCTTCAATGTAGTCCCTAAAAGGACCTCACTCAAGCAACAGTAACACAGAGGTAATGAAGGGTGAGGAAACATGGAAGCTACACTAAGGATGATACGACGCACACACAGCTGGTAATTACACAATGCCTAAGATACACGGGGATCGCGCAGGAATGAGTATAAACACACATAAGGGTACATGCGACAGTAGGGTATACACAACAAGTATCTACACTAACAAATACAAACAGGGACTATAAACATGCGCTCCCGAGGCATGCTGTGACATGCAGATGCTGCCGGCACTACGGTATATTGGTGAGCAATCAATTTTTTCCATGCAGAAATAAGGAGGCGTAAGCAAAAAATGAATTAATGCATTAAATGTAATCGGGGTACAAAAATAATTGCATCTGCTCAGTTTTTGCTCTGCTACATCTCTTTTGCTGTCAACACCTCTCCAGTAGTTCATGCTCAAACAAAAAGTACCTAGACTGGAGTAGGTACTAAAAATGGGTCCAGAAACAGCTTCAGAATAAGTACAACGGGCCCAGTTCCTGCGGTGTGAACACGACAAAAGCCCCTGATTCTAGAAAAAGGTTATAGTTCCAGAAGTGAAAGCACCTGAAGAGATGTAGGAGGCCTGCTCTCCCTAACAGCCTGTTGCGTGCGAAAGCATTGATCCAGGTGTAAAATACTTAATTGCAGTATTTCTCAGTATTCCATTGCAAATGTAGTCATGGCCTAAATCCATTAAAAGCCGGTTTAATACATTAGTGACTGGTATGTTTTCACAGCAAATGTTTCATTTCCCAATAATCTCCTTTGTTTTTGTCCTAGAATCTCAATGATCTCGGAGTCTTTGTGAGTTTTCTCATTTGCCTAATGATCTGTAGTAATTGGATGTGCGTTAACCTAAGGTGAAAATATTTAAAGGCGAGGTTCTTGGGAGAATGTACTTTACATTGAACTACAGTAAGTATATAAAATACACTGCCAGCTGTCGCCAGCGTCGGTGGCAGACAGTATGTAACAGTGATGAGCTGTTCACTCTGTTTGAAGACTCATTACAGCCCTGAAGTGCCGTGTCTTTTTTTACTCTGTAATCAGGACAGGCGCTGATGAAATGAATAGACCAAACAGACAGAAGCACATTAGCGTGGTCAGAGGCCGCTGGGCTATTAGAGCTGTTCCCTGCCATGGTTGTGACAGCAGCACTGGACAGAAATGGGTATTAGTCAGGGCAACTGGCTTGCATTGTTTTTCACATTAGCTAGTAATCCCTGGTTATGTACAGCCACCAGCCTTGCTTTAACTTCCTGTCATTTGACTCCTTATTTGACTTTTCTCATTTATGGAAATGTTTCTGTTTTTTGAAGAAAGGTGGCCAGTTGTTGCAGGAGAATCCACCAGATGGCCAGATGTTATATTGTGTGAAATTACTTCCAGCACGGTACGTGGAATGCAACCCTGACGTGCATGCAAGGCTGCAGAGCGTGGGCGGGAGCGCTTCATTAGCTAAGCTGGGGGCTACGTACCTGGCTGAACTGTGTCATAATGACACAGCTCTCTATAAAAGTGTGTAGCTGCACAGAACAGTTTGAGAGTTGGGGGGGGATCAATCTGACCTGATTCCTCATTGGTAGTCTCCTTTGTTGCTAAGGATTTGAGATGGATGCCAAGAAAGGGTAATTGATTAAGTATTGAACCAGCCTTCAGAGATGATGGATTCAGGAAGTCAGACTGCTTACTTCCAGCATCCTTACTCCTGAGGTGGTAATTGGACTACATGGCAGTTCATGAGCAAGGCAGAGACACACAGCGACTGACGGGGACGGAGAGACTTGGTGTCACACTGCTGCCTTGCATACAGAGGCGTCCTCATCACCTCCCTCTTCTATGGGCATGTGTGTGTGACGTCGATGCCCATTGGTGTGTTTCAGCGTGTCCACCTTGATCCCCGTTGGTGTGTGTCAGCGTGTCCACCTCGATGACCATTGGTGTGTTTCAGCGTGTCCACCTCGATGCCCATTGGTGTGTTTCAGCATGTCCACCTCGATGCCCATTGGTGTGTGTCAGCGTGTCCACCTCAATGCCCATTGGTGTATTTCAGCGTGTCTACCTCGATGCCCGTTTGTGTGTTTCAGCGTGTCCACCTCGATGCCCATTGGTGTGTTTCAGCGTGTCCATCTCGATGCCTGTTGGTATGTTTCAGCGTGTCCACCTCGATGCCCATTGGTGTGTGTCAGCGTGTCCACCTCGATGCCCATTGGT
>JAAGVU020000008.1:1085255-1107701 GCA_011763525.2 Mormyrus iriodes | reverse complement strand
TGTGGGGGGGGGGGGGGGGGGGGGGGGGGGTGGGGGGGGGGGGGGGGGGGGGGGGTGGAGAATGAGGGGGCAGGGCTGGGGGTGCACCTCCTACCTGTACGAGTCCCATCTTTTCACCTTGACTAGTGGGACTGCGGCTGACTGAAAGCTGCCCACTAACCAGCTTATATTTCAAACCCTGCATAAGGAATGTCCTGTAAAATTTACACATGCCCTAATTATTTCCTGACTCCCAAAGCTGTGGGAAATACAGCTTTTTTCATCTCTGTGTTTTCCTTATGTGTGCATTAGCAGTCATGCGGCTTCAGCACAGGGCTCTCGCTTGGTGGGTGTTTGTTGCTATTTTTTATGACTGTTTCCTGTTTTCTGTGGTTTTTCTGAGCATGATTAAAGTGCTCCAGGTCCCAGTGGATCACTCCCTGCAGACTGGGTCTCTCCCTGCTGTAGGGATCTCTTCCTCTCTCTACAATTTTTAATCCTTAATGCCTGGGGCACCTTTGTCCAGGCAGATCACTAAGGCTATGTCGTAGTTTTCTTTTTCAGCTTCAGAAATGTTAAACCGTGCGTAAAAGAACAAATATATTTCCTCCATAAATCCACTTTTAACCTTCTGAAAGGAGTCATTTTTACTGCTGCCAAGAATGAAAACCTTGTTTTTGCTTTTGGCTATTGATCCGAAAGGGCTTTGGGATAAATTATTCACAAGAAACAAAGAGAATGTCTTGCATATGCAGGCTTTTGTACGGCTAAAAGTCACCGAGTAGCGTTTTGAAATGCAGGAGAATGCAACTCATGTGAAGCTGTGAGCCCTTTCGAACTCACGCTGCCTTCAGACGCTCCTCAAACACAAGACGGGAGCTTTTGTGAGGAAACGGGGAATTCCGGCCAGACATGAAACATTTACATTACACAGCTGATGCCTTCACAGGATCCTGGGCTTTCAGCTCC
Source organism: Mormyrus iriodes (assembly GCA_011763525.2). Lineage (NCBI taxonomy): Eukaryota > Metazoa > Chordata > Actinopteri > Osteoglossiformes > Mormyridae > Mormyrus > Mormyrus iriodes. The sequence goes on along the minus strand of JAAGVU020000008.1, from coordinate 1,106,753 downwards.
GGGACGGAGTGACTCCCGGCTCGGTTTTCATGGTGTCCTGGCCAGGGCACAGCGGTTCTGGGGGACGATCTTAGAAGCAAAGCCCCATTGTGCCCAAACTGCTCAGGCACCGTTAGGAAACGTAATAGCAGACTGAGTGGTACTCCTTACCTTCAATACGGCCATTTTTTTGTACATCATCTTAGGGAGAAAATGAGAATTTGATACAGCCACTATAGATAGTCTCTATAAACTAGATGGGCTGAGCACAAATGAAAAGAGCGGGCACACGCTCCAGACGAGCAATCAGAACCCTGCTTGTAACAGGCCAGGAAACAGGATCTGGGGAGTGCATCTTGAATTGATTTTGCCCGGCACCGTCAGAGCCAGGTGAAAGCTTTCATTAAATCTTTCATTTCTCCTCTTGTGCAGTGGTGGTGGATGCACGGCGCTGTGATGTGTGTATGTGTACAGCATTTTCTCTGCGCTCCCCCCCACCCTACTCCAGCCCAGCAAGCAAGATAAACGTCTTGTTCTGTCTCAGCGGGTCTGTTGAGAGTTGCGGGTCACCATGCCATGCCTACAGTACAGAGTCTTATTAAAGACCTTGTCCCCAGCAGTAAAACAAACAGCTCTGCAGCCTTTTCATCCTCATCAGCGCTTTTCTCATCGTCCGGAGTAGCCGGCCTGGGGGGGGGGGGGCTGCAGCAGCCATCCCTGCACTTCCTTAGATTGCCTCTCTAATCACTGGACCTTGAGCTGTGAAAAGGTCGTTCAGTCCGTTCTGATAGGATTTTGATTCATCTGTCCCCCTGCAACAACCCCCCCCCCAAAGCCAAGCCAACCTGCTTCACAGTCCCCCCCCCCCCTGCCCCCCATGCACATGGGAAAACTGTAAAGTCGGTATTACCCAAGATTCCAGGCGGGTTAATAACTCGGTCAGCTGAAGCTGGGCCGCCTGCAGGCGCTGCCTCCCTCAGCTTGTGCAGGGAGGGGGTGTGGCAGGTCGTTGAGCCCTGGGACCCTCTGACTGCACCCCGCAAAATGAAAGCTATTCCGATTCAGTCACACCAGGACCCTGTGAACACAAACCTGTGTGACGACCAGCAGAGAATTTAACATTTATATTAAAGACAGGAGCAGCTCGTTATCAGCAGACCTGGGTGAAGGTGGGCAGGACATCAGTGACACAAACAGGACGCGTGTTCGTCTTTTCACAATATTAACAATATTAACAAGCTAACATAAAAAAATAATAATGCAGCCATGCACTCATAATGCAGAGGCTAACGGCTGAAGGGAAATGATTCGGTGACAGAGCTGATCACAATGATGATGAGTCATAATCCCTTTCCTTTGTCGGCTATGGACAGAAACTTAGGGCTGGTTTTTCATTTGCCTCCATTTCTTAAGTTCTGCTCCTCTGGCTTGTTTCTGTTTCGTGTCTAACTCTCAGTTGCAGCAGAGCATTGGTGCAAAGGCTTCCGACAGTGTGAAAATATCAGCTCAACTCCAAAGAAAACTGGGCCTCCAGACTTAATGAGCTGGCAGTGGCAGAACAACAGAATTGTTTTTCAGTGACTAAGGCTGCCAGCGAGATGCAGTGTTGGACCCTTCCTCTCCGCTATTGCTGGTAAGCAGTGGCCAGGGCATCGGGTCAGCTCTTTCTGCCATGGAGGTGTCCTGCAAAAAGTGCACGACATGTGGAGGCCCGACAGAGAGACGGGGGACATCCCAGTCCGAAGTGAGATGGTGGAAAAACGAGACGTGAGATGTGATGGAGGAGCGACAGATGCACAACTTCCAGGGCGGAGCGACACGCTCAGCAGAGGCCGTGCAAACATTCGGCACCGTCGGCCTGGCGAAGGGCAGCTTCATGGGGCTTTAGCATAGGTTACTATTTGCTAGCTAGGCGCGGCGGTGACGGATCGCCCACGGATGTGGCAGGATGATACGGTGCGACATGGCGCTCCTATCCATGTCGCTGACAGATGGGTTAGCATGCGCTTGGTGACAGCCCAACTAGCTCTGCACCTGCCACTGCCTGCCTTCAGCAGCAAAGGGTTCGGCTGGTTCGTAATGATGCCGTCTGCCACGTTCTCAGCATGCCCTCTGTCTTCTCATTCCATTAGAGGGCACGGCAGAGGGTGGAAGGCAACCTTCTCCTCCTGAACAAGAGCCAGCATCCGTTGTGCCTTCCTGTGACGTTCACCCACACCAGCACGTTTCCACCAGATAGTTGGAACAACAAACACCAAACTAGCCAAGATGTCGGATTTTCTTGCTGTATATGGGGCTGCTGTCAGCTCTTGCTGGAGCTCTGATCAGGGCTTCTGTGTAAACACATTAGCCACCTTTGGTGCCATATTGAATAGACACACTGGATAATATAGGTCAAGTTTCTTGGAGGAATGACAGAAATGGCTTCAGTTCCATTATAGAGGGTGCCGGGGTGGCAGTGCGATGCTGAAAACACCCAAAAGCTGAGCCATAATGAAACCAGCAGGCTCCCTGTCCTCGTTAACAACTGCCCTCCAGGTATACCGCCTACCCTCCCCATCGCGCCATGGACCGTGCTCTGCTGGACAAGCGGCAGGAAGTAGGAGAGAAGCCATTCTCCCAGGTTGAAACAGTGATGCAGGGAACGTTGGAGGAAAAGGTCCGGAGTGTGTGTGGGAGAGGGAGCTGGACGGAATAGTAAACAAGGAACAGGAACTGCGAAGACACACCCGGCAGTCATAAGTGGACAGCCATCTGCAGAAATGGACAGCGTGCTAGGCGTAAGTGCCACACACGACCGTGTTAATTCTGTTAGCTGAGCAAACAGCTCCTGTAATCGCTTCTATGACCCGGAAGGGAGGGAAACCAACAGGCAGAGGTGAGCTGGAGGAGAAACATCAGGATAGTCCTGGAAATGCCCGGCCGACGCGCTGTGTCCATCTCCTGTTTTCACTTTATTTTATTGAATGCCTATATTAGGTTATTGTGTAAAAATAGAGTAAACAGGATCTTTCTAGAAATCGAACCCATCCCTCTTCAGCTAGACAGAATGCAGGAGCTCTTGTTATTATTGTCTGTCCTCTTTATCTTCGAGAGGATTAGGTTGGGTATGAAGATGTATCCTGTCAAAATGGCAACAGATTTGGACGACAGCCGTGAGTGTCATAGCGGAGCGTGTTGCCATTTTTATAGAACGGCTAAGAGAGACATAAACATCGAAAGAGATTTAGAAAAAAGATTTCTGCTGATGACCTGAAGAGTGATTCAGTCAGACGAGCGATTTAGAAATAGCCTGTGGCTCGGTGTACCACTTGCTAGTGCGTCACACTTGGGGCAGCATGGAGGCACATGGTGGGTGTGATAGGGTGGAATAATGTGCTGCCATTGTGTGCACAGGACACCCCCGTGTCCGAAGGCCTCTTTATTGCCCTGATGGTGCTTCAAGGGCCCTAATTCCCTCCCAGCATTTGTTCTCTCTGAAAATCAGAATCATTTCTCTGGGTTATATGAGAAGCACATTATAATGTGTGTTTGCCCTGATGTGCCTTAGTCAAGGGCATTGGCAGAAAATATCTAATAGGAAACTGGGGGGCACAATAACCATAATAGGAAAAGAGACACGCCGTGCTTAACCCTGCCTTCCAGGGTGTGCCCTGCTTTGTGTCCTGTGTCCTCTGAGATAAGTTCCAGACTCAGGGAGACTCTGTACTGGATGATAATTTACGGATGGATGGATTTTGTTTTATGCAGGTTAAATGGACCTCCAGGCATAAATGGGTGTTGGGTTTGGAAACAAGCGTCATTAGGCACCTATACTAAAGCACCTGGCAGGGCTTCACCTGCAGTGGTGCCTGTCGACTGCCCCCCTGAAGGGGCCCCACGGGTACGATGACTACAGGCCCACGGAGCCCCCCCATGGTGGGCCACACGTGCCTGTCATCACTGCTGTTGGCTGCTGCACATCCTGTATCAGGCAGTCAGGATCTGTAAGCACTGCACAGGAAGAACTGACACCCCAGGCCCCTGTCAACACCAGTCGGCAAGTCATTTCTGTTCATTGAAGAACCCAGAAATTCTTCCTAGAATCCAAAAAAGAAAATACGTACTCAGCATGTGTGTATGGGCCTCCCCAGGTTCAGCCCACCTTCTCCCTCCCACTAGGAAGGTTACGCGTGCGTACACACAACAGCATGACTCCATCTCTCTGTCCAAATACTGAAATATCACCTTTATGCAACAAATTGTTTCTTCAGAACTGTGTGGAGTACAGCTGCCTTAGTAAGATCAACGTCAACTAAGAAAAGATATTACTGAGTCATGACACTTAGTCAAGTATAAATTAAAACATGCGTTGGGAGTCAGTGCACCTCGGATGGCGTTCATGGCTGTACTTTGACAATCTAAAGGTACACTTGGATCTAAAAAATATATCTCTGCAGGATCATCTTTGGCAAGCCTCATTTGTCTCTGTCCCAAACGTCTTTGGACATGTAGAAAAGACACACAAAATGTCTGTGGCCCGTGCTGACCGACGCTAATCTTGCATCTCTGCCAGCAAACTAAGTTATTTCTCATATGAGCCACTGATTCCCCACTCGGGATTTTTATTTTTGGATGTTTATATATCCTGTAGCAACTCAAGGACAAATTCAGACAACAAAGTTCATTACATTAACCTGCTGGGGATTAAATATCTCGTGATATTCAATAAAAATACTTTATACAAATACTTTACCTAGTAAGACTTTATGGGACTTGGTTACTTTATTCATTTCCTGTTTATTTTGATGTCAAGCACAGTTGATTGTTGCGATGCAGATGTGACCATGAACGGGCAGTGCGAGATTCTGACATAGAGTCTTTTTGCTGGATCAGGTTTTGTCACATGGCTCTCCCTCATCTGTGGCATCCCTGCCGTTTCATGCGGGACAGGCGTGAGTCTCGCTAGGCTCATCTGCTCGCTGGCAGCGCAGAATGCCAGTTCTCATTTAAAATAAAAACATAACTGCAAAAAACCAGCAATAAATGTCGCTAGTTGCTGAAGAGGGTACTCCTTCATCAAGTGTTCATTTCGAGGCATGAAGCTTTACAGATGGGCAAACAAGAAAAATAACGTAGTTGCAAATCAGTAACTTGCCGCCGCGTCAGCCTTGCCTATTCATCTTTCTAGAATCTTCTCTGTAAAGCCGCTAATTATAATTAGCATTCCGTTGGCATGGACAGCCCCAACCCAAGCAGAACGAAATTTTTGTCCAGCTCCTTCACAATTATGCAGATAACAATTAAAAGTGTAACCATAGAAGAAGTGGGTAATACTAGCTGCCTTGATAAGCACGTGAATGATTTATATCAATCCACACAGAAAGCCCAAGGTGTACTATATTTCCACAGCGCAGACGTCCCTGCTGTGAATCAGGCTTATAGGGCTGTCGCCCTTAAAGGCTGATTTACCGCCGTGTGCAGCTAACACAGCTTTCTAATTTAGGTTATGTATGGCGCATTTGACAGACCGCACTTTAGAGCTACAGGCTAAGTCAACCAGTGTTTCCTCGCTGCGCCATCTGCTATTTCGAACTGGAGGAGAAGCGCTGCACACCCCCGCAAAATGGAAGCCCTGTCTGTGCAGGCGAATGCGGCGGCCAGCGTGGCGGAGTGGAGGCAGCGGGAAGATGGAGTGCCAAGCCCAGCTGACTCTTTCTCTGCGTGAAGACGATGCCATTTATCCAGCCTCGCCTGGCCTCGCTGTGCCTGCTGTCTCTCTGTGTTACCGAGAAGATTCCTTCTGTCATGTCAAAGGCAGTATTTCCATATTCTTGTTGTCAAGGAAACCAGTGCTGCAGGAGAAAAAAATCCTTTGAAGCCATCTTATCTGAAGCATGTAAATAAGAGAGGTTATCTCTCCCGCTGCATGACAAATAGCATGACATGTTTGACTGTCCAAGGACCTGGTTCTCAATTCCCTGCAAGTCAGCGCCTTGCCACTTCCTTTGAATAGCTGTGCACCGCACAAGCTGTTAGCCTTTTAGTCTTCCTGAACTCAGGGCAGACACTTCCACAAAACCTGGGCAGTTCATTAGTGTGATTTTCTCCTGATATAAAGTGCCCAGTCTGGCCCCACTTCAGATTGCATTTTAACAAAGAAGGTAGAGGATCAATGGGTATACTCTCACCTTAACATACTCCTGTTCTAAATGACCCTTTTTCTCCTTCTATCCCAGAGAGCCAAGCTAATTACCTTGTTATGGTTAATCACAACCACCGGTCATGCACTGAAACCAGATGACAGCATGAAATTGAGCCAGGAATGTTCTACAGTCTGTGAAAAGCACAAAGTCGAGAAAAATTCATTCTGATTGAAGAATAAACCCTGTTTGACTACTGATAGGTTGTGAACACTTTGTTTTTATAAATGGACCAAAAGAAAAAAAAACCTTAACCTTTTAGTAACAAAATCACTTTTAGGAACATGGTTGCAAAGGCGAGTGTTAAGCTGAATTGCAATTAGCAGTATGTGTCAGATATTAAGGAGCTCTGACAGGCAGCACTCAGAATTACAGAGGGACCAAAGAGACACTGCCAAGGCTATTCAACGTGTCAAGGAAAACAGACTCAAAAATCAGGGCAGTATATGTGAAACTAACTGTACCAGCGAAGAGGACAGACACTTAACAGGACAGCTGCCAAGTACCACAGAAGGACAGCTTTAAAATCACCTCTGAACACCTCTGAAGCCGAGCCTCTACACGAGTGCAGGGCTGACAGCACGGCTGCCAATTGGAAACCACTTACATGCAAGGCCACTGCAGAGAGAGGCGCAAAAGCTGGAACCCTAAGAAAACCAAAAAGGCAGCATGATTTGATGAATAATCTTCCATCTGTTTTCCTGCATTCAGACAGGTTTATGCTTGGAAGAAGCTGAAGGATGCCTGGAATCCATGGTGTCTGCTGGTGTAGAGAGGCTCCTCACTGCTCCTCAAGGGAGTCATTAGGCTGGATGATTTCTCTGTGTGGTCACCTAAAGACCAAGGAATATATGGCCATTTCACAGGACCAGGAGCAGCGCAGGGTGCAGACGCTGTTCCTCCAGGATGATGATGCTGCAAAGCAACTTCAGGAATGGTGTCATTAGCACCAGGATCAAGTCAAACGCTTCCTATGGCCTCCCCAGTAACCAGATATAAACATCATTAAGCCATTATGGGAAAGTTGGAATTCATGTTGTACGTAAACATGAGGACTTCACTGAGGATAAATCGACATAATTGTTAAATGTTATAATGGAAATGACATATATAATAGAAGTAGAGTTTCATCTATCTATCATGTGTGTGTGTGTGCAGGGTGTGCAATTTCATTTTTAGCATGTTTTTGGGTTTCATTTTTCGTTTAATGTCTTAATTTGGGGTTCTAAATTAATTAAGGGTCCCATCGATCTCTGTTGTTTTTGTGTTTGTAATTTTAAAATTTTAAATTTTAAATCGAGTTGAATGTGCATTACAATGCGCATGCAAGAGCAAAAAAAATCATTTGAATATTCCGCCGCGGTGCAAAAGTACGTTTCCTAAATCAAAACCTTAGCATCTAGTGCCATATAAATCGTGGGTTCGCCATAGACGGGAGCTGAGCGGCTACATCAAATTACGCAGGAAGTCAAGTCTCCGTGAAAGAGAGCGGTGAAAAGCGTATGCAATCAATGTGCTGCCGCAGTAAAGGCCATGGGACTCAAATGGGAGCATCCCTGGGGAAGGGTATAACCAGCGTGGCGTGTGTTCTTCAGAACTACACTGCTATTGAATGACACTTTATATAAATAAATCTCCGAGTAGCAAAAACTCGTAGGATAAAAATGACCCCCTCTGCTAAAATCAGACAGGTATATTGTCATTCTGGTACGCTGCAATCCTCGTGCTTTTCCTTTATGTCGGAGAAAAGCAGAATTTAAGAACAGGCCCATGGCATATTTACAGTACCAATTACACAGCTCATTTTGCACGGGTCCGTGCATGGATTGCGGGTCAGGCTCGGTACTGTGGCGGCAAACGCCAGCTGTAACCTGCGGTGTAGCACGACAGTCTGTGCCGAAGCAGTGACAGTATGGCACCATCTAAATCACAACATTCAGTTACGACTCGAATAACTAACGTTCAGCAGAACCTAACTTAACGGGTTTTATTGACAGTTGCTTTCCGGTCGTGACATCTTTAAATACTCGAAGAATTCCATTTGCAGCAGAAGCCGGTGGTCAGTTCAGATATATATTAAAATACTTTATTCCTTTGTTGTACAAATGGAAGGCAGATCAACTTCAGGCAGAAATCCTAAAGTCCTTTGTGCAGAAAGACTAGTGACTAAGGTTATGACATGCGGCTTTTGACACTTACGCTGCCAGTTACTAGAGCCGCTGTTACGTGCCAGAACGGAAGAATGGTGTCATTCAGAAGCATTCTTATTATTATGACGTCGATTAGGCCTATTGTATTATATTGTTTGTTGATATTTTATTGCTCTTTTTGCGAGATATTAAATGTCACTCAATACACACTGGCAGGCTATTCTACGCTGAAAGGCAGTTTAAGTTACTTAAATTATTTTTATATTTCTTTATATAATAAATTTTTATAAATTTATTTTTGAAATTTCGCGATCGTATTTTGTCTGCAGCGAAACCAAAGTAGTCAATGAAACGTTTTTTTCCCCTCCGATGTACCTAATTAGCTTTATTTGATCCTTCACATTTCTAGACGAAAAGATGAAGAATGGGGAATAACCGATGCATGCTACAAATACAACGTATATGCAGGCAGGAAATGAAAGGCACCCTCCGGACAACGTTAAGGATGATAAAAATGCGCTGGGAATGAGGATCCTGAATCCGGCGGCGACTCCGGCTCCGGCTCTTGGCGGCGCCCCGCTCCGCTCCGACCGGAATGGCCGCCTGCGCTTGCGAGCAGCTGCTCCTGCTTCTTGGTTACATTGTATCAATCTCCCAGCACCGAAAGATACAAACAGCCATCAAGATATATTAGAGATACGGCGAAACCGAGGCAGGGATTTAAATGGTGGAACCGGCTAGAAGAATGGAATTTATTATTCGGGAAATCGAGGAGACGTGTTTTAATTCTGCAGCCTCTTGAAACTGAATTTTAAAATGCTCTTTATAGCCGGTATTTTCAAATTTGAACGGGATCGCAACGTGTGATGGCTGCAGTCCAGTGAACTGGCCTTTCCCCTTGCTGTTGGATTTCTTGGGAGTACACTGATTGATCTCTGCGATCATTATCACAGTCGTTACTACTTCTGTTATTATTGTTGTTCCTCCTTCGAAGATCGCGTTCTTTAAGTCGTTTGATTCTTATTCTCTGGATCTATGGAGTGCACTTAAATATTCCTGGCTCTGGGTCTGCAAGTGGGGTAAGTACTATAGGAATTTTTCTCCGTTTTTTGGTGGGGAGGTACCCCTAGCTAGCCAGATATTTCGCTGCACTCGCATGCTTTGGCTGCCCGAAAAGCCCTTTGTTTGAGGGACTCGGGCGCAGCTTGGCGTTAATAGCACGTCGCTACTCGGCGTGTATCCGGCTCTGTAAGGCACCACTTTAACTATGGTGTAATAAGCGCCCGATGGCCGCTTGCCGTCCGCCTCCGGTGTGTTTTGCAGTTATTTGGGCTCAGGGACGCGGGGGCTGGCGGGCCGAGGAGGGCGACGGAGGCACCGCAAGCCGACTAGCTAAACACTGGTTGACAATTTCTTTCGTTATCTGAGTTTGGGATATTATCTGCTACTGAGCGATTAACTACGTGCTCTGTCGAAAGCTAGGGACTCTGTATTGTTATGTTATGTACTTTTTCAGAGTCAGACAAATTTATTGTATTTTTCTTTTCCTGAAACACGATAGGGTTTCTTATTTTAATGAGACAGTCGGTTTTTACTGTAATGGCTCGCCCTTAAAGTAGCACATTTGCACAGTTAATTGTTTGGTATTTATTTCTCCGTGCACTGTAGTTGCCAGTCGGCCGCAGCAGTGAAATGTTACTTTCTCTAGGATCGGTGTTACTTTAACGAGGCCCTTTCGGTCACCCGGGTCTGTCTGCGGGCACCGGCTGTGGATGTTCAGGTTCTTTGTTAGACCAAAGTGGAAAAATAAAGGGCCAGGAGGTCTTCTGTAAGATGAACAGGGGAAGGACGGCTTTGGAGCCTGTTTAACGGCAGCCCGGTGGCACTTCGGGCCTCCGTAACAGCTCGCTGCACACAGCGAGTGGCGGGGTACAGGGAGACCCCCGGCCGCCAGCGGTCACCCCGCGCTCACCTGGGGTCTGAACAGGCGTCGCACTCCCCGGAATTGTATTTCAATTCCATTGCACGTTAAAGGACCTTAAACTAGGCCCAGACTCTAGAAAAGGACAGCTAATCTAGCCGGCTTAGCGCACAAAAGTCAAAAAGCGCCCACCGGGCTGTTTAACCCGGGGGGTTTAACCCGGGTCCTTATGAGAATGTCATCGGCGCGCGCCCTAGGGAGGAAGCCGAGCACGTGCTGGGGAGCCAGCTTTTACAGGGGGCCTTTAAAAAGTGTTATTTCTGAATAGCCTGAAATGTTCCAAGACAGTATTTTGAGTAGATGTATGGGACCCTAATAATGGCGTTTGCGCCTGTTAAAGGTTTTTGCGTGTTGTGCACCGATGATCAAGGGTCTTTATTCAAGGCGGTAGATTTATTTCTAAACTTGACGCTTTCCCAGAGAGTATTTTGTGATGCATTTTGATGACGCAAGCATATATAGGATGTGTAGAAAATTAGGTTGTTATGGTGGCCGTGACACATGTAGTAATGTTGGATTTGAATTTACCTTATTGAAAGCGATGGATAGGCCAATAACAATGATTAAGCACCATTGCCCAAATGTAATTTGGCATTTCCAAGCCAAATATGTTAACTGGCACATTGGGAATCATTGACATTAAATAGTTCCTTATTAGTAATTTTGTAAAAAAGCTATGTTCACACATTAGTCTTGTTTCCCTCCAAGTAACAGTTGATCACATAAGTGAAGAAAACAAAATGCATTTATATAGCTGTTCCGATTGCTGGTGTTTGTATTTACTGCAAGTTAGAAATGTGCTGATATGCTGATATTTGATGGCTTCTATTAAAAAAAATATAGCTTGATGGTGGTCTTGGTGGCACCCTCCTTCAGGAGTCAGTTTGTAGACCTGTGATTCTGTAATGCCTGCCACTGGAGATGAACCTCAAGTATAATAAATTCTTTAGGTTACAGCTTGATTTCACTCCCCCATAAAACAGAGAGTGTTCGTGATTTAAATCGAGCAGCTGCTGTGTCTCAGCCTGAGGAATCAGTCCCCAGACAGTTCCCTTAGGGAATGTTTGTATTTAGCTAGCTGCTATTGCCCCTCTCTGTTGGTAAGGTATTGTTCATCATTGTGCTGTATACGTGCAGTGTTTGTGTCTGTAATTTCCAAAGTATCATTGTAAACTATAGCTGTACGTGGATGTCTTGCTGTTGTAAGTGACATTTTGTCATTGTGTGTCATTATGTTTGTGGATGAATTTGCATATGTGTGGGAAGCAGTTATCAACAGTGTTTTATTTGAGGCTTAATAAATTTATCAGCATTGTTTAATTGAATCATTAATTCCTTCTACTGTCTACGTTATAAACCAAATCTGTGAAATGTGCGACATGTTTAGAAATATACTTCATTGACCAGAGAGGGATATTTCTCTTTGTTCCCATAAGTGCTATTAACCTCAGATGAGCAGTCAGAAAATAAATGCTAATATAATTTTCGTGTTTTGGTAACATTTGAGTACACTTTAATGTATGTCCATAATTTTTAAGGAAAATGTGTGGCTTATTTGGTGTGTTTTTTTTACATTTTATTATTATTATTTAATACATTTATATTTAAGTTTTGCTCTGTGAGTAACCAGGGAGACTTACTATGTTAGCAAGGCAAGCCATGTGGAGCTTGTCTAAGCCAGGGAGAATACAATGCAATTAAGTACAAGCTCACCCCACCCCCACTTTACTCGGAGGAAAAAGAAATCATTTCTTTGTGTCCTTGTTTCTGTCTAAATATTTAGTTAAGTATTTGATTTTAAATTTGCAATTTCTGCTTTAATTTTATCTCGTAAACGTTTAGTTGGCAGATCCTCCCTCAGCGATGAGATTAAAACAGTCTATAAACTGAAAGATGTCAAGAATGCCAATAGTGATCCTGGTGATTTCTCATGACACTTTGCTTGTTTTGTAATTACTATTACTGTAATTTTCTCATTGTGCTTGCCAGAAAACATACGTTGCAAACACTATCAGCCCTACATGTAGTGTAACAGATTGTGGCAAATGCTCCTATACATTTGCATGTTGATATAAAGAGGAATGTAATATATTTGCCTATATTGCACACCCCTGTATGTGCTGCAGTCATCCAGTCAAAGGCCTGTGCTGGAGATTTTTAAGAGGAGATGTGGGAGCAAATTATATTCATTTCTTTGAGACATTTTCCATGCAGATGCTGCGTATTTTACTAATTAGAGGCTTTCAGTCCTCAGGTTTATTATTATTATTATTATTATTATTATTAATAATAATAATAAAGCCATACTTCAGAATTGTATATTCCTCATTAGACACTGAGATCTGTGGCTTGACTAGCAGCCTGGATTACTTTCTAAAATATCTCTGCCATGTGGTTAATGGTCTTTTCAGTATGAGAGCACGCCGAATATGTAGCTGTGAATCCAGGATGGGGAAAACTACCTCTCAGCAGCAGGTGTCGTGATGGCGATGGAACTGTACCTGTGAATGTTTGATTTGATTTCTCAGTGGGGTTCTGTGACTCCTTCAGTAATGCGTCTGGTATCGGCTGCAGGGTTTATGTAATAGTAAAGTATGAAAATTTTGTGTTTTTAGAGGAAATATTCAAAAAGACCCCCTTATTCTCTAACTACAGCCATAACCGCCCGGGTTTGTAATATCTCTGACTCCTTGTGCGGCTGTAGGATCAGTCACAAAATTACATTTTAATTGGGCTTTTTTCCCCACATCTAACTTGGAGATCCAGTCATCTTTAACCTCCAGTTAGCCGCTCAGCTGAGTAATACATTTGCCCTGTAGAATAGTTTTTTAGTCTTAATAATGCATGTTGACTCTTTATAGAGAGATTACGACATCGGTGAGGAGGAATGGGTTGAAATTGCCCTTCCACACCACATTTGTATCCAGGCTAAACAGGAGGGTTTGTTAAGGTGACTCTGCAACAAGTCAAGCTGCTGCTTACATGAACATTTCACTGCAGTTTGTGGGGTCTCACCCTTATTTTGCCAGGTAAATATATCCTCATCTGACGAGTATAGTGCCAGATCAGATAGCTGTGCTGTGTGTCTGACAACCTTTTAATGCTGCAGCTCTGCAATCTTTAAACAGGCTTTGACCGTGACTGTAATTGGCTTCAAATCATTTTTAAAATCAAATCAATCTCCTGCCTTCAGCATGTTAATTTTGTTTTAATATGTGACCTGAAAGCTGCTTTATCAAAGATAATAATTATTAATTCTTTTCAGTTTGATTACTCAAAGGCAAAGGGGTTACATTCTACGCAATTGCATTTTTAACGTGTTTTCTTGTTTTTGTGACTAATGAACTGTTGAAACGTTACAATTTGGCAAATTAAATTATCATTTAGTTCTCGCATAGCAACATAATCTAACAATTGTTAATGTAGCCAATATTAATGGTTAGTTTTTCCCTGCTGAACGATAAGTTAAAACTGAGGTCAGATCTGCTGCTATTTTAGAGTTTGCGCTCGGCTAACTGAATGAATGAAGTGTGAGAAGGAAGGGCCAAGTATAAGAGAAGAATGAAGATGGGTGTTTTTGAATAGGCTTTCAACTTAAAGATAAGTCACTCTGGCTTGCAGCATTCTGACATCAAGCATGCGGGTTCCTGGCTGAAGGTGGCCCCTGTTGGATGGAAGTGGGGAGGTGGGGACAATAAAGCCAGGCATCCATTTATATTCAGAGCTGCTTTCCCAAAATCACCATCTCACACATGGACTTCCATTGTGAGGAGGGTGAGGCCAGTTCTGTAAAGATTATGATGACAAAAGCAAGGGGAGTGTTTGCCCCTTTGTTCCAGGTGCTGCGTTGGGGATCCGCCTGTCACCTCTGAATTTAGTGCCCTCAATAAAATGTTAGCTGCCCAAAAACAGCAGTGAATTACAATTACTGCGACCCAGCCCCTGAAAACCGTCCTATTAAGAAGCGCTTCAGTTTTTTGATGAAAATTATATGTTAAATCACTGACACTGAAGAAGGCAAATGGATTCGGATATCGTTTCCAATTCCCCGATCTCGTGGCGAGATGAGCCTAAGCAGCCCTTATCGCTTTAGATTCATTAGTCACAGAAAATGCAACACGAAGTGAGATGTGGTAGCGAAGAACTGGATCTCTGTCTTTTGTCTTGTTTTTGCTTTGGGATTTGTTTTGTGGACCTCTTCCAGCTCCTGTTCGTAAACCCACCCTTAGTGGGTTGAGCTGTGTTGAAACACTCTTGAAATGTTATGACTTGAATGGGCACGGAAACCGCGACTGAAAATGTTTTGCGTCGTGTCGTTTTGTAACGGGCCTCTGCGTCATTCGTTTATTTATAGTTGGAATTTTTCAGTAAATTAGTGGTAACCTGTAGTATGGTCACAGCGGCCGTCGATCTAAGTGCCGGGCATAGAGAACACTCCTGCCTTCCTTCTGTATGTGTTTTAAGCTCAGGAAGCAGTTAAAAGTGGACTACAAAGTCTTACCTAAATACTCTGCTGTTTCTCATTGATGTATTATGGCTTCCACAAACCACCTCTGGGCAAACATGAAACTTACGTTGCAAAAGGAATTTCCTGTTTAAATGTCGTGCAGAGTGTACTGTTGAATAAAATCGAAATAGCCAGGGTCTTAAAGTTCTTTTAACGCACCATCAGTTTGTGCGTAAGATGAGGGGATTGAAGTTTTACTGTGTTTTCTGTCAAATTTCAAATGTGGTGTAGTATTTCTTAAATAAAGGCCGCAAGAGAGTTATGGATTTGTATTTTTGTGTTAAATTGCGTATTTAGTCTATTTAAATTTTGTTATAAAGTGTCAGCATTGAGTGGCTAGCTGACTGCGCTTTGATGATTCTTTAATTTTAACTGCATTAAAAGGCGACGAGTCTCAGCTTGCTTTGTTTTGGAGACTATTGGCAGAATGAAAAATCAGTGTACAATAAACCCTTGTTGCTGCCCTAAATGTCATAGTTTTACTTACTTACTTTCAAGCCGTTTACGCCGAGTGTGCGCTGCACTATTACTATTACAAAAAATTCCCACAAAACAACTACAGAAGGACTGGTTTTTGGAAGAGATTACAGCTGTTCATCAATTCAGATTTTTATCGGCTGTTGACTTGGGATGTAACTGCTTAAACTAGTCAGATTTGGATGTATTGAAGGGACTGACCTGATATCCATTTGCTACTTTAAATGTTATTTTGTGTGGCTGCATTGTCTTCACCCTAATATAGATCTTAAAAACGTCATTGTCGCGCTTCACGCCGAGCTGACGGAACAGTGACTATCTATGCTGACAACCATGTTATTAATCCTTTCCATCAATAATGGCTATTCCAGCAGTACAATGGGGTTTTTAATCTGTCTATAGTCTATTATAATGTTCTTTCATTATCAAGTTCATTTTAAAGCTGAATAACGTTATGCGTTCATTTGGGGTAGGATTAAAAGTATTATGACACATATTAGGTGTCACAGGTCATTTGTATATTACCGTTATTAAAATTTTTGACAAACTCTCTGTAGTTGTGTTCAAGAATTTGTTTTGCTTTAAAGCTTAGAAAGGCACTTCTTTCTATCGCTTGTATAAACAAGAAGCCAAACCTTGAAGTTTTGCTAGGTTCTGCACCACTTCTACATAGAAACGCAGACATTATGCTGCTGCTTACCACAGGTGGAAGGCTGTCTGAAAGACCTTTAGTCCACAAGAAGTACAGTCGGCTAGTTAATAGTCCCTCTGAACATGTGCTCAAAGAAAGCCTGGAAAATTCCAGCGCGTGCTCCCCTTCAATGTAAACATGGTTTGTTCCAGTCGGATCTGCCATTTAACTTCCATGGGTAGAGCTCATCTTCTGATTCTAACGTAAAGCCTGTAATATCTGGAGGTGAAATAAATACAAGTGATTTGGTTGAACAGGGACTTTCAGTGACCTCAGAGTTTTGGCATGGAAGGGTAATTTTGTGCAGCGCAGAATGGCCAATGTTTCCAAGAGCAAAGGTTGTCATAGTGCAGTAGGAGAGGGTGCCTGGTAACCGTAACTCCACTGTAAAACACATTTTACACCCACTGATGACAAGCTCAGGATTTCCTTGCTGGAAAAGGCTTGTTTTTTCTCTGGTCTTCCTTGTGTTGATGAATTGTAAAGCAGGGAAAATGGAATTAAACAAGCTAAGTTGCAACTCAGAAGTATTGTCAAGTGTAAAATATTTCCGGGTTGCCTAATCTTTCTTGGCATTATCAGGAAGGTAAGTAGTTGTGGAATTTCATCAAGAGCAGTATGTGTCTAATTCCATTTTCCATGCCTTTTTATTGAATGTATTATTATTATTTATTATTTAAGCTCGATGGTGACACAAAGAACGCAGCCATCTTTCGCCTTGCTGTGCACCAGCACCCATCAGACTGTACCATGTGTCGAGGGCTGTTCTGCGCACCCAGAGCCGGGCAGCAGACCTTACTTGTCCTTCGAAATCTATGTGGGTGGCACTTATTTTCAGGCATTTTTGAACAGACAGTGACTCCATTCGATTACACCATCATGGACGCATGCGGCTATTTGTTTAAACAGTGCAGCTGCTCACATTTGTACCTGTTTCCACTGATGACTGTTTTTGGTCCTCTGGGACCAATATATATTTCAGGACAAGTAAATCATAATGGTGAATGAATGTTGAATACCTTGTAAGCCTGACCAGGACAAGCAGTTGGGTGAATGGGTGGGTGGATGGATGGGTGGATGTGTGGGTGGATGGGTGGGCTTCATCCCATTAGCACATTGACATGGGACAGACTTGGTAAACATTGCCACATAACATTATGTTTGTAGATATTCTCTAAATGTACTATATTTAAACAAACAACAAAGTACTTGTATGATGCAGAAAGGCATAGTTTTGGCAGGTCTGTAGTGGTAAGTGTGATCCACTGACCAGAAGTATGATTGAGAATACGTCTTTCGTGAGACTTTATTGAAATTAATTATTACCACCCATTATGTTTATTAGTTGGGATGATTATAAATGGATGTGGTTGTGGTAAAGCTCTGCCACTGCGGAGTTCCACTCCTATGAAAATAATCATTGAATTAATACTTGGGGAAATCTGCAGCTGTAAAATTTGCGTTTTGCCTGCATTTCTCCTCCTTTTTTGTTCTGTAGATATTTTCAGTAAGTATACACAACGCCAGGGCAGAAGAGCGGTTTCATTCACCTTGTTTGTTTTTTGTGTTTCTTTTTTTCCTGGCTATGCCCGTTTGCTGAACCTCGTCCCTGACAGGAGAGTGACAAGACGCAAAGCGACAGAGCATGCATCTCCCATGGGCAGGCGCAGTGCTCTGATGGATGCGCTGTCCGTGTGTAACTCAGACCGCGGCGGCTTTGGCACCGACAGATGCGAGTGTCTCATTTGCGGTATTAGCCTGGTGTCTCGCCCAGATCAGATAGGGCCCGGCTGCCACTGGGAGCATAAGGGGAAACGTCGGGGGGAGAGGGTGGTGTGACGGCTCGCCCTCAGAGTCCTCGCCTGTCATCTACTGTGGAGATCGTGATGAACGTGAGGCCACAGTCCGCGGTTATGTGACTGGCTTGACGTCGTGCGGAAAAATCCAGTTGGACATTGGGAGAGGAGCTTGCTACTTTTCTAAGGTAGCTGACATGTAACTCAGATGCTGCCATTAGCATCATAAGCGAAAAGACGGCAAATCAGTTTTGAATCAGTTTTCTGCAGTTTCTTTAGCTTATTTGAAGTGTTTGTATGGCTTTTTGGAAGGTAAGGGTGGTTTCGCATTGCGGTGCTTCACTGTATACATGGAAATTGGAAGGAACCCATGAGAGTGGATGTAGGAGATGCCTTGGCCCTCAGCGTGTACGTCTGCTCCATGTTTCTCCTTCCTCCTCCTCCTCCTCTCTCTCGCTCACTCGCTCCTGTCTGATGGAGCAGCTTCTATCACCTGCATTTGTTTATTCCTCACAGAGGAATGAAGATGTTAATGTGCATCCAAATCCACAATGGTAATTCAAAGGCAGCGCCCAGCACGTTCACCATAAAGCAATAAACATCGAAATGAGATTAAAATATGAGAATAAGACTTTTAGGTGTTGGTGTTGTGACTAGGCGATACATTTGGGAAAGTCCAATTTTTCTTAGCTCTAGGGTGCCTGAAGTATTTTGCGGAAAATTAGTTTCTGGTTTTTGTTTTGACCTCCTAAGGCTGAACTTAGGGATGCCAACCATGATTTTCATGAGTTGAGCTGTATTTTGGAACTTGCTGGTATTTCCATGCCTTTCGGTCCTTTTCGGTTAATGAATTTCTTAGGGAGCGGGCGAATCACATTTTTCAGTTCCGATCCAATTCTGATACATGGTTGATACCAATACAAATTCCGATACAAGAGCTCTTTTTACATTAACAATTTAATATAATAAATGTGCATATATAAATATTTATACTTAAAAAAAATTATATATAACTAGTAAATACAAACAAAAAAATGCCAAAAAATCTTTAATTAGCTACTAGAAAAGTTCGTAACGCACGGTTCCACCTCGTTTGTACATCTTGTTTTAAGCATTTTTGAGGCATTTTGCAGTTCAGTTTGAATATCTTCCAAGTGAGGACACGCAGTGTTTCTCCCCCTGGCACCAGCCTCACTGACACTTTGCTGCGATCGCAGCCCCTCCTGTATCACAAGCTGCAGCGAGGAGCCGATCAGCCCAAGCCAGCAACTCCCAAACCATCCGCTGCTTTGTTTAGTGCCATTTTCCACTAAACGTTACTTCTACTTCTCAAAACTTTGTTTTTTCAAAGATTGCAAATCGTGCTACTAGCTATTAAAAGCGTAAAACAACTCCAGATCTTCCCCCTCTTATCTGATGTTCTTAAGCTCCTCCTACTGCCAAGGATATGCATGTGACATCACAGCATGCAGAGTCACCGCGCTTACAGCCACTGCGTGGCAGCGTTAGTGTTCCGCTTGAATGCCGCTAGAGCACATCTGAAATGGGAATGAGCTGTCGTGCGATTGATGGTACAAATCGATTTTACAGGAAATAGGACCTATCTTTTTACAGACTGCCAAAAGCCAAATAAGTAAGTATCGGACGTGGATCGGTCACACATGGCTCGTACCCGATCTGTCTAATAGGTCTGGATTGGTGCTGATACTGATCTGAATATCAGATCGGTGCAGCTTTAGTTTTTCTCTCATCTTTCCGCCTCGTCCATTTTTTAATTGACAGAACTGTTTGTGCATTTGCCTCCAGTGTCAGGTCTTTAGTCTGGGTAACAGAAGCTTGTTCACATCAGCCTGAAAGAGCTTGTATTGGTGTCTCCAGCAGATGTGCTCCACACAATGTGCCACCCGACCCCCCACCCCCTCATCCAGAGTCATGAGAGGCTTTAGAACAGTTTCTCTCAACCTGGCCCACATTTTTGCTCCCTGCCGGCTCCCTGCCAGATGGTCCAGGAGTTGGGAGGGAGCAAAAACGTGGACTGACTTGGGGTCCCCGAGGACCGGGCTGGGAAATGCTTCTATAAAGCATGTGGGCCTTGCTGAGTGGAATGAACATGGGGGCGGGGAGAGACCAGTTTACAGTGAGGTTATGGGGGAGCATAGCTGGTTGGTAGTCAGCATGATTCGTGCAGCAGCCTCCATGCTGTTTGGTTTTAATGTGGGAGGGGGCCAAGGATGTGATCCTGGGGTGATAGCTGCGTTTAAGTAGATCATTGATTAAGTGTGCATTTCTGTAAGGCCCTTGTAGGGTACACTCCTTGTCTGAGTAGGTAATCTCTTCACCGTGAAGCTGTGTGGTATGTAAGTATAGTCCCAGTCTCAGGACGCCTGAGCGTATATTATGTGCTGCTGTCTTGTGTGTTTGGTCCTCTGTCCCTGTTAAATGTAACTGGTGTATGAAACTGAAAGGCTCTATATGACGTTTGGGGGTTTTTCCCAAAAGGTAAATATTTTGTGGCTTTTACCGTTCAAAAGGCTGTTTTTTGAATAGGCTAGTATGTGTTACTGGTTGAACCAGGCCTCCGCTTAGCAGCGATGCTGACACTTGTTAAACAAACCAACTAACTAACACAGTGTACAGTATTTAGAGAGAGAGTCTGCTACAAATGACTGAGAGGAAGATGAAATGAAAATGGAAACCCTTTAAAAACAGATCAGACCCGGTGCTCGAAAACCAAAGCATACTGTAGCACTGCGTACCTGCTTCGTCATGCTGTCTCTGTGGCGCTGGGGTGCTATAATAGCGAAAATGTTAATAATCGATGGTATTTGCTCATCAGCCAAAAAAGTGTTTATTTGGTGAAGTGGATGTAAGTAAGGATTAGCGTTTATGAAGTAAAGCACTGGTGTGGAGTTACTGTTTATGTAGCTAGCTAAAAAAACAAAGTGAGGCATTGTGGCAACAAGAGGTTCTCAGCTGGGTGCTGTTGTCATTGCAAGCATACTGAAGATAGCAGTCCACTCCCACTTTCCATGTCATGAGTCATGGCAAGAGGAGAGACTAATGGCCAAGAAAATCCAGTTTTTGTAGAATAACACTGTTTGTTAGCCACTACCGGAAGGCTCGCCAATCCACTATGCCATTTCAATTTGGAGCAGATAAACCGTCCAGCCCGGCTTGTCCTCAAACTGACTTTTCCTGGGCTCTTATGTGTTTTTTATATTGTCATTGTCTTCAGTTTGATCAGTTTCCTTGGCCTGTTCTGTACCGGGCCTCTGAGTTGGTCAGCCGTTTTTGCTTGTATGCTTGACACTGTTAGCCCTTTCGCACCAGGGCCGGTGCCGAACCAAACCTAGATTCCGGCCCAGTCGTTGCAGTCACACCAAAGATAACAGCGGTGCCGGACCGATATATCCCGGCCGGAGCTCATCTTCCGGCCCCGACAGATTGCTGGGGCCAGGTTTGGGAGCGCGTGACGTCAGGGGGCAGGGTTAGTGTCGTCAGAGCGGAAAGCGAAAGTTTACGAAGCGACGCGGAAAGAAACGGAGAAGGGATGAATTATCAGAATAACGGAGCAAGTTGTGGATAAGATTAAAAAGATGAAAAGAATACAGGAAGAGAGAGCTAAATAAAAGCGGTGCTGGCTGCTCTACACACAAAGGAAACGGAGCCGCTAACCGGCGGCCGGAGCGCTGGAACCGGATAAGATGTTATGTTTGTGTTTACTTGTAATGTGAC
>JAAGVU020000008.1:1041059-1085113 GCA_011763525.2 Mormyrus iriodes | reverse complement strand
ATGACAAGAAGTTACTGTGCATTTTAACCTTCATATGCTAATTCGTACTTCAGTTGAGATATAAAGGTTAAAATACACGATAATGTCTTGTCGTCTTCTCCGCCGAAGTGCAGGAGTGTCGTTTGCTGATTTACTCAAATGACTCGCAGGACACGCCAAAATTTTGAATGAACTGTGTTGGGTTAAACCCAGGAACAATAACATATAAAGCTAAAAATTATTTAAGCATTTGCCATAAATTCAAAAAAGTCCATTTTTGTCTTCACTTCCGAAACGCTGCCCCTCCCACAGCGACACGCGCGCACTGACGTCATCGTTCTAACCTTTCGGCACCAAGTGCAGTGTGAATGCGGCCGATGTGAGCTCCGGCTCTGGCGAGGGCTTGGTCTGAAAGGGGTATGTGTGTATTTCTGTGACTCTACCCGTGAGATACCTTTTGAAGTTCTGGCAAGGGTTGTCTAAAGTCTGCATTAACTAGGTGTCATCAGGATGTCCACCCCTGACAAGGGGTTTCTATTGTTGAACTTGCGCTTTCTGCACCCCACCCAAACCTAATATTCAGTTTTTGCTCTTTGGTCAGTGTATTTTAGTGTGTATGTACTTCAAAATAATTCCACCAGGCCCGATTCAGTCCTGGTTTCCTTAAAATGTTTAGATGGCTCCATAACAAGCATGTGGCCCAAGTCACCAGAACAATGATTTGTTCTGTGGACATACTGATTGGAGAACCAGGCTTCTTGTGAAGCAGGAACTCGAGCTTTCTGTGTCCCAGCAGCGTAAGAGATATACCAGGTTTGAAAACTCCGTTGGGCTTTCCTCAGACAAGAAGCTTTCACTGCAAATGCCTCAAGTCGCATTTCAGTATCAGAAAGGTTTATAGGCTGACATTTGCTGGAGTGGACTTAGTGACGTGAACACACTTGCAGTCTTAACTGGATTTAAGTCAGTACTTACCCCTTCATACATATTCCATACATTGAAGAAAAAATTGATGATGTTGGTATAAGATGTTTGTCTTCAGAAACTATTGATGAATTTGGGTCTTAGTAGTGGCCATCTCTATGCTAGCCTGTCTAAAGCGTTCACCGTTAAGACTATTAAAGGGACTGTCATTACATGTTGTTCAATTAACAGCTCACAGAAACCTAATAATATACTAATGCCTCAGAGCCAGAAATATGCATGGACCTTATGTTAGTAAAACTCCCTGCCCTGTAGCCATTTCCCTACAAGTAAGCTCTCTTGTCATTTCAGGAAATTAGTATATATGCTTTTTAGTATTTAGAAACATTAGCATGACTTTGTTTTCTGTTATGTAAGGTGCTGGGGGGGGGGTCACGTCTGTACAGCTTTTTTTGCAGAATAACCCTAAATTATACAAAATTTTGTCAGCCATTGACAGCTTATTTCACAGACATTTAAATGTATTTTAGAGGTGTGGAAATTCAAAAGATTCTTTTGTTCTCCCTTAAACTCTTTTCACTGTAATTATGGTTGATTATGTAATCGCTAAGGTTGCTTCACTCAGCTCACAAATCATTAAGTAACTGAAAGATTGATTAATGCTAATTAAATTGGATACTAATTTTATATTGCATAAGTTGCACCAATGAAGTGAGCAGTTAAGATAATACATTAGGCTTTACGTCCAGAAATGTGCCAATTTTAAGTTTTCCAATGTATCTATAGCTTGTAATTTTTTTAGTGAATGCTGTATGTGGGTGGCACATATTCTAAAAGCCCAATCAAACCATGTTAATTGAGAAGTCAAATGGAACAAAAGCAAGCTTAACTAAGGTTTCAGCAGTGGGTTTGAAAACCAGCAGGTTAAGACTTTACAGAGTGCTTCCTATGCCCCATAAGTGAGAGAACGCTAACAGAGGGTGGTGTTTCTGAAACCCACCCAGCAATGCTGATCCTCATCATCTTCCATGCTTCAGTAATTCTTACCACCCCCCCACCCCATCCATACTGTGATTTTTACTTATTTTTAAACCTTGAAAAACAGAGTGGCAGTGAATTGCTTCTTCAACCACTGTGGTTGTATTTACATGTTCATTTGCATTCGGTGTAGCTATAATGCAGAACTTGTCGTGGTGTCACTTGTAGTATTTAAATCAATGTCATGTAGATAGTGTTGGTGATGCAAAGCCCACCTCAGACCTGGTGGGCGGGGCAGTCAGGCAGCGGTCACCACGGCGACCTTTGCGGGCTTTAGCTCTGACATCACTGATTCCCTTATTGCATTTGCGCTTTTTGTTGCGGTTAATTTAGATGGTCTTAGAGGACGGCTTTGATCTGGGACTGGATTCATTGGCCTTCTCAAGCAGTGCGGTTCGGCTGGATTGGTTAAGAAGGTAGCTGGTTTTGACTCATATTCATGAACAAAGTAAATGACAGGAGGGGAGTGATGCTGGCTTGTGAGCATTTTAACATATTGGAGCGGTCTCATGCATATAGTTTGTTATATCCAGAGCGTAGAGGTGACTGCTACCTTGCGAATGTGTTGGTACCTGGAGCACATGTAGACGTGACTTCATTTTGAATAATAGCTTCAAGGTGTAGAGGAAGAATCCCAGCATAGCGTGGCGCTCCAGAAGAGCACCGTGCCCCCCTCCCTGTTGCAGATGGAGGCCGGCTGGACCAATCGCACAAGCTCGCTGCCTGCAGTGCAGGAAATCCCATTTTTGCAAGCCAGCAGCAGCTGTATGTTCTGTTGCCAGCAGGACTGTTATTCAAAACGGCCATTCCAGAATCGCAGCCAACGTGTCAACTAGTTAGATGGAATCGGTGACCTGAGCTGTGGGTCTCGGGTCACGGAACACTTACGGAATGAATTTTAATGCAAACGTTGCCTGTTCGAGACCCCAGAGTGGCTGTGTAGGGACAGTTGACATGAACCGCTCCCATAAAACATCTGGAGGTTTTAATGGGTGAAATTGGAAGTCACTTTGGGTAGTAGTGTCAGCCAAGCAACTTCAAATTTAACCATACATAAATGATGGAATGATTTGGCAGTTAACTACTCACTGTTGGAAAAGTTAATGAGAAATGGAAAGTTTAGACTGCAGTTTTCTAAAGTAGTGCAGTGTAGTGCAGTTTTTCTTGTCACAATACATTGATAAAAATGTTGCACTGGCAGCGATAAGAGGTGGTTATGGCGCAGTGTCAGTGCTTAGTCTCTGTATAAGCCACACTACTTGCTGTCATACATTAAATACGTGTTGCAGATGATCTCCTATTTTTAGGCTTGTTTGTTAGTGCAGCTACTGTTTCCGTGTGAACAGGTGCCTGTGTGATTATCTGGAGGATAAGAGCAGCCGTGGCTGGCGGTCTCCACGCCTGCCGACGTAGCTGGCTTTAGCTGCAGGTGGCCTCGCTGTGACCCGGCTCACATCTTCCCATGTCGCTGCTATTGGGCCCATTTTGGAAAGCACGAGTCACCCAAACGCTTTGAGCGCTCGCTGCGTGGGGTGGCCGGGTGGTCTCACGGAAAGGTTACCTAAGAGAGTAAGCCCGCTCTCGCTGTCCTGCGCTGCATTTTACTGGCCTCAGAAAGGCCTGAAATGTTTCACCGGGTATTTAACATCACCATTAGTATGTTTTTTTTTTTTTTTTTAAAAAGCATCCTATTAGGTATATCTTTCCTGACGGGTGTAGTTCTTGGAAACATCGTAAATCTCCTGCTTTTTATACATTTGGCCAAAGGTCCAAGGGAGCTTCTGTGTCTCTTTGGCTGAAAAATAGGCTCTTACTACCTTTTTAGCAACGAAATTTTAGCCACAGACAGCTAATTGCCAAGGCTCTGCCGTGTGCTCGGCACTTGCCTCTGCCTGGAGCCGCCTAGCAGTGTATCCGCTTCTGGGCCAAGCACGTGCCGCCTCGGTGCTCCTGAAGCCCACGGCCTGCCTTCCCCTTCCCTCTCTCGTGAATGGAGTGCCTGAAAGCATTAATGCCTGGCAGCATTTCTGCACGAGACCCTTGGAAAATCAGTCTGGTGACTCACCGGCCTCTGAGGCAGTGGCCTTCCTTGGTTCTTTGCTACACAGTTGACTCTCCGCACTGCTGTATATCAGTGGCACTGAGGCCCCTGTCACTCACCATATCGACACATTAGTTAGAATTTAATGGGTCTGACTGTAGGGCCTTTATTCATTTTTTGGGAGGGTGTCAGCCAGGGGTGTGCGCTCATAATCGACCATTCGGATAACCATTCAAGGCATTACTGTTTAACTACTAATATCCCTACTTGATTATCTCCTGTGTTATTTTTGGGGTTGAAGTGACCCCAGTCCATTTTCAAAATGAGGATATTATTATTTATTAATTATATGGATTCTAGAATTTAGAACGGAAGAAGTAAAATACACAAGGATTATTCTGCTAATGCAGAAAATCATGGGAATTTATCAGAAAATATGGTGGCTGCTACAATGAAAAAACACAAAAGTCGGCAGGTATTTTGATTTGCAAACTGAAAATTTACACTTTGTGCAAACTCTGTCAAACACATTTTTACAGACATTTACAGACGTTCCAATATTTCAATGCTGAATCATATAAAACTGAAACATCCATAAGTGTCTGTCATGGATGAACCTTTGCTGCACAAGCAGTCGATGCTGACTCATTTCACTGGTTCCCTGGTAGGGAGCAAACCTGTGGACCGTCTGAGGATCCCCGTGGGCTGGGCTGAGAAACGCTCACCTATGCTGCCTTTTAAGGCTGAATGCACACTGCTGTTTCATTTACTGAGTGACATGGTTGCACAGTCACAATAAAGAGAGGTTCCGATACATTTTGCATTTACTGTATCCTGCTTTGCTTTGTGTTTCCTGTGGTCTTACATTGTCATGTGAATAACCAGATAACCGTCGGACAACAATGTCAGTTGTTCGAATATCGAAAACGATCTATATGCGCATCCCTGGAGTCAGTGTATGCAAGTGATGTTTAAATGGTGGCGTGTTAGGGAGCCTTCCCGGAGATGTTGAACAGCGAACAGCTGTCGCTATTAGATGTTGCTGCCTGTGATTTCTGTGGCTCTTCCGTTTGTAGCACCCCAGCAGTGGCTGTCTTACCCCTGCTCTGAGCTGCATGTGACATGTGTGGCATAGAATGTCCCCAGTGGTGTGACCGCCACCCAACTGTCACCTGTCCCTCTGGAATGTGATCACAGTTCAGCCAGAGACTTCAGCACGTCAATGACAGATTCGTCAATGCTGTCTCGGTGTGATGGAGGAAAAATTCACGCTGGTGTGTTCCGGAAATCCTCGAAAGCAGGATTAATAAGATAATACCCAAACATTTAGTTGGCCTACTCTTTGTTTAAAGGGAAAAAGTCGAAATGTGTAGATGTAAGGCAGCTTTCGTATGAGCGTGTTTGCGTGTGTGCGTGACCTTGCGAGGCAGAATGGGTGAGGACGGCATGGCCTCTGCAGCGAGCCCCTGAGAAGTGCAGCCTTCTTCGCGGCCCGGTGCCAGTGTCAACCGCGGTGACATTTGCAGAGATGGAAGCTGGTTGACCCCCGGGGGCTGGGTCCGCGTCACCTTCAGCTCCTGGCGCAAATCTATTTCAGTAACCAGAGTGGGGGGAGGGGGCCCAGCTCTCCGTGCAGGAGACCAATCCTTACTAGACTGCAGCTGGAATTGGACGAAATGAGCCAGGGGTCGGATTCTTCACCTGTCTGTGAAATCTCTGAATGTTTCTGATGTGTTATTTTCTGTAGATTATTTTTTCATAGCCTCACTATTCACAGTTTCAACAGATTTCATTCTTTTTGTGTAATATCCCATAAGCCAGTGACTGTCTGCAGCTGCCTGGTTGCAGTTAGAAATACTAACATGAAGAGCAGAAAACCTGAAGAAATGCAAAACATACAACTTGGTTGTTTACTTATAAAAGGTTACCCCGCCCTTCCTGGAATCAGAGACAGAGAGGAACTGAAAGTAATCTGGTTTACAGAATTGTGGTTCACCTCTGAAGCTCTGCTCACATGGCTGACCCAGCACCTCCTCTTGCCTGGGCCCTGAAATAGCCCCACTCTCCTGCGTTTCCCGGTATCTACAGTAGGTGGGCTGCCAAAAACAGTGTCGGCCACAGAGATGACGTGTGAGCCCCCACAGCTGTCTGTCGTCTGACCGGGGACAGCTGCTGCCCCGTCCTGTCTGCTCCATTTTTGGGACGGGCTTCTGGGCGAGGGAAGGTGGGTGAGGCCGATCGGATGGCAGCCCATGGGTGCTAATGTGGAATTCGAAGGGAACCTCGATGCGCCAAGCGCTCCCCACTTAAGCCCGTGAGTTATGGCCCTGCCGTGCGTTTTTGGAGCTGCCACTCAGCGTTAATGAGATCTAAGCGATGCGAGCAGCGCCCTGTTAGGTCAGTGGGATGGAGGGTGAGAGAACAGCCACGTCAATAGCGAGACAATGTGTGTCAGGCGGAGACCTCCTGGATCAGTCGGTGCATTGTGGACGAGTTCAATAAATCCCTTCTGTTACGCTGCCTTGACTGCCCGTTGGAGTCCAACAGCCAGGATTTGCCCAGAGAGATTTTCGAACAGATATGGGAGAGGGTGCAAGGGTGCGATCTGGTCAGTAGGGGGATGGGGGGCACTTGATCCATTTCAAGATGGAGACATTTCTGCCATCACTTCCACTAACGAGCCAGTCTGTGCGCCTACACCGAATGTGGGGGCCAGATCTCTTTGTTTGGGAGCAGCAGACTTTGCAAGACAGAAAAGAAAATATGTATTTGAGCTTCTCGATTTACTACGCATCACATGGGGGAATTATAACTGAAGAGACAGTGTGGAGGGGAAGCTCTCGACAAGCAGGTCAGAGAATTCAGGGAGCATTTTCTTCTGTAATCAGGTTTAAAATCGGCAGGTGTTTGCGGCGCAGAGAGACCCATCCGAATGAAGGTCTGTTTTGAATTGGAATTGATCTCATCTGCCCCAGCTGTCTCCTCAAGTGTCTTTTGTAGAGCTTTAACTCTTGTGTGTCCTGTAACTCTCAGGGAGTCCTGCTGCAGATGGGGGTGTTAATTATTTACTTGTGGCAGGGGGCGGGGCACATGTACTGCCAGTCGTTCCCATTTGCTTGTCCCCGGTTCCGGCTGGTATGTGAAAGAGAATGGTAAATGAGTTTATGAGGGCTATTTACAAGCTCCATGACGAGCAGCAGAAGCAGGGTACCCAGCCAGAGGCCTTCCATTTGTGCGTGTTTTTGTGCGGCTACTGAAAGGTCCAAGGGTGTTGGCCTTGTAGGTCTGGAACAGGAGATTTTGGGCTTGCTGAGTCTGGGTTATTGAAACCTCCAAAGGGCGGGACTTAAAATGATATTAGTAAAGGCTGTTCTCTATGGAGAGCTCCAGAATAATTTTTTTAAGGGAATGAGAAATATTTCTGCTGTACTTAAAATCTGAAGAGCAATGCGATTAATGCTGCGGATGGGCAAGTTTAATGTGATGTTTGTCACTACTGATGGCAGCTGTAATCACGTCGTCTTGGCGGAGCTGTTGCCTCTCCCCAGCTCTTGTGTTTCCCTGACGCTCATCTTAATAAACAGCCTTGTTAGAGGGTGGCCGCCGTCGGCTGCCTGACAGAGCGGTAAGCCTGCTCCGCGGAGAACAGGCCCCGTTTTCATTGGCAGTCACCGATGATAACGTCACTCGCTCCGAATGGCACCGTCGCTTTGTGCTGCCCGGCGAGAAGGGTTTCCGCGTGTTGCCGTGGAGACGGCGGGTAAGGGTTATGTAGTACGAAGGGGGATTACAGGGAGGTGCAGCTCGAGTGCGCGGCTGCCATACCTCAGGTGGCGGGAGACCATCACGGATGATTTAATTTTCTCAGCAGCCCTGAAAATCCTGACCCAGGCGATGCGAAGGACGTTTTTTGGAGTCGATAAAGACCTAATGAATGACTGATCAGGTGGAATTAGTTTGCACTGCTCTTTGTGGTTAAGACCTTCTGAAAGTCACTTGATAAATAATTGTGCATTTCACTGCTGTGCAGATTCACTGGGTCACTAGACATTTCCGTTCTCTTTCCTAGTGTAATTTTACCTAAAATGGAAGATGTAGATGTCTGTTCATCCAAGGCAAATAAATTTTGTCTAGGAAGCAAAGTTCCCTTTTCATTATTATTATGCTTATAATAATTTTTGTTATATTGTGATTATAAACCTTAGCCAGACCATAAGCACAAAGGGAATGAAATGTTTGTGTGATGTTCATAAGCCATTCAGAGAGGATTAGATGACTTCATTGTGTACAAGTATGTTTCACACACCAGAAGGCACCATTTGCTCCGATAAACATACCTTTGTGTCTAACAGATACTTGTGCAAATGGGTTTCTCGTCGGGTTATTTATTTTTTCCCCAGTCATATTTTCATAGTTGTGGGGGAAATTATTTGGGCTAAATTTAGCTGTTGTAGTTAATGCTTGGATTACCTGCTGGGTTCCCAGTTAATGGATCCTGGGAAGTGCTCCCTTGTCGTCGTATTGGCAGCACACCGCATGCAGCAGCGCGCCCTCCGTGTGGCTAAGCGAGGGATCAGGCCATGCTGCGAGGCCCCACCATCTGGCTGCTGCATTGACCATAAAAAAAATCCAGACAATGGACCTCAACCCTGAGGCTGGGCCTGGGACTAAGCGCTGGTTCTGCTGTGAGGGATGCCCAGCCAAGCAGGTCTCATTCCTGGTGAAACTCGTCTGAGCTGCTGTGTTTTCTTTCATTGGATCTGGAATTTGCTTAGGGAGCTCAGGATGATCCACTGTGACCAACCATTCTAAACGCAATAAGCTTCCCTGATCTAATCATCAATACTTAAGTACACAGGTGACACCATGTGCATCCATTTCCTATGCCGATGGGATTTGTCGTGTTCTTGTCTTTCTCTTTTTATTTAAGGTAAAGAAATGAAAACCTGGTTGCAAGACGGCATGTAGGATGATGGGCTAGCCACAGCAGCACAAGCCCAGTTGTGTCTTTGTGTCGATTTTGGTGACTCATGCACCCTTCCTTTCAGCGTTCGCTCTCTGTCAGCCTCTGTCTGGGGTCATGTGCTGTGGGACAGTTACTTCAGTAGAATCAAGCACGTCTTTCTTAAAGGGTACTTATTTTTGCACAGCTAGTTGATCGTGGGGAGGTTCTCCAACATGACTAGGGACAAAAGCAAATGTTTGCGCACTGGAATAGCTCCTGTATGGGGAAATTCACACAGCAGAACATTGAGTTTAATCTGTGTTCTTGTCTGAGTTTTCATCATGGGGTCTAAGACCAGTGTTATATACTGCAATCTAATAAATTTTTAGTATTAATATTTTAATTTAACCCCATACAATTTATTGGCTTAAGTCATATAATAGACATGAATGTAATAACACTCACTAAATATGGCTTGTATTTTATATATAAAAAATTGTTTAATGGGTGTGTGTGAACCTCATAACATTAATATGATTATTTTACTTATGAGGTCTAATTTACGATTATTTAGGGTAGGGGTGGTTTTAATGGGCCGAACTTCTAGGATTTTCTAACTTCAATATACGAATGTGTAATAGTGTTCCACCATGCATGTCTCCAACAGATTCCACCGAGGGTCCCAGAAGGTAAATCTATGGGTATGGCTTTTAGTTCTGACTTGGAGGTCCTCTTCCACTCGCACCCGGTTGTCGTCAATCTGTAGGTTTGGGAGGAAATGAGTTCCACGTGTGTTTCGAGTTGCTGGGAGTCTGGGTTTGCAGGGAGCTCTGCCTGAAAGGCCCGCTTCACGGGCAGTGAGGGCGGCCTGCTCGACTTCTCTGTGAATGCCTTGTGCTTTAGACACAGAGGTTGCATAGGTTGTGACTTGCAGCACATAGGGCTGTATTGTGTAGGGTGCAAACTGTTTATCTTTGTACAGAAGTTTAAGGAGGGCTCTATGGGTCACTTTGTTGTTTCACAGTAAAACTCTTGTGTCACCCTGTGTTAACAAACCCTTCCCTTCCCCCTTCTCTCTCTGTCTCCTCAGGGCAAAATGTGGGTAGCTGGGACGGGGATACCGAGACCCTGAGGCCACTGTGATTGTTCTCCCGCTGCCCCCAGTAGTCTTAGAAGGCGACAGACCTTACTGTGGCAAACCTGGGCCGCTGGCACTAAGATGTCCCTAAGTAGTGGCACTGCAGGCGGGAAAGGTGTGGACTCGAATGCGGTGGACACTTACGACAGCGCCGACGAATGGGACATCGGCGTCGGCAATCTGATCATCGACCTGGACGCCGACTTAGAGAAAGACAAGCTCGAGATGTCTGGCACCAAGGATGCGGGAAGCATGGCGGCGCCCCCCAGTGCCGTGGCAGCGTTACCGGAGAACATAAAATTCGTCAGCCCTGTGCCCACTCCCCAGGGCAAAGAGAGCAAGTCCAAGTCAAAGCGGAACAAGAGCTCAAAGGACAGCAGCAAGTCCTCGGCTGGAGACGGGGCCAAGAAGGAGGTCCAGGGAAGGGCCCTGGGAGAGGGCGCTGGCACGGGCACTGGCGCGGCCGGCACTGGCAGCTCCAGTTCTGGGAAGGGCCAGGAGAAAAGCGGAAAATCGTCCCGCAGTGTTCCCAGCAGTAAGAAGGACAAGGAGGGCAGCTCAGCGAAGGCCAAGAAGGAGAAGAGCGAGGCACTTGGGGTGGTCGGCAGCGAGAAGGACACAGGGGCCCAGGCCCTGGTTTTGGGGGCCACCCGCAGTGCCTCCTTCGAGGCACCTCAGAATACGGACTTGGCAGCGGCCGAGCAAGTTGGGAATATCGCCCTTGAGGCTACGGGGATAGTCCCGCCATTGGCTATTAAAAGCGAACCGGAGGAGTTGGACAATGGTGAATGCAGATCCATGAAGAAAGTGAAAAACGAGAAGGTAAGTGTGGCCTCCAAGCAGGAGTGAGGATGCCTTTGGGGCGCGGTTTTTGGCTTGCTCGTGCTGTGACTGCACAATGCTGCGAGTATAGTGTGGAAGAATAGAGCATGTGTTTTGCGGTGTTTAGCTACTAGCAGAAATGTATTGACTAGCATTAAAATTTGATTTGGCTCAGCATCCTGTGCTGCGTCAGGCCTGTCTGAAAGGGCTGGCTGCCTCTTGGTGGTTTCTCCTTTGTAGGGTTTTTAAGTTATAACACCAGTTGAACCAAGGTGAAAATACGTGCAAATGCTCTCCGATTAGAGTGCAACGTTTCCCTTCACCAAGAAAATGTCAGTGCAATTCATAGTTTGAGAACAACGTCTAGTCTGCTTAACTGCAGTTGATAGTACTTTTTTTCAGGTACCTTTCAAACAAATGTTGCATTGTGTGATACGGAAGCTGCTGGAAAAACAAAACGGAAGCTTTAGGAGGAAGAAGTCAGTTGTGTTTATTACATACTGTTAATGGGCTTTCAGTAACAGCTTTTCCCTAGTTTGTATTGGGCCTGGCTTTCTTTAAGTGCTGTTAAGACCAGTCCTTGCTTTATGGATGCAAATGCAAACAGAGGCCCTTTGCATCAGCGATTGGTTAAAGGGTTTGGCAGCCCCTCCCCCTTTCCCAGCAGCTTGTTTTTTTTGAAGCAGTGTGTGTTCCTGCGTGCATATGTGCATGCACTCACCTCACAGGAGTGAAATTACAATGTTTCATGTTTCTGTCACATATTTGTGACAAATGTAGACCACGTGTTTAAAAATGTACACAGTTGTCAGCCGTTTCATATTCCTTGTAAAGTATTCTACCATATGTTCAACACTCTTTTTTTCATAGCATATTTTATGTGAATGTAATTATAACAGTCCTCGTAATGAAAACATGGCAATATCAGGGTTTTTACACACATGAATGCATTAATTATTAATACTAAGTGTAAATTTTTTATTCCAAATTAATTGATATGTAATATATATTTGTGTTGCTTTGTAAATTAACTTGAATGTTAGAAGACCAGGTCTGAATGCCTTGCAGTGGGAACTGGTGGCTCTCTCTCTGTGGTTAGAAACACTGAGCTTGTTGACGTTGGATTGTCAGATTATGGAAGTACAAGCTGGCTGACCTAATACTTCACAACTGAAAAAAATGAACCGCAGATGGAGGCCAATAAAAGAATTCGCTGGAAGCGGCCGTGCGGCATTCACCTGACTGCACCTTGCCCTGGTGCCGGCTCACGTCTGCTTAAAGTCGGAGCACCCTGAGCCGGGTAGCATTTTTTTTTCTAGCCGATTTGATGCCTGAGTTTCTCTGCTGGATCTCCTGCGTTCAGCACATTTGTGGGAGGACTTCGAGACCATAAGAGCATGTGCTGAAAATGTGGTCTTCCCGGAGAACAGAGGGTGAGATGGATCCTGGAAAAATGTGCGGCAGTTTGGCGTTTGCCTGTTTACTTAACATCTTCCAACACCTGAAACAAACACCACATTATTCATCACTCTGCTTCCAGCTGTAGGTGGGGGTGGGGTGGGGGTCAGAGCAGGGGAAGGTGTTTTGGTTTACTAGCAGGTCAGTAGGAGATGGCATAGTGAGTGGTTTACCAGAATACCAAAGGCATTCTTGCCTTGAAGTTTACTGTGCCAGTTCTGTACGGCCTTTGGTAAAAGAGCACCGCCCCCGATTACTCTGCCTGTAATCACGACTCTTACCCGATTTTTACTGGTGACTCTCGTATTTTCATTTATCCAAAACACTGTGTGTTTGTGAGTCTTGCAAGTGAAAATTTTCAGGGAAAAAGAAAAATTATGTATGCTGTGCAATTTAGCATGTGAGCCAGAGATAAATCTGGGTGGGGGGGCAGGACTTTGTTTTTCTGATTATTCACCAGAGTGAAGCTGGCTGTTAGCTTTCAGTGGCTGCTGTTTTCCTCTTTCTCATTTTAATCCCATAATTCCCCAGCGATTTAGGTTATCTTTCAGGAGAATGCATCCAGGCTTATTCCTGCTGCCGCCAGAGGCTTGTGAAGTCTAACCTTGCGGGGAGACCAGAGAAGATTCGGGTGTCATTTTCGACGCGGCCGCCACTGAGTGTGGTGTGAACCGCGCGGGCGAGGCGGGATGTGGCGCCGAGCCTCGGCGGGGCCCGCTTTTCACGGCTGCCATGTTCTGCGTGACTCACTGATGCGAGCCACATCTTCGTGTCTGCTTACTGCTAAAAGGATGGACAGTTTTGCACTAAATGCAGCACAGAACATCCTACACTGCTCACAAAGTCTCATTTTCCAAGAGGG
Organism: Mormyrus iriodes; assembly: GCA_011763525.2. Classification (NCBI taxonomy): domain Eukaryota; kingdom Metazoa; phylum Chordata; class Actinopteri; order Osteoglossiformes; family Mormyridae; genus Mormyrus; species Mormyrus iriodes. The sequence continues at coordinate 1,071,906 of JAAGVU020000008.1, read as the reverse complement.
TATAATCTTATCCTGTTGTGTGTATTGAGAAGCTATAGACCTGCACTGCCTACAGAGTTAGACACTGCCCGTAATATAGAGCATTCTATACTATACTGCACTATGCTGTGCTACATTTGTTACATATTCTTAGAAAACAAGAGATTATAATCGTACCTGGTCTCACAAGTGTTTGCACATGGTCAATGGGAAACATTGTAGGTTCTGGAAATTTCTTAATGTTATAATCTTGCCGGAAGAGGCCCCGGTTCATTTAACACACAGACATAGTGCAGATATTAAGGCTGAAACCATTTTATTGAATTATTGGCTTGGCGAGCTGAGAGGAAAGCAAATGTCCTCCTTACCCCCCCCAACCCCCCTCCACAAAGCTGTTTAGACCCAAGCAGCTGGAGTTTTAAAGTGTAAGGTGGCCATTAAATATGATTCATATAACCAGGTGACACTAAGCTGGCAAAGTCCGTCTGTTAGCTAAAGTGGCTTCAAAAATATCTGCGTTTTTATTCAAGTTGCATATTTGTTTAATAAACTGGTACCAGAAAAAGAAACGAGCAATGTCTGTTGTGCATTTGGTGTGTAGCATTGTAGAATTACTACGTACGTTTTTATGCATAACAAGCATCCAGAGTTAACGTGTTTTTCAAGGAATAACAGGCAGTCATAAAACTAAGGTCCAAAACCCAATGAAGATGGCGGCATGAGCAAGCATGCGTCTTTTCAATGGTTGGTGCGAATGGGCCAGTAGAGCCTCTGGCTCCGTCATCAGCCAGCAGGTTCTCCTTATTTTCCAAATATTTCAGCCGTCATCATGTAAGACAAACAGTTTGTGAAATCATTTTCTTTGGCCGACAGTAGAAAATCAGTGTGAGAATTTGTGTGAAAACTAATATCAATAATCTATAACCTCTGAATTCAGCAGCTTGGGAAATGTCTCCTTTTAGCAAACAGATACTACTTCGAACAATAGATTAAGAGAAGTGTTACTATTAGCATATAGGACATTCCAGCTACCTTGTCATTTTGGGTATTTAATCTTTTATCTAGCTCCAGTTTGAATCCATCTAGTCCCTTCAGTATAGTGTTTGCAGTGTTTGGAAAAGGATCTAAACCACCCACTTCAAGTTATCATCTTTCATATGACCTAAATCTTTCTCCAGCTAATTTCCTTGTATGCCCCCCCATGTTCCTGAATCAATGCTAATATTTGAATGGTTTCCTTGGGGTCATCTTATTTGTTTTATATACTTGTACCACCTACCCCCCACTTAAACAAATGTCAGCAGTTTATACTTCTTGTAAATACTGCAATTCTATAAAGCAATATTATCCCTCCTGCAGGTTTTTGTGAATGACCATTAAGCAATGACCTCTGAGTACCAATACCAGCTGTAAAGAGTCTGTTAAAGTTTCTGTAACATATAGTGCTGCTGCTGGTCTTTGTCCCTGCAGTAGTGTCCCTTTTTTGCGCTGCCACATTGTTGAAGCCATACCTTCTGTCTTGAGCGGATGAGTGAGGGGTTTTAAGTATGTCGTCCATGTCTCCGTGCACATTGAGGTCTGTTCCGCTACATCTCCTACACCTGCCAGCACCTGCTCACAGAGGAGAGGACGGGCACTTGATGGATTGCAGGCATGGGGTGGGGTGGGGGGCAGACTCTGTAGGAGTTGTCACCAGAACAGACGGCTGTGTCCGTGTGCAGCTTGGAGAGGAACTTCATCTTAATTGTATTGGCACGCGAGGTCACTGTGAAATGTCTAGAAAGGCACGTATCTGTGACCTGAACGCAGCAGTCTCCCGGCTCTGATGAGGCTTTATTAACTAAAACGCCAGCGTGTCACGTCCTTGGGGCCCCGGCGCCAAAATGTCTTGTTCTTACCTTTTCTTCTATCCGTCTGTAGTCTGTCATCTCAGGGTCACTCGTTATCTAACTGCGTGTTGTTCTCGAAGCGCGCGTAAGGCTCCTCTCTTGGGCACATGCTCCTTGCCCTTGCAGTCTGGCAGTGGGGCACAGGCACTTAATGCCCCCCCCCCCCACCGTAACCTTGGCCAGGCCACAACAGAGGAGGCACATAAGCCGAGGTGGAAAATAACACCGGCGATGTCCTTTTTTAAGAGAGAGAAAAGAAACTGGCTCCACACTGTGTGGTTCTTGTGGAGTTTAATCACTGCTGCACAGCTGGGAAGGAAAAGAGCCCTTTCTGCTTTTCTTAGCTGCTTCTGACTGGTGCTATTGTGTTACTAAGCATTCCTGAGGCGAGCACCAGGATTTCTGACTTCAAGGGAAAAGAGCAATAATTTCAGTGTTGGGTATGTGTTAGGTCTGTGTTGGGTCTGGTTGACTGCAGTCCATGGAGACAAACACGGCTACTTAAAGGGTTGAAGCAAAAACATCTGTGGTGTTTGTGCCCGGAGAGCAGCAAAGCCATGGCCAAGATGGCGTGTCGATTTGTTCTGAGCTGCAGGAAGGTCTGGGAAGCTGGGGGCTCATGGTGATGGGGGGGTCTCGCAGCCCTTCCTTGCTCTTCTCTGTCTGCTGTGTCATTTCTCACGCTCGGCTTCTCTGTGTGGTGAACATGTCCATCTGTTCTTCTGCTTTGGAGATCGATCAAGCCAGCTGGTGATTTTTTTTTTTTTCAGACCAATTACAGAATGTCCGTGTTAAACAGCGAGGGGTGCTTGTGTCTGGGGAGCTGGCCGGGAAAAGAACCGTCTATCTATGCCTCTCCACCGATGCCGGGTTCATGACTCGAATATAGTGCAGCAGATCCCAGGGATGGAACTGCTGGTGCTGTTCGTACGGATGGGGAAGTGCTTGTGGCTCACCATCAGGGCTTTCGTTCTGTGCTCGCTGACAAATGCCAGTGGGACAGAACATTGTAGACCCATGGTTATCTGCTGCTCTCTGGCCAGTAGCAGCATTGCATGTGCATTATTTTTTCTTGGAAAAGGGGATATTCGGGGAGCGTGACAAGACCTACCTGAAGCTTATCCAAAAATTAGCCAGTATCCATAGCTTGACAGTTTAACAGGTAGAAAAACATCCATCCATCCATCATCCATATCATACATCCAGTATAAGGTCATGGGCAGCCAGTCTCCTGTAGCCTGTCTCAGTCAGAACAGGGCGCTGTGCCAGTACACCGCAGGGCCCACAGCTGCACGCGCTCATAGGCTGTGGATTATTCAGAGGAAGCCCATGCAGACTGCAGCCCGACATGAATATGAATGTTACATCTGTGTTATGCAATTTTCTAGCTGCAGCAGCCATGCCCAGCGGTAAATATGATAGGTGTGCTACGCCATAATTTGAGTTTGCTGTTATGCAGCATTTGGACTGAGGGGAAAACAACATGTTTCTCACTGAATGAAGCCTCTCTCTCCCACTGGCTCTGCATTCTTTCAGAGCGACTCTCCCACCCGACTGGGCCTCTCCCTGTACCTCACAAAAACCACATTTCACAGCAGATAAATTGATTTATGTCCACCCTCCCCACTCTAAAGATATTTATTAGAACAGATGTGCAAAATATTGCGTTTGGCACCAGGGCATGGAATGCACTGCACAACACATGCTAAAGGTATCGCATTTTTCAGTCAGGAATACACCTGTTTGTCAGTCTTTGTCGCAGGTTGTTTTGAATGTATTCTGGAGTGCATCGACCTCATTTGGTGTTGTGTGTTATCAATTTGTTCTGATTCTATGCATAACTGGAATATAGACTATCCTGAATGCAGAATGCCTACAAATACACACTGTCTCTCTCGTCATATCAGAACCCTGCAAGATAATAAGTCATTTTTGCGGTTTGCATATTTCTGCTGAAGGAGGAATTGCTCATATTTGTTCTTTTCCTACTAAGAGCTGGACTGGGGGTCCTTGAGGACCGGGATGAGAAACATCTAGTTGACTCAAAATATTGCAATCAGCTATTACTGCTCGCTTAGCTAGTCCAAATTGAATTTGTCTTCTGTCGCTGTCTTTAAACTGCAGTATGTAGATTAGCTGGTGACTGTGCCCATCATCACACCTTTGCCATTCAGCGGTGTGATTAACTGTATCTTTACATGTCTCACTTGCATTGAGCGACACACATGCACAACACACAGCACCTACATTTCTGTGGGGGTGCGTTTGGAGGCCCCTGAGTCTCGCTGGCAATATACCATACAAATTTGCATATTCTCTTACAGTATTTTCCATACACCACTGCACAACAAGAATAACTCTGAAGTGCAGCATCTAAGGGAAATTAGTGGGTGTATTTATAGGTCAGACTGCTAATTAGCTTTGCATGAATCGTCATATGTCATGTTGCTGATTCTCACAAAGGTCAAATCCATGGTTCTTGTTTTGCAAGATCCACCTTTACAGTGAACCAGGTACTCCGTCAGGTCATTTACAGGATTCCTGTCTACAGCTTTGTCTGAAGGATCAGTTTTCTTGTGTGTTCCTGATCAGGGACTTATTTATTCATAATGATTATGGAATCTAAAGGGCTGTAATATATTTTTCCCAACGCCTTTGGCAATAAAATTTCTCTGCTGTGGAGTTGGAGATGCTTCAGTTCTCTAGTCAAACAGAGGAAAGACTCTTCCGCTCTTCTTCCAGAAACTGGATTTGGATTCTGCTGTAGTTTGGATGAAAATGACACAATAGAATCTTTTTTTTCCAGTGGCAAATCCTTTTCATGCAGCAGGGAAATGGAGATGAGTTATAAACACACTGGAGAGATTTTCCTACTTATGGATTTTTTTGTGTGGTATATACATTACACATCCATCAGTGTCTCTATGATTTGTGACACTGAAGAGTTCTGTGCAAGCTTTGAGTTGTGCTATACAGAAATGAGGTGTTCATTAAAAGTGTTGTTAAAATCATGCTGTCGCCTCTCTGGCTTTGGAGTGTGTCTAAAATTAGCTCAGAGCTTGTCCGCAGGATGCACACATCAGGGGACATTTAATTTCTCACTGCCAGAAAAGAGGTTTTTTGCTTGCACTTCACCTTCAGGAGCTTCCTGTCTGCATCTTGAAGTTTATTTGTCTGTGCTGGAGGGCAAATCTATGGCAATGGGTCTTATTTTATTTTTCACAGGGACCAAACAGCAAGTGATGTGTTAGCTGTAAACAGTGGAAGGTCACGCAAGGTGATCCTGAATGTCTGTCTCACGTGGAACCTTCCAGAATGGGGGCTTTCTCGTGTTTTCTTTCCTCTCCTCTGCCTTTCTTGCTTGTTTTATTTCTTCTGAGACAAAACATCTCTTGCTTCCCTCTGTGACACTAGATTGTGGCGTCGTGAAATCTTTGCATGTTCATATGCTTGGAATAACAAGGAAATTTATCTGCAGTATGTGTGCTTTTGACTGCCCATGCTAAGAATTTTCAGCCTAGGGGGTGCTGCAGAAATGTGAAATTTTGACACAAGCACAGTCACTGGTCTCTTATAATAAATAATGCTGACAGTATTTTAAAAACCACCTCTCATTGTACAAAACTGTGTAGGACATAAGTATTTTTAAATGGTGGTCTGTCCATCTTGTGTACTACTGTAGAATTTGTAGGCTATAAAGTCAAATGAAGTCTTTACCCATTCATCCCCAATGGCTGAGATGCATTCTGGGGCCCATTCAAGTGATAGTGTGTAATTAACTGAGATGATTTCAGTTAAATGATATTTTTATAAAACGAATGTGCATGTTTTCCTGTACTCAACAGCTAAAGCACACTGGTGTTTAGCTTTGAGTAATTACCACTAGCCATTTAGAAGGATTTAGCTTGTCCACATGAGGTTTTAGTAAATATGCCTTTCCAATTAGTGGGAAAGAGATGATGCAGATATTAAGCATAGATCATTGGTGTGAAGGCTGGGAAGTAAATTAAGATAAATCAGTGATGAACTCCCATAGTTCAATGGGAGCATGGAAATCTTTCTACCAACATGACAATATTTTTGCATAGATAAAGGATTTTTGACAGCACCAATAATGAAGCTTATTTCATGGAACACCCATACAGTGGCCCCTAAATGAACATCAGTACAATAACAGTGTATTAATAGTATTTCTGAAAACATGCAGCTAATATGACGTGATTAGCAGTGGTTAAGCAGGGATTTCTGAATATGGCTAGTTGGGAAGGTGTGCTGGCATGTCTGAGGCAGCACTCTGCCAGAGTAACGGCTAGCTGAGCCCTCTGCTTTTTGCAGGCTGGGCAGTGTGGGTGTCAGCATGTCAGACATGGTGTGTGCTCTTCAAGAAATGCCACGGAAAATTGCATCTTAATGACTAATATAACCAGTTGAACTTTATTTGGACATAGTCAGCTCCTTATGGTTTAAGTGCGTAATGTGTAAGTGCTAGGAGTAACTTTCAGCCTCTGCCAAATTCATTACTAAGTGTACATAATTTGATGTCCTCCTTATTTCCCATGCACATGCAGAGCAAGGTCACTGTCCCCTTTCCTTTTGCTGGAAGCCATTTTGAAATGTGTGTCTCCTCGTGTTCTTGGGTTTATTTCTTAGCGTTGTGGAATTTGCTAGATGAGAAATGGCTTTCAAAGAAATTAGGGGTTTTTGAAATCTAAATGAGTAGATAAGAGACAAGCTTGGTGCCCGCCCCCTTTTCTGTCAACAGGACGCAGAGAGGAAGGCATTAGCCACTTTGGGCTTGGGTCTGACTCGCCTCCTGTAGTGCCGCTTCACTCCGTTTCACTCTGTTTGAAGAGGCCCCCCACCCCCCTGGGAGCTGTTCCTACTCTGCTTAAAACACTCGACAGTAATTGTTTTCCTCATGTCTGCCATTAGCCTCTGTCTCCACTGTGCAGAAAATGGCTATGAGGTTGAAGTAGTCCGGACACCATTTAAAACGGAAAGCAAACACACAATGTGACGTGGGGGAAGGGGCCACATTCAGATCAACCTGCCTCATTAAAAAAGGTAGTGGTTTATCCCAAGGGCCACTATTTGACTAAATGATTTTTTTCGTACAGATTTTCTCAATGTTCTAGCGAATATCTAAAGGGATTAATTCAAGCATTGCTGTATCACCTGCTGTGGGGGGGTTGGATCTTTCTTGTGCTCTGCTTGCCATGTGGAAAACGCTCTGAAGAGAGGCAAGGTTGGCACCGGATCGAGCCGCGGCCTCACGTAGAGGCGGTTAAACCACAGGAAGCGTGTCTCTTAATTGCCTTTACCTGCCATAATCTGGCCAGGCTTCCGCTCAGCCTCCCTTCTTCAGCAAGCAAGCTGCTTGAGCGAGGGGCCCCGTTGTATCCGGGACACCATCCAGGACGATGAGGTTGGTGCGTACTGGGAATTCCGCTATGAAAGACTGGGATTCTGCTTTGACTGCTTGCTCTATTCACAGCTGGGGTTTTTTTTTTTAAAACGTCATTTGTTATTTGAAAAGAATATGGGAGGATAGTGTCTGTCTGAAAGGCATGCTAATATTTAGTGGAGAAATGTCACCAACATTGACATGCTATCAATATCAGCCGAATCTTTCAAGTAATGCATTTGTTTGATGTTCATCTGTACGGCTTTGATGTAAACAATATGCTTTGATCATCTTTGAAACTTTCCCAATAGGTACGTCAGTATGTTATCATCAAAAAAGAAATTGTAATGCCTCTGTGATTAATTTATTGCACTCTGTAATTCAGGGAAAACTCCAAACTGCAGTACTGGCTGCTCAAATCTCCACAGCCCACTGATTTCCATCTTGACTTGTTTCGTTATGTTTTGTTTTTTTTTTTTTAACCCCCTGCTCCCTGAGGGTTTGTTTTTCCTGAATGATTCGTCATTCTGGAGATGGATTCCTACAATAATGTTCCCAGTGCTAGGCTGTATATCAGTGTGACTATGAGCTTCTCAGGAAATTTATCCACCGTCAAGGCCCAGAAATAACATCTCCAGCTTTGCTTTTGTTGTTTAGGGGAGCTGCTGTGGTAAGATGGATAATGGGACAAAACCAGCAGCGTTTGGTACAGGATATGCTCCAAAACTCACTCTCATTCTTTTACTATTTTACATTTGAGTCTCAATACTAAATAACAAAACTAATAATAAAACAATTGTAAATTACAGGAATAATGGAATATATCTTGGCCCCACTTGAGTCTTGTCAGTCTTCACCTGTGCTAAGAATGCACTGTTTATGAAACTGCGTATTGGTTTGAATTAGGTTTGCAGCTGGTTAAAACTAGCTAGAGTAAAGCCTGAAATATTTCTCAGTCATTGTGTGTACAAGGCTGTAGCCTGTAGCTCTGTCTGTGGGCATTAGTGTATGGTGTCAGTTCATTGTCCTTGGGATAAAGGGGAAGCGAGACGACTGACTGGCTCTGGCAAACTTGTTTAAGGAGCGCGGCTGAACCAATGCAGCTTCTGGATTGGGTCTGGAGGGAGCTCCCATCCCCCAGTACCCTCGGTCAGCCCGCTACGCATGACTGCAGCCTGAACCATGCGGCCTGGCTCTTTATAGCCATGTTGGATAGCAGCCCTGGAGATCCATGTCAGGATCTGTGGGAGTGTCTTAACGTGGAAATATTTAATAGTGGAATCCTGTCATCTCTGGCCATAAACATAGCTTTTCAGCATCTGGCAGTCTCCTTGACCTGGAGTGTGCTGTTTTGGGCCCCTCCCCCCATGGCCTGACCGCAGAAAGCTAAAGCCAGCTGTGAAGGAGACCGCTGTTCTGTACTGCCTTGCAGATGAAGTCCTGATGTTCTGTAATGTATGAGCCTGAATCGTACAAACAAGGGCGTTCCTCTGACGCTTTCTAAGCAAGCAGGTGATTTTACCTCCATATGGCACACAACCGTCATTGTTGTTTAGCCTGTCTCATAAACTAGCATGGGATATCTTGGTGGTGTTGGAGATTTCATTTAAAAATATTGAATATGCTTCTTTTGCTAGGTTTTTATTTTTAATTTTGTAACAACTCTTTCCTCTGTTTATTTTAGTCTAGATGGTTAAATATATTTATCCTACTTGTGCTTAGCTAGCGCCCTACCATGGACTTGAAAAATGCTTAATGCCTGGACAGGTTCTCCTACATCTAGGCTGCAATTGATTGATGATGCCTTTATGCTTTTACAGTTTTGTCAAATGGTTGAACTCTGGCATTCTTCCTACCGTTTTAGAGCATTCCTCATTAACGTATTTAGAAAAGTGTATAAATTCAAGTTGTGAAGCCCTGGGAAAAGGTCAACCTCATTTATTAGCTGATGCTTTGATCTGGAATTAATTCTTGAAAATCAGTTGCTTTCCAAAGTGAACATCTATCAGTGGTAATTCTGTTGCATTCATTTAGATGCTCAGAATATTATGCTGCTTAATCTTTTCTTTTAACCATTGTCATGTAAGCTGCGTTACAATGCTAAGCTTGTTGCCAGATTGTGTGATTTAACTAGGTTTTTTGCGAGATATTAAGCTGCCATTCTACCCAATGGTAATACGGTCTCTGAAATCCGTAGTATAATAAACATCTAGACTAGTTATTATAATTTTGTTTGAGGTTTTATGTGAGATTTAGCAATGTAGCTGCATAGCTGTTAACCAAATCCAAGGAAAACGACCAGTGCTTATAATTCAAAATACCAATAGATTTTACAGCGTTTAACTATTTTATATAGTTCAACTATATATTTCTCCACTTCGGGCTAAATGTTAACTTGAATATTCATTTTGATAAAACTGAATCTCAAGGGGGAAAATATCAAGTAACTAATGATATGAAATGTTCTATTTTCATTCTATTTTTGTAAGGCTTCTTGTGCAAAGGCGAACATTTTAAAAGGAGGTTATTTTAAAACCCACATAATGCTTATATTATGACGTATACATACGAGCGGCAATGAAGTTACTAATATGAATATTACAATGAGCTAAAAATCCTTTTATCCCTTGTACTGAGTGGAGCAGAGCACGCTTTTCCTTCCTCACCTTTGGCCGCTCCGCGCTGCTCGCTGTATCCTGGCCGATGGCGCCCTCAGGACGGGCGGGAAAGTAGCCGCGCGCGCGGGGCTGCGGCCAGCCTCGCGGAGAGCGCGTGCGCGCGTCTGTGAAACAAAGCCGCGTGCGCCTCTCCGCCCGCCCGCTTCCCGGCTTTGTACGAGGTGCGTGTGTGTGTGTGTGTGCGCGCGCGCGCGCACTCGCGTCGCGTTCTGCGTGCGGCTCGGCATGTGGGGGGAGGGGCGGCAGCCCGCTCGCGCTGCTAATTCAGCTCATGAAAGGCTTGTGCAGTGAGAGCAGCTGTCTCCCATTGTCAGCCAGAACGTTTCCAACGCGCCCCATTTCGCCTCTCCATGCGTGAGTAGCAAGAGAGCTACAGGGGGAGAGAGTCAGAGGAGGAAAAATGAGAGAAGGCGAGGATTATTAATGGCTCAGAGCCGCAGATAGGTTTCCTTTCGGGGCTAGTGGGAAGAAGAGGGTCTGTCAGTTTCCTAATACATCATTAATTGTTCGCAGTGTGTCGTATACGGAAGGAAGAGCTGGCGAGCGGGAGAAAAGGGCATTTGGGGGGTAGAGGAAGACCGAGGGGGAGGGGAGACAGGCTGCTGCGAAGGAAGCCGGGGGAGGGCTCTGCATTATGAATGGATTAAGTATTTTAACCCCCTATAGACAGTTCAAAGCTTTTGGGTCTGTTCAGAGACTGTAAAAGCAGAGAGAGAGCGTCAGGGAGGAGGAAGGAGTTTGTCCACTAAGAGAAGCCAGTCCAGCATTCTTGAATCCTTCAAGCATGTTGTCTGATTATCAGAACAAAACCCCTCTGTGGGAGGGGAAGGTCTCAGCTTTACATTCCTAGAATTTGCCTTGTATGGAGCCTGGTGTTAGATTTTGTTGTTGACCTGCTGAAGGTTCAAAGCACTGTGCGGAGGTCTGTGAAGCATTTTCCTGGCTGTGCTGTTGCTTGTCTAGTGCAGAAAGGTAAAATGTTTCTGTAAGATTGTTTTCTGGACTGGGATTATCTAGGTTCTTTTTGTATGAAAAAGAGCACTTCGATTATACTCTGTGAACTCTGCATTCAGGTTCTTCTGCAGGCTAGCAAAGAAGAGGGTGAGAGAATTCACGGGAAAGGTTTGATGGGCTTCCACAATGGCAATAAATGACAGCCACTCTGTGATTTCTCTGTTCTGAGACTACCCCCCCCCCCCCAGAGAGAACATTTTCCACCAAGAGTGGGGACCAAGCCTTGAAAAGGGAGAGCGTAGAGAGGGGCTGACCTGCATGGGGGACTGACCTTTGACCTTGGGGCTGCCATTAGATGGTTGCTCTGTGAGCAAGGGGTTGTCTTTCAGGTCAAATAGCGAGATACTTGCTTAAAATGGCCTTTGAAAAACTATGGGTTGACCTAGAAGATAACCTACCGAGGCAAATTTTCATGCATGCTTAAAACCAGATTTGACCTGTATGATTTAGTTTAACTTTTCTGGATTGGTATTGGGGTTTAGACCAACACATACGCACACATCAACAAGGAATACCAATAGAGCAGGGAGTATTATGTAGGACATTTTCATAATATTAATTTTTGTCACAGGATGTACCCCTCTTTCTTATTTATAAGCCAGGCACAATTTAAAATATGTAGTTTATTGGTCTTTTCAGATCGATCAAGGAGTTTAGTAAGTGGGGTTTTTGCTTAAAATAATCACTGGTTAATTGTAGTATGTCCTTTAAAATAAATGTTTTTCTTTTTTATTTAAACATGAAGTACTCAGAAATCTGAGATTGTTTAATAGTGGTAGCTAGCTCGATAATGTTGGTATTAAATTTTAAAGCAAGCATGAAGCTTGGACTGGGAAAGCAAACTGTTTTGTTTGGATCTTCTGGGTAGCCTTTTCAGGAAAGTAGTTGACCTTTAAATTCTTTATACATTTAACTTGTCACAAGTAACTGAACAAAGCCTTCTGTCTTTGCGGCAGTTGCTGGTGCACACTGTCTGTCTTCTGTGAGTGAAGGGAAGGTGACTTTCTGCCTTACTATATAATACACTTACAGGCGGGTAAACCTGAAGAATGGAGCTGCTGATGGTATGGACTTCAAATTGGTTCTCAATGGGGCACTGCACTGGAGGTCTAAATTGGTTTTTGTGTCGTTCCCGGTCTCTCAAATCTCAAACATACTTCAGGTGTGTATAGACCTGCGTAATTCAATGGCACATCTCAGCCATGCTATCATAGAATCCAGCATTTTGCTTTGCAAATACACAAAATGTTTGTTTATTTTTTTGCTTTCCTCTGAGGGTCTGGGGACAGGGTGGGGGGGTGGAACATTTTTTTCAGAGTTAATTTTCCTTTTAAAAATAGGCTGTACAGAAATAAGAACCATGAGCGTGTGCCCAACTGCAGGTCCTCTCAGAGCATGTGCTGATGCTTAACCATGAAGCGCTGTAGCTTTGTGGTTCGAATCTGCTTCCCTCTAATGAGGGTGGTGTCTCACTCTGAGCCGACACGAAGACACCTTTGGTATGATTAAGGACGGCACAGAAAGACGGATCAGGCGCTCTTGGCTCAGTCACCCTCTTCAGATATTTAAGCTCAAATGTCCTACCGGGTTCCATCCCTGGTGGTTTGAAGGCCAAAGCACTTCAGCGTTTTTTCTGTAAGGGTTTTAGTAGATATGAATATTTAACCCGTGCACCTTTGCATGTGATATCCCCCTGAAATATGGTTATTGCTAGTTCAGCAAAAGATACTGGCTAATTTTGAATACAAGCGAATTTTACACATTTTACTTGGCGAATTGAGTTTTCTTTTTTTCCCCACACTTGGACACTGTAGTAAGTTCTCCCTTGTGTGAACGTGTCATGTAGTGCCTTTTGACTTGCTGAACTTGTGAAAAGTGTCTGAAAAATTTGTTTTCTCCCACACTTGCCAAAATCTGAAGCCTTATACTTTACTGATAGTGTTTGTGTTGATGGGGTTTAGGAATAGTATTGATATAAGATTTATGTCTATGGGTTCAACTGTGAATCAATGAGATTAAAGAATCCAGGTCTTGGTTTCAATAATTACTTGGTTTTAATTATTTTAATAGAAATATATTATTAATCTTTCCGAAATTTAAGCTGCCCCCAGTGCAGCCTGTGCTAGTGTTAATATGGATGGTCTGATACATAGAGCAGATTTTCAAAGAATAATTCATGTCGAAGTAGAAGCAGCAAGCCTGCTCAGTATTATAAAGATGTTTTTTTTTTTTTGTCGCCTAGCATCCAGTTTGCAAATTTATGTAAAGCTAAACATGCAAGTGATCTCTTTGTTAGGAGTAAGGATTACCTTATATTTATGATGTTAATGTATTCTCATTGGCTCTGAGTCACACGAGTGCCTCACCTGCCGAGTGCTTTCTTGGAAGTTAAATGCTTTTGTAGCCTATACATGTTGAGTTGCTTTAATACAGAGGCTTCTGCTCCCATTCAACAAGAATCGTATAGTGCGGCTGGTTTGTATGACATGTTTGCCTCATGAAGGAATAGTGAAGCGTTTCTAGCTGAAGGTGGTTTTAGGATTTCTAGACTTTTCCCTAAATTCAGAGTCTTTCCTTTCCTTACTTCCTGTTGGGATATGTTTACCAGACCAGAAATAAAGGATTTCTCCCTCTTTGTCTGCCTGTGTATAGTGACGTTGTAACATGCTTCCATTTAAAGCCCATCCCCCACATTGGTCCTGTCTTCCCAGCCCCCTGTTTCGATAAATCCACCCACATCTCTCCCTGCTTCCCTGGACTTGCAGAGGCCTGGCTTGTCTATCTTTGTTACACCATCAGTTGAGGGGTGTTTCTGTGGCTCTCACCTGCTTGTCTGGTAGTTTGATTTAGTCAGAAAGGGACTTCTGTCCTTGCCTGTGTGTGATTGAGCTCCATGCAGGGTGAGTCCAGGCCAAAAGGCCAGTCATGTTCATGAGAGGAATCCTGAGCAGAAATGACCCCCCCCCCCATGTGGACTTGTTATTCCAGTTAATCTGGTGTTCCTTTTTATGAACGTCAAGCGTTCACTGCTTGCGTGAAGCAGCGCCGGCGACGAGCTCAAGTCACGGCGAGTAGAAGGTGCTCTCCCCGGCCTTTGGCTGTGAGAAGCTTTTTGGATGTTTACCGAGTGCTGCAGAGCTGGAAAATGTGGATCTAAGATGAAAGGATTTTCTTTCCCATGCTAATCCATACAGACAGCTTGGCCCTTGTGATTTGATTACCACCCCCCTCTCCACTCATCTCTTTGAATACAGCGGCCTTTCTAATTCATTCTAAAAAGGGTTTCAAAAGGGGATTATGGTGCTGATAGAAATTAAAGGGAGAACACAGCCGTCCTCGGGGGAGCAATGTCTAACATTCATAATTATCTTTGCAAGCCGCTGGCTCACAATGTGGGGTTTTATTTTTAAGGATTGTAGCTACAGTAGTTATCGGAAATGGAAGCCCCTCTGGCTGCAGCTGAGCATGCCCGAATCCAATTTGCCAGAAGAAACTGATTGTAAACGTCACGCGCTCGGATACATTAGTTCGTTTAATGGGCTATTGTGAAAACAAGGTTAAGAGGTTAAATGGACCCCATGAAAAAAAAGTTGGGATGGCAGTGTAATAGTCTTACTGCTGAGCTAACAAAATAAAACATTGTTCAAAAATGGACATAACTCCGAAACCTTCTGCAACTAAAATTTTTATTTTTTAAAATGGCACTTTCGAAAGTCAGGCTTGTTGGTGCAAGCTCCTCTGGAGAGCCAATTGTACGTCTGTAACTATGGAAACCACTGGGGCCCTATATCTAATAACTCGAATTCACAGGGCATAAGAGCACTTCAGTGGCATGTCGAAGAACATTCTCTGATATACTTTAAAAAATAAGAGCAAGGTATAGAAACCATGTATCATTCTGTTTCGCAAATCGATATTCCCTCAGAAGTAACAGTTACAGCTAAGCTTGCCTGCCTGCCACTGGAGAAGGGGGTGACTTCCCATCATGCACTGCAATGGGCCTCCTTCCAGTGGGGGCGGGGGGCGGTGGTAATAAGCAGAGCTGCTGAGGCTCAGCCTGGATTTTAAGACCAAGCTAATACTATAGTATGAACTGTTAACATGAAAAATCCTTTGTATTAACCGCTGATTTATTATACATTTTATACTAAATAAGAATGTATTTTTAGCTATAGCTGATATTATGGTGCTTTTGTGTCAGATTGTCTCACAGGCTTCTGTGTGGAGTCACTTTCAGGGCTCATATGGAGGACACGCTTGCGCGCACCGTCACAGCCGTTACGGTTTAAACGTCAGCTTCCATTTTTGTGCAAATTTAGACGTTAGACATGCATAATCTAACAGTACAGGGGAAGGCTGAGTGTGGCCCTGCATTCAGTCTGTCTTTGTGTGCATGTACCAGTGTGAATTCATGGCTTTCTCTGTGGTGCAGTGTAGGGCGTGCAGCCAGGGCATGTCTTGGTGAAATGTTTCTAAGTGGTCCTTCCTGCATGTCTTCAGTCATGCGCCGCCGTCGCCCTTGCCGGAGCTGATTAATATCCCTTTTCAGCCGCTTGTTTATTGTGTCTGACATGCATAGATAACGAAGGCTTGACATGAATGGGGGAGGGGGCCGGCCCCCATTGTCCACCTGTGTGGGAGGGAGTATTTATTCTGGGGAGACAGCTTTCTGTTTGCATATCTGTGACTGAATAACCGCCTCGCCTCTTCAGTTCTGTCGGCTGAGTCGTTAAGCTCACCTTGTTGTCAAGAGACAGCCACTGCTTGCTCATATACATAACCCTTATTCTTTTAGCGACACTTGTGTGGAGATTGATTACCCCCGCCCCCATCGCACCCCAATCTTGAATCCGCCTTTTTCATGCTGCTCTTACATTCACTATTCCCCCAGGCCCCCCCATGCCAGCTCTTCTGCCTTCCTTGTCCACGTCCCTCAGCTGGATGTTGTTTCTTGCCCCAAAATGGCTTCTGCTTCTCAAAATCCCCTCCACCTGTCACATCAGCTGCAAGTTGCTGTGCCTCTTCTCTTTGTAGGCCATTTAGACCCTGTCCCAGTTATCAGATTCCGCTCCCTTTTAATAAAGGCTTGACTGCGGTGGTGAGTGGATACTGCTCAGAGCCGCCCTGGCCCTCTTTCACAACCACGAGTGTGAATTCAGGTGTCCAGCAGCTGCTGTTAAACCAGACTGATCTGGTCTGGTGCCAGGTCATCTGAGGGTTAGCGAAGCAATTTGGCGCACATGACACTAGAAAGGTTGCCTGTAGGTTATGTCTCTACCAATCCAGCCTGCTTTTAAAGGGCCTCTCAATTGGATTACAGCCCTGAAAGGGACTTATTCCGATATCCAGTTGTCATTTGAAGCCAATTTAATGTCAATGTTTTGAAACCTGTCTATATTTTATACATTTTTTGAAGATTCCACTTTAAGTGCAATGCTGTTTGTCCGACAATAAATTACTGAAAGTCTTAACTGTGAGACTGTTTCAGCAGACAACAAAAAGCCACAGCACCCCCCCCCCCGCCCCGCCCCTTTTCCATTTTAGCACATGTACTTCAGTTTGCTGGCGATGAAAAGGAGATTTTAGGAGAAGCGCAGTGACAGCAGACTCGGGTAACCATAGCTGAGCAAAAGCATGTGCCTGGCCGCTCAGCCCTACCTCTTCAGCAGGCAGGGCTCGCTCTTCCCTCACTGCAGGAGTTGGCTGCCTGCCTTGCAAATTTAATGTGAAAGAAACCTAGGCAGACTGGAAGAGATTGGCTGCTAAAGGGGTTATCTGTAAACCTTGTTTGCCTTGTTTTCAGTCTCTGTGTGAGTAGGGTTTTTTTGGGGGGGGGTGGACCAGAAGTGTGGGGAGGCAGGGGGGATTATCTTTTGGATGGGATCTGCAATTGTTAAAAACGAGTCCGTTCTGCTCAGAGGAATGTTTGACCTGTGTAGAGCAGTCTCAGACTTGTTTATTCATAAATCTGTAAACAGCTGGAATTTGGTACGAGCCAGACTTGGGATTCAGAACTTCGTGATGTTTGTAACGTGGCTCCCAGTTCCATAGATTCTGGTTCACGTCTTTCATGAGCATAGATACCCACGTTTATGTGAGTATTCTGCTTTTCAAACGTAATGTGGCAGGTTGAGCTGCCTGGGCGGTGTGAGAGGAGCTTTTGCTGGCTGGCAGCCAGATAGTTAATTGTGCGGAAACAGACGGGAATCGACGCATGCAAGTGACTACCAATCCCTGACATAACTGTCGGTCACCTGTCAGCTATCGACTGCGTCAAGAGATTCGTCGCTTCTACATCCAGCCATTGCCAGTTCAGCCATGTCCACCTGGAATTTATTTCAATTCATTAAAATTGTCGTATTTCGGCATGAACAAACCTTGCAGTGTTCACATCCGAAGGCAGCACTGCATGTCTGTGGCAGATATTGACACGCTCGCTGGGACCATTTTCTGTGACCTGTGCTACTCGGCACTCTGTCTTGAGGGAGACGCTGGTGGTGCAATATTGTTCCTGGACGTATTGATCAAAACTCAGCGGTCAGGCATCAGCAGCCCGGAGCCTGCAGCCTTAATGTGGGGAAAAAGGGACGGTAGATAGAATAAACACTGTTAGTTGGAATACGTAATAAAAGCCTTGTTACAGTTTAATAAGGGGCTCGTCAAACTATGGAACTAAAGCAAGTCTTCTCTGATGTTAGCCAGGCATGGCAAGAGAACAAATTTAAGCTCGCTGAAGGCGGACGCTCATCGCTGTCTTTACCCAGCAAGTCGGCAGCCATTTCCTCCGAAAGCTCTTAATTTCTCTGATTTGCTTGAGTGGGTTTGGAGAAATGACACCCATGGAAGAAAATGAAAGAACAGGCCGCGGTTCCTGTGCAGACACCAGGAACTGAATATCAAGATTCTATCATTAAAAAGGGAGATATAACATAAAAATGAACAGCTCTTGTTATAAACGTTGGCGAGCTGCTCAAACCTTGGTTTATGGGATGCTCCCAGACCCAATTATGATCTGTAAATGGGAGGCTCTCCATCTGGAACACTCTGCCATACATTTTAATTATTTTAATTAGTTCTTTGTCTCAAAGGCCTGTCTCTTGCTGGGTTAACGTTCTACAATGAAAGGCCTTTCTGACCCAATCAGGAAGGCTGGCAGTTCTCGTTATGCTTAAAAAGAACTTCAAATATATTTTTGTTTGTGATTCATTCAACAACAAACCAGGCAGTGTTCAAGTTTTCTGGAATAGGCTCTAATTATGTCATTCAGTCATACCGACAAAACCTTAATCATAAGCTGAATTATGAAACCTGTCTTTTGGTTATGACTTTTTTAGCTGGTGCAGCGTTTTCCCACCTACACCGATATAATTCAACACTCAAATTAAAGTTGTTCTGACCTCTTATCTTTACACTAGTGTGTCACCGTTTATAGCTAATGAAGGCATTTCCCAAAACACATGTCTGTGTCTTCAGTCTTGCGTCTAATTATTAGAGACGTCTGTTTTTTCAAACTCGTTTTTCTCACTGGAAACCTAAGCATTTTCTTGTGTGCATCTTAACCCCTTTGCCCTGTAAAGTTGCAATTAGCAATGTGCTGTGCAGGGTACTGCTTACCAAAATGAGGCTGTTTTGTAGTGAAAGTGAACCTACAGGCTGATAGGTGAAACGCGATCGAGCAGCCCGGTTTCTCTGTGCCTGAGTACCCGGTGTGCGCCAAGACCGCTAACGTCAACATTAGCCGAGTTAGAGATTAGTGGCAGAGAGGCAAGCTGCCCCGGCTGCTGTTTGTTTCTCGTCTTTAACGGAGTCCAGCCATAGTCATGTATCGCTACTTTCGTTTTAGAGAGAATGGAGGGTCTTTGCATCCGTTTGGCAAATGCAGGCATCGGCACCAACAGCGATTTTCCCCCTCTGCGTCAGACGGATGGCCTGGCAACGGGTTTCTGAAACGGAGCCACGCGATTCCTCCAGTCGAGTAACACGATGCGACAGTTTGTCCTTTCGGCCAATGAAAAATTAGTTGCCCGTTTTCCCCTCATTTTCTAGTGTGGGCGCTCAGCGGCCAAAAAACCCGTCTGCGCCTGAGCAGTGCCGCGCCCGTCTATCGATCAGTCTGAATCTCTGCCTCATGCTTTCCACTGTCCACCGCTTGAATGGTGTCTCCTTTATGTGTATTTTTGGCACGCTGATATCTTGTCAACAGCTCCTCATGCATGATGCATTTGTATTCAGGGCCTGGGGGAGCAGATGTGACTGTGGGGGTGGAGGGAGGGGGGTGTGGGAGGGAGACAGGAGGCCGCCCCCCAGTTTATTTTTATCAAGGCATTAGCAGATCAAGTACTTGAACTAATGAGGTCATCAAACTGTGATGGCAGCGTACAGCAGGGGGACTTGGCTACCGGCAGCAAAGGGTGACCGGTCAGCATTTTCAGTTGAGGTAGGCACTCTGTACCCCCCCAGCCACCACAAACAATTTATTCCCTCCCCCCTCCCCCCATGGCCCTTTCTTCTGAAGGCCATGTCAGCAGGGTTTGTTCAGGGATGGCCGTCACTGCTTCCCAAATGGCAGCTTGATTGTCAGTGCAGATCCTCACCCTCTCACCCTAACCCCTGTTTTTGAATTGTCACTCAGTCGGGGAAGTTGGGGGGGCGAGGGGAAGCGAAGGGAAAAATTGTTCCAGACGGTTTGATGGACGGAAAAGATTTCCCTTGCATTACAATGTACAATAGCTGGAAAGCCTGTCTGTGTGTGAGTGTCTGTGTGTGTCTGTGTGTCATAATTAGCGACGGGCTGCGCACTTGGGCTGTCACTTTTTAACCGAGATTCAAACATGCGTTCGAACATGATGTGAAAAATGCACTTTCGAACTATAACTTACTCATTCGAATTGGCACCGCAGCCATTAGACTGTTGTAATTTCGTTGTTTGCTGTCTGCGGAGCCCTTAGAAAGTCAGGAAGGGAAGATTATTTTTTATTGTTTGTTTTTTTTTTAATCATATTTCAACGTGTGTGTGTGCACTTGGTCATGTGGTGGGCATCGTCCCCCATGGTTTAATGCTTAAAGCAAACTTAACTGGACATGTCTGTATCCTTTAGGTTTAAACTTATTAGTCCATTAATTCTGTGTTCTGTACTTTAAACGGACGCAGTACGGTCATTATTAGTGATGCAAAACTATTTCAAAAAATATTTTCCCACCCTGACCTCTTAAGGGCTCAATAGAACACAAACAAATGTGACGTTGTATGGGCTGTTATTAAAATATTGAAAAGAGCGATTCTGTATTGTGTTTTTTTTGGGGGGGGGGGGTCATCACAGGTATCCGAATATATTGCGTGACATTTGAAAATCGTTCGAATTTGATTTTTGAAGTAAGTTCCAGCCGTACCGTATGCTGCTGCCCCCTCACTCTCCCTCTCCTGCTTCGTACAGTCACTTGGCGATTTCTTGACTCGACTGAATTTAATCAGCTTTCCGTCACCCTTCCACCCCCTAGGAAGGGTTTCTCATAATGTGACTTAAGTATAGCTGCCCGGAGCTAATGAGCAACAGAGAGAAAGCAATCTAGCCGCCTAACTGAACGAGGCAGACTTCCTGTCTGTGGGTCATTCGGTGCCACGACATAAGCAGTGATTACCATCTGAGTGCAGGGCTGCAGCCTTTTTAGATTCAGCAGGAGGGTCTCCACAAGCCCGCACGTGAAGCCCTTTCCTCCTGTTCCGCTTCCCCTCCCGCCCCCATCTCCTTACTGCCCCCCAGGCTGACTCTAAAAGCAGCAGGGCCCTCAGTGAACAGCTTCCCTGCTGGCCACTGGCTTTTCGTTACCGTGGGACACGGGTGTTTCCTTTCTGCTGTCTGTCACAAGTCAATTTTATATTCCTGTAAATTTTGAGTGCTCTGCAGTCTTCCCAAAAGCACGTGCAAAAATGCATCTTTAGCACTTGGAGATGCGAGGCGCTGTGCCGGTGACTGCACAGTAACAGTGGCAGTATCTTATTGCTTGTTTGTTTCTGTACGACAGGCCCTGATTTATTATTATTATTTTTTTTTTCATTTACTAGGTGAGTTCTACCTGTTCAAAAAAGATTTAGCTGCAGAGAAATACTCTCTGGAGGTACTCCTGTTAATTAGGATTTAAATGGTTAGAAAGTGATTTCTCCTGCACAGAAGTCACAGGCATGAAGTCGGTAAGGCCCTTGTAGTTTGCCTGTGGAAAGATGCTTTCTGATGAGTTTACATTTACCTTATCAGAACCCTTAATTTTGAGATACAGTACAATACAGTATCGATGAACTAAGGTTAATATTGAAGCAAAATTGTTTATCATGCACAAATTTAAACGGTGATCTCACCCGAGCAGATGGTTTCTGAAAATTCCCTGCCAGCTATTTATTATGTAATCATTTACCTGAAGGATCCAAGTTGTTTTCATTTTTCAACAAGTTTTCTCGCTAACATCAGCGCACTGTGTTCTTGCTTTTCATTGGTCAGTACTGCCGTTTGACTTTGTGATGTAGGTTACAGCTGGTTTTAGCTGTTTGGCTTGGCTTTCACACCCAGGCACACTGCACAGCCGCCCTTGCACCAATAAATCCCAGGAGCTTTGTCTTCGGATTTTTTCCCTTCCCACATGTTATGGACTTATAAGGGCATCCATCTCTAATGCCCCGGGTGTTTAATAACTCACCATTCCTAAGGTACTGCTGCTTTTTAAGCACTGTGGTTCTTTGCTTCTGTAGTTATTAATCGGCTACCTTGGGAAATAATGCTGTGAATACTGTGTTTTATAAGTTATCATATGAGTATGTTATGAGACCTAATGAATAAGGCTGTAAGTCATTTTTGTAGGAAACGCTATGAGTCAGATAATTACAGTGTAGGTTATGTTGGCTCCCACAGGTGCCGCCTTTCATTGGAGTGCTTATGGAGGCCTTGTCGCTTCTCTGTTTACCCTCATGACTTAACATGGGTCACTGTTTATCCAAGCGCCCTATAAATGGAGTGTGCTCTTCTGGGCAGACGGCCGTATGCACGCACCGGTCCCCGTCCAGCTGGGACACGTCCTCCCAGCTTTAATTGCAATGGACAGCTTTGAGGGTGGAGCCTCAGTGAGGTAGGCTATGAGTGATAGGCGCTCACTTTCAGTGACAGGTAACGTCCGCGCTGAATTCGGCCCACGCAGAGAACAGCTGATGCGGGCGTGCCGCATTGAGCCTGGAGGCAGGCCGGCTGCCCCAGGCGGGCTGCAGTGAGCCTGGAGGCAGGCCGGACGTCCCAGGCGGGCTGCAGTGAGCCTGGAGGCAGGCCGGACATCCCAGGCGGGCTGCAGTGAGCCTGGAGGCAGGCCGGACGTCCCAGGCGGGCTGCAGTGAGCCTGGTGGCAGGCCGGACGTCCCAGGCGGGCTGCAGTGAGCCTGGAGGCAGGCCGGACGTCCCAGGCGGGCTGCGGTGAACCTGGAGGATTTCCCCCCGGGTGGGGGGGAGCCGGGATTTTTTTGCCTGTGGCTCCCAGGCTGAGGTCAGAGACTCTAGGGGTCATCTACCACCCCATTCTGTTTGATTCTTCATTCTCCATTCATTCAATCCAAAAAACACCACCCTTCCCATTCCCTTGATCCCCGATTTTTTTTTTGATTAACCCACAGCTTTAGAGCTGGCTGCCAGACTGTAGTTTTGCCTGGATGAGTTTTGGACTGCTAGCGATTTTTGTAATGTGCAGGACCTCCAAGCTGAGATCGCTGTTTAAACATATGAAGCGAGGTGGTCGTGCTTTTACTCTGGATTGTGAAAGTGCTGCTGCGTTGAACAGTGTTTTGCTAGTAGAGTGAGATTCAGAGGATGGATGTAGCAAAGGCTCGGTGTGCTGCTTAGGGAAAGAGGAAGTCCCAACTGCAGAGGGAGCCACTGAGGCCATTTTATAAATAGACTGTGATAGGGGTCCCCTGGGGGTTTTGCGAAAGCAGCTTAACGACCTATTTTGTTTTCATTGCCACTGGCACTTAAGGGCGCAAAGAGGAGCAGTAATTTTGCCCAAAGCAAGTCCCCTTCATTTGTGGAAGGAGTTGAATGAAAGTCCCAGAGTGCCTCAGCCTTTTCAGGCTGCATAAGGACAGCAGAACTTTGCTCTGTGTGTGGGGTGGATGGTGGGTGACGAGCTCAAAGTCTCCATCTGGCAGGCAGGGGGCATGGTTTATGTGCGGGAAGTGTTGTTTTGTATGTGTATGGTGCCGTCGATAGAGCACCGCATCAGTTTTGAAGGCGCGTGAGGTGTTTGTGGGTGCCCCATAGTAGGTTGGCTTAATGTGACCCATATTCCCCCTCCCATATTCACCAAAATGTCTGCTCACATGTCAGCCCTTATAATGGATTACGCGATTAAACTCAATTACCCAAAATCTTCGATTAAAGTTTTCCTTCTCGATTACTCGGCAATATGGCGGAAGGGAGACGGCGCATAGCGGATGAAGGTGAAAATAAAGATCGAAAACCATCAGTTTTGATGGAAGCGCTTAACATTGTCTGTCAGTATTGCAAAACATAACTTAAGTATCACCGCAGCTCGACTGCAATGCAAATATATCTCAAATCAGATTACCGGGTTTGACGGACTCACCCGGTAATGCCAGGTTAGCCATAGATACGTGCCATTTAGTAGCATAACCGGTCTTCATCACTGTGACTTTAAATAATTCTGCTTAATTTATTTTCTACAATTCCTCAATGTCAAAATAATAGACGCTGAAACAAATGTTAACCCTGTCGCTTAGCTGCATTATCTTACAGAATACCGTACATTTATGCCATATAATATTAATTTTTGCAAACATATTTTATGTTTTTAGGACGGTTGAACAATATTTTAAGTTTTTGCAATATTTAAAAAGTTGAAAACTTACTATATTGCCAAATAGTTTGTCAGATAAGTTGGTGGTACTGTTGTCAGTTGTGCCAACAGACACAAAGCAGTGCCGACTGTCACTTGCCTTTGCTCAATATCGTCTCTATCAAATACAGAATATTTCCATTCAGCAGAAGGCAAATGTCTTTTCGTCACCTGTTCTAGTTCGATTCTCTCCTCTTTGCATGATTTAACTTCTCGCGAACGCGCCGCGCTCTCAGTGATTCACACAGGAAGGGGGGGAATGATTATGAGTCTCAGAGCGCATGCAGAGCTCATGCCAAAGCGGGAAACTTTGCACTCGTTTTTTTGACACATACTAGATAATTATAAAAGGGAACCATCGTTAGACTTGCAAAGCTTGTTAAATTTTGTTTCCTTTGACTTACCAAACCTGTTTTAACGCTGCGTATTGGTGGTTTGAATACAGCAGCCTATTGCGGGCCCTGCGACGCCACAATTGAATGTGCATAAAATGGCATGTCCATATTAACATCGCGCATTGCCGCCCTAACAGGCTTGCACACAGTGCTGCAGTGGGTAGCACTGTCGCTGCACGCCTCCGCTCTGTGCGTGTGGAGTTTGCGTGTTCACCCCGTGTGGGCGTGTGGAGTTTGCGTGTTCACCCCGTGTGGGCGTGTGGAGTTTGCGTGTTCACCCCCTGTGGGCGTGTGGAATTTGCGTGTTCACCCCCTGTGGGCGTGTGGAGTTTGCGTGTTCACCCCCTGTGGGCGTGGCTTTCTGACGGTCTTCGGTTTCCTTCCACTGTCCAGAAACATGCAACTTTAACTGAAATGGAGCCTAAACTGACCGTATGTGTGACCCTGCAGTGGCTGGTTGGTTCCTGCCTCACCCCAAGTGCAATGTATATAATATAATATAATATAATATAATATATAAACGATTAGATGAATCGTCAGATCAGTCGGTAGATTACTCTGTGATTGATATATTCGATAGTGACAGCCGTAATATAGTTTTTTATATAAATATGAAAAGGCTACTTTTAATCATACAGGCTGTTTCACATATAGCTGCGTAACAGTGAAATTGTGAGT
Organism: Mormyrus iriodes; assembly: GCA_011763525.2. Lineage (NCBI taxonomy): Eukaryota > Metazoa > Chordata > Actinopteri > Osteoglossiformes > Mormyridae > Mormyrus > Mormyrus iriodes. The sequence goes on along the minus strand of JAAGVU020000008.1, from coordinate 1,046,984 downwards.
GCATGTGTTTCGTTATTGCTGTATGTATGTCTGTGGACAATGGCATGTCCTTTTCTGTCATTTTCATCGTCATTTTCTGCATATGCACAAATGAAGAGGCTTTTTCCTGTTCAGTTTCTGAGGAGCAGTAAATGTAGGCTGTACTGCTGCGGGCTCGGCTCACTGATGTGCCGATGGAGTTTTGGTGCTCAGTGCCCCAGCGGGGGAGGGGGTGAGCCAGCATTCAGGCGGCTCTGTGATTTTGTTTGCCTGTTTTCCCTTTGGCCTCATAAGAGCCCTGGTGAGATAAGGTGCATGACTAAGCAGAGTGCCGGGGGAGGGGAAAGCGGGGGGGCGTCCCTGGTGGCTCTGGACTGCTTATCAGGACTGCCGCTCCTCCGTGCAGCCACCCGGTAGGAGTGAGAGAGGGTGACCTTGACAAGAATGTGGATTATTATTGTAATAAAATACTGTTCTTGTGGAATGACTCTGAGGGGTCAGGCCGGGTGGGGCCAGCGAGGGGGGGGGGGGAATAGGTGGGATATCCGGTGTTTTCCGCTGCACAGATGGGACTTTGTTGGAGCATGTCTCAGGGAGACCTGTCTTGTGAAAGCCACAGAAAGCCCTCTCAGCCTGCTGTCCTGTATCTGACCAGTGTCAACAGAAAAAGCACCTGGATCATTTTTCTGTTCTTTATTTTCTGAGCCATTTAAGCTTCCTGCTCTTGGGCTCTTTGGAATGAAGGCAGCAGGCAGCTGGGTTTAAGCACGGTCAGCCCTGGCTGCCTTTTCAGAGGCCAAATAAAGACCTTTCCTAGGCAGTGATTCTGTATATTTGTTTTCATGTACATGTTCTCTCTTCAATGATCTTGACTTCACTATGAGGCGATCATCTCACAGCCTCGCTCTGGTGGAGGGGTGGGGGCATAATTGGGGAAGGGGAGAATCGAGGGGGTGTTTACAGGCCCTTTCCCACGCAGCCTTCCATTTTCTCAACTGGCTGCGGTGGAAGAATTTGGGTCACCACACTTGGCTCAGGGGGGTGAATATTCACTCTGTTCAAGAGGACAGGGGGTGGGGGGGGCACGGGCCTCTCAAAATCTGCTCCCCCCCTCTTTCCCCACACCCCACACAATGGTGCAGGCCAGCCAGCTGTGTGGTGAAGGGGCTCAGAGGAGTCTGAGAGAATAGCCCCACAAACACCTGCTGGGTGTGAGCCAGTCTGCCTCCCACCCGCCACCCGGCCTCAACCCGTGGCCCGCGGCCCGCGGCTCACTCTCAACCCACCACCCGCCACCCGGCCACAACCCACCGCCCACGGACCATTCTCAACCCACCACCCGCCACCCGGCCTCAACCCACCGCCCACGGCCCACTCTCAACCCACCGCCCGCCACCCAGCCTCAACCCACCGCCCGCGGCCCACTCTGTTTGCCCTTAGTCCACCGCCTGCCATCAACCTGCCTCCTGCCACCCGCTCTCAACCTGCCTCCTGCCATCCACCCTCAGTTTGCCATCAGCTTGCAACCCGCCCTCAGCTTACCGCCCACCTCCCACTTGCCAATGATAGGCAAATGCGCGGTTCCCTGTTCCGTCCGCGGGCCGGCTCTCCCCGTCTGCAGACGTGCGGTTCCCTGTTCCGTCCATGGGCCGGCCGTCTGCCTCGCTGTTCTCGACTTTGCTGCCTGTTGACACCGATCCCTGATTTCTGGAAGGCTGCCCCTGCCGGCCTGGTTAACACGTTCTCAAGTACTCTTGGCTTTTGTTAGTTTTCGAAGACAATGGAAATTAGAAAAGTGTGGTTTACAATTAAAAAAAATTTTTTTTTTGACAACTTCTTCGCCTTAAAAGGAGGGAGCCTCAGAGGTTGAGCCGGTAGTAAGAGAACACTTAGGGGCAGTGAGGAGTATAATATGGGCTTCCGTAATAACACAGTGTTTGCTTAAAAGAGAATGCTTGGCATAATGTAGCTCATCAAGCATCAAGCATTATACGAGAGCTGGTTAATGTCTTGGTTCTGGCCTGGCCCAGATGCTTGACACTTCTTCCTGCTCTGCACTTTAACCTTGGCCCTCTCTGCCTGTGTCACTGCTTTTGAAAAAGGTAAGGGCTCATGACCAATCTCATACGTTCCCATATTTAAAAGCCATCAGACGTACCATTCTTAAAGCAAAGGTGCATCATTAGATGACATTGCTTTTACAAAATTATTGTTGACTTGATATCTAGTAAACATATTTGCTGCTTTGTATCTACATCAAACAACTGCTCTCTGTGCCTGATGTGATGCTTAATTTAATCCTCTTAAGTTACCTGTAACAATTTCAATCCAGTTGAAATTTGGAAAGCCTTAGTAGTTTATTTATAGCAGTTGTTGAGTTGGTAGGGTAGTGAATGTGTTTCCGGGGTTTTATTCTTCAAGCAGCTGCTGTCAGCATCTGATGTGGCTGCTTACTGTGCTGCAGCCAGAGCCTGTTACACCCCTTTCGGCTAAGACTTAGCCCGAGAGCTGCTGGCTTAAATCGCCGTTGATGCTGGTGTGTGCGACCTGCTCGACGGAGGGCGCGCTCACGGCCCCCTGTGGTTTGTGACACCTCGCTGAGCTCCATTCGAATTACCCGGCCAGATGCTAGGATGTTTTCCTGTGTTCCCCACTTGCAAATTACAGGTGTCGTGTTGACAAGGTTACAACTGGAGCCTCCCATCCCCCCAGCACCCCCCTCTCCATTTACTCTTGCTGTCTCAAGCGAACTTTCATTCCCATTAACACCACGGGTAGGGCGAAAAGCAGAGTCTGCCTGCTGTGAATCAACACTGAGAATTAATAAGCCGCCCGTACAGGTAAATCGCCTTTTTTTATTTTCTTAGCTTGCTTATTTGATTTAGCTCTATCTAAAATGGTCGGCAGTAATTTAATTCAATAAAAATATTATTCCATAGATTTATATATGTGTGTCTCTATGCATATATGCAGCTCACGTGTATATATTTCAATCTGAAACGCTTCGTAGGGTGAAAAAATCTATAGGTTTTCTTAAAAATAGTGTGGAGGTTTGTCAGATCTTAGAAATTAAATAGCCACTTGTCCTCCTTGCTTGCTGACGTTGCTAGGGTGTGAGGAGAGAGAGACGGAGCCTCTTTCCTCTTAGCAACAGGTGAAAGGCACTCTGGAGCTGTTGCTAAGGGCCTGAGATGAAAGGCAGCTCGCCTTTCCCAGCTGTCTGATGCAGTTGCATCTCCTCTTTAGCGTTTGCTGATCATGGCTCCCACTTCTCGGCTCAGTTGTAACTGCAGTCGTAGATTGACTTGGCCTACAGAGTCTCCTGTGAAATGCAGATGACATATTGTACGGTTTCCTTGGAGTTACTTTGGAGTGAAAGAAAGTTCCTCTCGTCAGTTATCAAGCACCAAAGCAAGCTGGTTTTTATGTATTTTGCTCATTTCTGTTAACTTTCCTGTTTAGTCTGGTGATACGCGCTATAGAGATGTGTGCGTTTGCAGTCGCATCCGTTCTGTCGGCTTGGTTTTCCTGAGTGCCACATACTGGCCGCATCACCGCCAGTGTCTCCCGTAAGGGGCGCGGCAGGGTGGAACGGCGAGACAGAGGCACCGAGCTCCTTGCCCCTCTGCTCGCGCGAGATGGCAGTGATCAAATTATCCCTGGCAGCTCCCAGCGCTCCGCGTTCCTCGGGGTTACAGCATGGTCAATCCCTTCTCAGACCTCAGCTGTGCTCCTAGGCATCTGCTCTCACCCTGTCCTCCATCTTCTATTTGTTGTTTATATATACATTTACATTACATTTTCCACCTGGCAAGGTCCCTGTGGGCCGTTGCTGTGGAAATGGGCAATGGCGCGCCACTCTGGAACGCGCTGTATAGCCGGCGTAACGTGAGCCATCCTGCATGGCTGGCAGGCCGGCAGTCCTGTTATTTACAGCAGTGTATGCATTGCGATGGGACCTCAGTCAGGAAGGTCACGTCGCCCACCTGCTCTGCCTTTGGCATTTGTAAGCTACTCCAAGACGCTGCTGTACATTCACGGTGCTGCAGATCTCTCTATCTCGGAAGTTAACACCAGTGAACGGAAAAGGCTCTGGCCGGGAGCCTCCTGACGTCAGCGAAGGTGACGGCAGTGTTTCAGGAGGCTTTCCGCCGCTTTCGGAGTGGCTGTGTTTACTGAGCTCCCTTTGCTTTTGATGGTTTTCAGTCCACAGGGGAAGGAGGGCAGCTGGCTGGATCCTCCCCCTTCGTTCTGCTGCGTTTACCGTGCCGCTCTGCTGCTTGCCATCCTCGGTTTGCCGAAGCCGGTGAGATGTAGCAGGTCCCTTAGCAGCAGGAGCCAAGAGCATTTGCCCCCCAGCTAGCTACGGTCGGTTCTTGAAGTCGAGAGTGATGACCTCGTCCTAAATCCGGCCTCCTGCCCAGATTTCGCACCCATGCTGCCAGGGCGCGTCTCCCCAGTGACTGGCGTCTTTTCCAACATGGGAGAAAACGCCAGCTTGTCTGCGTTAGCTCCTGTACCTGGAGAAGGCGGCAAAGTGTGAGCCCAGCAGATATCCCGCGGCCGACTCGCCACCAGCCGGCTGCTCATCAATGCTTTATTTCAGCCAAATGCTGAGAACCGGCAGCTTATTTTTCGGCAAGTCGGCACCTACCAATTAGGGGCCTCAAGTGTGGTCAACGGTGTGGGTTCCATTGGTCAGAAAGCCTCAAATTACAGGCAGAATTTAGTTTCTGTGAATCGTCTTTTTAAAATATTTTCCCTTCTGTAATTACAGGCAGAGACAGTTGCTGCCTGATTTCATTTAGGACCCTGGCAGATTAGGCTTTGGAGTGTTTAGTCCTGCTGAGAGCTCGACTTGCACTGTGTGGCCCTTTTACAGCATTAAATGCCTAATGACTTATGAGCCGTCGGAAGTCACTTTTTTAAGAGGCCAAATGTGTGTGTTTTGGTGTCAGTGAGGCTGCTGGGGGCGGCTGAGGTGCTTCACGCCCTTTGTTTATCCGTCCCCGTTCCACGCTTCTTTTCAGCTGAGCCTAGCTGCTGCCTGCCCAGCTGATGATGCTGGTTTCTTCTCTCACCACTTGCGTTGTTCACATGCGTATCGTATCAATAAGCTAATACAGCATCCTCTCAAGCCGCCTCTTTCCGGCCATCTGTAAGCTGTGTCCTTCTTCAAGGATAGCACTTGTACTATGTTTTTTTTTTTCCATTTAGGAGATTTGTGTTGTTGCTGGCAATACAAAGCCAGAATAAAAAGGATGTAAAATGTTTTGCGTGGTTTGAGTCATTCGCAGCATATCATTTATATGAGGGCATTATTGTTACTTATTTTTGTTGTAACCCTCCCCCAATAGAGCAAAACGCTGTGGCAGACAGTGGAGAGGGGAAGGGCAAAATTTCCCTCCTATTCCTCAGAGACCTATTGCAACAAGCCTCATTATGTTAGTGTCTGTGTGAAACGGCCGCCCTCTCTGCTGCTGTGCCCCGGCGCAGTGCACAAGCGGCTCACGCTGCTCCATCAGATGGCCCTTTGATCACGAATCACGCTCACTTAAACAGTCACAGGCCGGAAGACAGGCCCTCAGCGATTTAAAAACAATGAACGGGCAAGGAATTGCATTTTAATTTTTTGTTTTTTGTTCTTAAAAGAGAGAATTTAAGAAAACTAGTTAATTAGCAGATAGTTATGAATGCCATGTAATATACACTCACTAGCCACTTTATTAGGTACAGCTGCACAACTGATCATTGAAACAAATCTAATCAGCCAGTCATATGTCAGCAGCACAAAGTATAAAAACATGCAGCTACAGGTCAGGAGCTTCATTTAATCGTCACGTCAAACCCCAGAATGGGGAAGAAAGGGTTAAATTAGATTTAAATGACTTTGAACGTGGCATGGTTGATGGTGCCAGACAGACTGGTATGAGTATTTCAGAAACT